>VWYI01023753.1:91075-118105 GCA_013399455.1 Anthoscopus minutus | reverse complement strand
CCAGCCCGGCGCTCAGGGAGTGCCGCCTCGGGCCATGCGGGCGGCGGCGGGCAGCGTCCCCGCAGTACGGCCGGAGTTGGGACCGAAGTCCGCCCGGGCGCTCCGCTGTCTCTTCCAGGCGGCTCCTATCAGCACGGCTTCAACTCTTTCCATCGGAGACCGAGGGGAGGAGGAGAAGGAGGCGGAGGAGGAGGAGGTAGGGAAGAAGGAGGAGGGAGCTAGGGGCTGGCAGCCCCAACTCTCACTGATGTCAACTAATATATTCAAAGTTCAACAGGGCATTTCTCTAGCAAGCGAATCGCCCTCGCCGCCCTCCCCGCTGGTTGCAGCCGGCCTCTCCGGGCCGGTGGGGGGTCCTGCAGAGCACAGCGGCGCTCCCCGGCCGGACCCTACGGAGGGGGGCCGGCGCGGCTGGTTCGGAGAGGAGGAGGTTGGGGATGGGGAATGGCACGCTTTTCAGGCGGGCAGATTCAAGTGCCGCCGATGTGGGGAGGGCTGAGGGTGGAGGTGAGGCACCAGACACGAGCGAAAATAATCCACCGAGCGGTGGAGCGATGTTTGTGTTTAAATCCAGCCTCTTCCCTCCCTGCTGGAAGGGGCAGGGCCGGCTGTGTTGCTGCGGCTGTGATGGGAGACGAGCGCGGGGCACAGGCTGCGCTGGGGCTCGGAGTGGCGCCGCGGGGCTCCGGGCTTCCCTGCAGCCCCCACGGCAGCGGCCACCCGGACGCGCCGCCCGAGCACCGAGCCCGGAGCGGAGCGCGGCCGCTTGCCCGTGGCTGAGCTCACTCACTCGGGCCCGGTGCTGTGGCCACGTCTCCCCGTCGCGATGTCCCCTTGTTTGCCGGAGGCTAACGGGGTCGAGATAAACCCGGGGAGGGAAGAGGCAGTTTTCTCACGCCAAAGAACAAACAGCGGCGGAAAATCCGCGACGAGGAGCTTACGCGGCGCGGAGTGCACGGGAGAAGCAGCGCTGTCCCTCCGCGGCCCCACCGCTGCCCGGGGGCCGCCCGCGGGGAATCGCTGCGAGGCCGAGGGCGGCTGCATCGAACGTGGTTTTGGGAAGGCTGATGTGCCACGCTGTGCCCGTGGTGATGCACAGCTCCTGAACGCCGTTAGCGACCGCCGCATAAAGCCATAGGATGGACCCTGCTGATGGACAAGCAGCCGGGCAGTCAAAGGATAACAACACATCTGGGCTGGTCTAGTGACATTTAAAAATCGCCAGATAAGAGCTTCAGTTATTTATCAGCTAAATCCCCAGACAGAATGGCCTGCACTGATGCCGTTGCATATGTATGTGTGCATACATAATGAGGATGGGTTTTTTTCCTTCTGTAAACTGATCCTGTCATTCATGTTGACAGTATGTTATAGCTATATAAAAACAGTGTAATTGTATGATGGCTCATCAGTGCTATGACAGCCAATTGTGGTGGCAGTGGGTGTGCTCCCAATTCTCATCTCAGAGAAGTAACTGCATAGATCCGCTGAGATGATCATTATACAACACGTAATTGTTTGCCTGTTCATAATTTCTCAGATCTTTCTTAATCAAGGAACTATATCACTACATCTGCTCATGCAGTAATGCATTTTTGATACCTTGAGTGAAGCCATCAATATATTATTTATATGCATAACATTTTTTTATCTGCTTTCCATTTTAAAATTCACACTGGAAAGCATAGGAGAGGTAAAGGATACAAAACAATTGCAATTTAGCTATGTGTTCTGCTCAGAACTCAAACTCTGGGAGAAGACTTAAGTCAGGCATACTCTGGAAAGTGCTGAGCAAACTGCCCCCCTTCACAGTGGCACCATACTCTGCCTCTTTTTTCTTCTTCATCTTTCCTAAAACTAGAAAAACCCTACCCCTCTGGCTGATTTTTTTTAATAGTATCTCCTTATAATATTGTCTTAATTTACATGTAAATAGTAAGTAACTGTTCCTCCATTTCTTTAATATTCAGGATGATATCTTTCATTTTAGTGAACTGAACTTTAAATAATGATGTACAACAGCCTGGGTGGACAGAGCAGAACGCAGTGAAGGTTGGGCTCTGTGCTGGGCCGCTACTTGTCTTCTTTTTCAGTTTTACTGTAGAGCAAGTCACTTGGTTATCTAAGCCTGAGGGACAGATCACCTCACCAAATGCCACAACTACACACATAATTTCCAGAAGACAGCTCAACCTTTCCTCATCCTAAGACTTCCAGATGCAGCACTGAGCATTGAACAATACATAGACACATAAATGTCTGTCAGCATTTAAAGATATAATGGATAGTACTTTTCCATTAAAGAAAAGAGTGTCCTAAAATCTTCTGGCACTTCCCTAGCACTATTTTGCTATTTCCTCCCACAAGGCTGGGAGTAGTTCTGTTGGTCCTGTGTGTGTATGCCCTGCTCAAAGACTTGCTAATAAAATGTGCACATAAATAAAAGTTTTGCAATGTTTCCAAGGACAGTGAGGTCCTGACACCTTAATGCCTTTACACAGCATGGTATCTGGGAAATCACTGGCCAGACAGGGGAACTACTCAAATCCTTTTAGAAAAGGGCTTGTGACGCAAATTGGTACAATTACAATTCTATGAAAAAGAGAGAAATGTCATGGGAAAAGTCAGGGTATTACATGTGAAGTGATCTGTATCAAACAATTTGTTTCCAGTCTCCAAAGGAAAGGATGTACCAGGTTCCTATTCTAGGCTTGGCGGAGGCCGAGGTCATGGCAAGACTCATCACAGTTGCTCGCAGAGGTGTTGAACTGTAACCCTGTCCAGAGCCACGGCCGCTGGAGAAACGCCCTTCCCGCAGGAGGAAGAGACGCGGCCGGCTGTGGCTGAGGCGGAGCGGGCGCTCGGCGCGGCTGTCACCGCTAGGGGCTGCTGGTGCCTCCCGGACCGCGGGGCACCCCGAGAGACCCCTGCGCCGGGAGCCCGCACCCCGTGAGCAGGGATCTGCANCTCCCGGACCGCGGGGCACCCCGAGAGACCCCTGCGCCGGGAGCCCGCACCCCGTGAGCAGGGATCTGCACCCAGTGAGCAGGGATCTGCACCCCGTGAGCAGGGATCTGCACCCAGTGAGCCGGGATCTGCACCCTGTGAGCAGGGATCTGCACCCCGTGAGCAGGGATCTGTACCCCATGAGCAGGGATCTGCACCCTGTGAGCAGGGATTTGCACCCCGTGAGCAGGGTCTGCATCCCGTGAGCAGGGATCTCCATCCCGTGAGCAGGGATCTGCACCCCGTGAGCAGGGGTCTGCATCCTGTGTGGGAAGAAAGAGTTGCTATGAAAAAAACCAGTGAAAACAGATGCAGCAGACTATGCTAATTCAAATGCCTGACCCCGAGTGGAGCCCAAATACCCTTCTAGTGCAGTTTCCTCAAAAAAGAAAAAATACATTTCTAAACACAGTATCAGCAGATACTCAGAAGCAATGGCATGCAGCAATAGCAATAGTAAGCATTATCTTGAATACTGAGATCTAGATCTGAAGAAAATGGCAGTTAGCCATTAAATATTTAGGTATATGGCATTTTTCCTGAATTTAAAATAGATTGCTAAATAGCCACAGTTGTGGTTTCTGGGCCCAGTCTGATGGTGACAGTAATATTTTAATTTTTACTAAAGATAAGTCGAATTTAAATCCATGACACTAACTGAAAGTCAGATGACCTTAATGCAAGAGAATACAAATGAACTCCCCAGAGAAAAGACATTGTGATGAAACAAATAGAATAATGCATAGGGATGACTTGACACTGTCACCAGAGTGACAGTATTTAACTTCTTTGGTAAAAAATGAAATGAGCTTAAATTGGGACAACTGCTTTATTCTCAAAGAATTGCATCTGAAGCCTACAGACAAGTGCTGTACAGTTGTTTCCACCCCTGAGCCAGGGGCCAATCTTCATATGTCACTTGACATAACAAAGTCAGCAAATGTCATCACACTTCATAAAGGCAGGCCTGAGCATTCCCATTGAGTCTCACAAAAGTAGAAAGTTCCCTCTTTGCAGACAAAGACTTATGAAACATAAAAGTTTTGTTTACACAATGGTACACTAGGAGGAAGGGAATGTTAAACTGAGACACTTCCTGTTGCCCCATAAGCATCCACACTGAGGTAAGATACACAGCACCTAGCAGTCACCTATTGTTGGCAAACAGAGAAGTGAAAAATTAGTTTTTTAACGACACCATTAGGATGTTTAACACTACATCAAAACTTGTTTTCCCCCTTCTCTAACTCAAGCTCTGAGCCTAGTGACTGTGTTTATTGTATATTATTTTTGCCTTAAGACTGGAAGTGTAAAACCTAGCACTGAACACCTTTATGGTACTCCTAGACACATATTATCTGAGGGACTGAAAACTTCCTTGGTAAATACAAGTGGGATTTTTATTTTTTTTCCCTGGGAAGTAAGAGGTACCTTTACAATTAGCCTTAACCTTTATTTAAAGACATGTTGTTTAGCACATCAGACATCTCACGAAACACTCTCTGGAAAAAACATATTTTAATGGAAGGTTAATTCAGGACTGTTGACAGCTTATCTGCTGTCTTTATATCCCACCTTAGGCAATTCAGCTGGAAGACGAGCTCAATGCTGCAAGTTCCCATTACAGCTTTTGCAGTATCTTGTCCTATTTTAATTTTCCTTTAAAAAGCTAAATGAAAAAACATTACAGGGACCCTCTTATACAACGAACTGTTATGTCCAGCAAGTCTGAGTCTAAATGTGAGTAAGTTTTGAAAGTATTCGTATTTCTTCCTCCATTTGCTTACATGATGACCAATGTCTTGATAATGCAATTTGCAGTGTCTGGTTTGGAAAATGCAATTCTCAGTGTAGTGGGAATGTGAACATGCTGATAAAACTGAGTATCTGTTCTGCAGATTGTAGTTCTGTTGTAGTATTTGAAACTCATGACCTGGAAAGCCATTTTGAGAATTTAGGTTCAGAGTGCTCATTTAATACAGTAGCCTTCCATACTTGCATGCTTTTACTTAAGTTAACTAAAAAACATACTGTACTTACTCAGTCTGTGATATTCAGATGCTTAATTCAAATCAAAACAAATCAATTTTCCAATCTCACCCACTTTGGCTGCAAGGTTGTTTAAACTAAAATATCAGGAGAAAAAATATTTTTAAAATAAAACATTTTAGTCTTCTCAATCAAAATATAAAGTACTTTTAAACACACATTTTTTTCCTTAAGCAGAGGCCAACTTGTTTAGATTTCAGCCCTCCATTTTGCAGGTTTTCAGATGAGCACTGAAAATAAGGACCCAGAGCAAAAACTGTATTGTAGATTCACTTACAGTGATTATGACAAAGTCACCAAGTCTTTCATCTCTTCAGAAAGAGGCCCATTGGAACTGATGCAGACAGATCAAAGATTTTTAGAACAGTGTGGTTCCAAATTCAGGCAGGTTAGCTACAATTTCACAGGTTGGGACATTTCCCAGCAACAAACCGGAAATGTCACAAAAAGCTCTTCCTGCTACTTTAGGGAAATGTAGCATATTGTAGCTGTGCTCCCTCTTGAACTGCAGCGTCCCCCTTTGTGACGTGGCAATGCAAAGGCATTGGCATTGCTGGAGGTCTCCCACAGAAAGCCCTCTCTGCCCTTTTCACTGTTTGATTCAGTGAGGCAAGGTGGCTTCTTGTCCACACAAAGGGAAGGGTGGTGGAAGAAGTTCTGTGATGAAGGAGAATCTTTGGCCTAGGTTGAGAAGTAATATGTTAAACACGAATATTCCTTGTTATTTTATCACTGCTAAACCTAATCATCAGGAAGAGGCTGGGCTGGATGATTCTACATCTACATTCTACATTTCTACGGTGTCTAGCCTGTTTTTGTTAGGGAAAAAGTTGGAAGAAATAGATACCTTTTTTATTGCAGTACCTCAGCAAAGAGATTGTGTCATACTGCAAACCTTGCAGTAACAGAAAGCCAAGCACACTGTCACATTACACTGCACTTCCTGACAGAGCCTGCCTGCTTCCCTTCACCAGGAGTGTCAATAAAGGAAAATGATTGCAACACAGTGGTTAGCGCACCAAAAGAAGCTTTCTGCTTTTTATTTTCAATAATTAAAACCACTGTAACTTCTTCTCCAAAACATCACATCCTTCTTTCAGCTTAGCCATCAAAACATACAGTGGTGGCATCTCAATTATATGGCACAACACAATAGCAAGCAAGAGCCTTACAATGCCTCTGAAGGTATGTGGTGCAGCCACATAGATCAGGGTGGTTGGAACAAGCAGGGTCAGGTATTGAGTCCCAGGCATTAAGCAGTGCACTGTTATTCTACTTAAATAATCTTGACCACTTCCTTTATGTGTATGTAATGATAGATTACTGATTATCTATTTTCCATTTACTAGATTAAAACACATTTGGATATGTACAATTAAAATTCAATCTATCTCGCTCTCTTTCTGTTTTAATTAGCCTAACATACATTGCAAAGTATATTTTATACTCAGTCTAGTCTAGTGGCCAAAAATATTCCATGAATTCTGGTCAACAATTATCAAGAATTCTCTTCCTGCCAGATAAGCTGAAAATTATCACTCGCTGACTAAGTCAATATGTTACCCTGCTGCTATGCCATATGGCCCTGGATACTGAGACACAACACAACCTCATCAAGTGACACCCAAACTGGAGAAGTGGAACACTGGAGAGAGCAGCGTTTCCATTCGAAAGGACCTCAACAAACCAGAGGAGCAATCTAGCAGGAACCTCATGAGGTTCAACAAAGCCAAATGAAGTCGTGTACTGGGGTCAGAAGTGCCCCATGTGCCAGGCCAGGCTAAGGGCTGTGCAAACAGCCCCACAGCTGGAGTTTAGGGCTCACACATCAACAGCTGCTCACAGCCTAGAGAGACTCCAGGGAAGGGCTGCTGAGGCAATAAGGGAACCACAGCACCTGAGGTACAAAGAGAGGCAGAGGCCACTGCCTTGCTTAGGCTGGAGATAAGAAGGAGAAGACGAGATGTAGCTACAGTCTTCCACTACCTTAATGCATTGGAGAAGACAGACATAGACATTTCTCAGGGGTATAATGCAAAAGAACAAAAGGCAACAGTCATAAGCTGCAACAAGGGAATACTGGTTGGGAAGGGAAAAAAAGTCATCTCAGTGGGACTAGAGCAGAACTGAAACAGGGGCCCGAAGGGGCTGTTCAGTTATCACCCTTGGAGATTTTCAAAACTTCTCAAGGCTTGGAGCAATTTGATCTGATTTTGAAGCTAGTCCTGCTTTGAGAAGAAGCTTGGAATACAGAACTCCAGATGTGCTTTCCAACATAAAGTTTTCTTCTAATGTATCTCACAAAATCCAGTTCTGTAAGATACTAAGCATTCCTTCCATCAGCCATAAAAGGTGCTCAAGTCTTGTCAGGCTTATTACAGCAGGGAACTATCTAAATCTCAGCTCTGATTTGATTTGGTATATAATCAGGCTAAGTGAAATCAATTATTAGATTGCCTATATATTATATTCAGATTATTGTAACTTGATGAAAAATACAAACCTTGACTCTGCTCTCCTTTTCTTCAAAAATGTGAGATTCAACAGTGACAATGAAGGAAGAAAAGACAAAAGATAGAAACTGTTCTCTCCTGAACAATGAGTGGAACTGCTGCATTTCATGTAAATATTATCATGGATCTATCACAATCATTTCTACAGTCAACAGGCTCATAATATACCTTTCTCATCAAAACACATAGGGTTACTCATATAAGTAAAGGGTTGTAGGCATGCATATTAAATTGTAGTAAGATGGTTAAAGTTCTAAATCATGTATTAAATTACTTCTATTGTACAAGTTTAACTTCATTTTCCAAGCTAGTCTCATGCAACAGAGATGCAGTAATGTAGGTATTCCAGCTGCAGAGTGATTAGTTGCCAGTGCCTTCCAAAACTAGATTTGTAAGTCAGATCATTGGAAAGATCCGTGGTTTGTTTCTTGGATATTATGAGCCCAGAGAGGTGGAATATTGGAAGAAGATTAGGTTTATTTTTGTGTGTGTGTTTGAAGTATTTAAACAGATTAGGATAGAAATCAACTTACAAGGTTATAAACCCTAATCTAGCAAAGCAAAAATGTCATACGAAAGCCCATCTCAGGTGTACATGGAGCACAGATACAGATTTACCCTTGAACAGAGGCCCATATAAGTTATGGGAAGGATAGTGATAGCCAAGCATTTGCTTAAAGATAGGCGTGTGCTTAAATGTATAATGATCTGGGATATTTTTACTTGCATATCCCTGATTACAAAACAGGGAGCTTCCACTGTCTTTGTTGGCAGGCATTGCAGGCATTTCTGCATCTCCTTGCTTCTACACAGAACTATACTGCTGGCACTTTTTGCCATAGAAGAAAAGTAGCATTCCAATATGAGCGGTCAGCCTGGGTCTGATAAAATCAGAGAAGTTAGCCACCAGTTTCTGTAGGGGTCAGATTTGGCTATGAACATTTATTCTAATGAATAAATATATTTGGACCCTTAGATGCTTTGGTTGAAATGTAGTGACTTCTGAACAGTCTGGTTGGGACCAATATATAAACAGACTGAAATACCAGTCAGTACCTTTGCCTCCCTCAGGAGCTTTTTCCTTTATTGTTTGTAGGTTTACTTGTTATGCTCATCACAGTTGCAGGCTCTGACTCAAGAGCTGTCGTTAATCACTGCTAAGAACACTGCACCAGGTAAGCAAACACATCAGATGCTGAGCTGAAGCAGCAGTACTCACTGCAAACCATCATTTACTCCTGGCGTAACAAGGGAAAAGACCATCCAGCTTAAGTAACAATCATTTTCCATTGCATGATTTGAAGCAAGCTATTGAGATTGGTACCACATTTCTACAAAATGATGGCACTGAAGTTCAGTGTTTGGAGCTGAAACACCATCCTCTACCTCACTGCATGTCCTGCCTTACACCTACTTGTACTCAGAGGTGATCAGTGGATGAGCCTGAATAACAGCATTAGAATTTAGGTTCTCTCAGGTCCCCAGTTTGAAAGCTAAGTCTGAATAATCACATCTTTTGACAGAGCCAGACACAGTTTATGAGAGTTTAAATTCAATTTAATCCAGATTGTCACCTGGGTTCCATCTGTAATTCTTCCTCTGAACAGCAAGAGGAAGAAGGCAAGGTCTTTGCATAGGTGTTCAAGTATTTAGCAGTTCAGCTTCCAGGCAATCAGCAAATGCAGCAGTTCTCAAACTCCAATCTACTAAACCCACTGCTGCCAGAATAGTAAAGCATCTGTCAGCCTCAGGGTTGTGATGTTTTGCTGCTGCTTGGAGCTCAGGTCAAGATTCATTTAAGACTTCCAAAAGCTTTTTCAGAGTTGGTTTTTTTTTCCTTCCCTTTGTCCTGGAGCTTGGTGATTTTGTTTTGTTTGGGGTTTGTTTGTTTGTTTGTTTGTGGGGTTTTGTTTTGGTTTTTTTGGTTTTTTTGACCAGTTAGAGTCTGAAATAAGCATATTTCCTCAAGCTGTTTCTGTATCAGGTATTTCTGGCAAAAATCCAGCTATGAGCAAACTTTCAGGTTTGCTTGCTGAAAACAAGAGGGCAACAAACAAGAGGAGAGAACCAACACACTGAGAGACCTGCAGAGACAATTATATGTCTGCATGCAACAGAAAAAAGTCCCCACTAACAAGTGTAAAGTCCTAACACTTCTGCCAAGAGAATGCTGAATGACAGGGTGCAGCAAAGCAGATGCACACCTCCTGCTGAAGTAAGCTCAGTTTCATATTGTTGCCAATAGTCACTCTAATTTTGCTTAACTATTTTTATGGTAACTTCAGAGTATGTTAGAAAGTGTTGAGAGAAATGCTGTGACACTGGAAGAAAAAACAGAATCCATGAAAGACCTGAGGTGCAGAGTGTGATGATACAGTATTTGAAAATGAGTAAATTCATGCATTACTGTTCGTATTTGCCATGTGGTTTCAGCAAGAGATAATATTCTACCCACACAATGTTCAAACTGTTCATTAGTGGATCTTGCAGCAGCTGCTATTTTGCAGCCAAGGAATGACTGCACTTTAGTGGCAGGCAAAGGATCTCAATAGCTCCCAAAGTGCTGGGGCATTTTGCTATGTGGAGTTAAAAATATATAAAGAAATGTGTTTCTAATTTATTAGCTTTTACACAGATGTATGCTTTATGGGAAAAGCTTGATACAACTAATGCAGATTTCACTTTAAGACTCACCCAGGAATTACTTAGGGTCTACTTGTAGACTGTGTATTTTGAAGAACGCCATGTTACTGCCAAACTGGGAACAGCAGCAGGATAACTGCTATGAACAGCACCCTTCTTCCCGTGTTCCCATATTATAACTTTTCTAAATAGATATGTGAGTTGCCACAGGATTCCACGTCTTGCTTATTGCTTGCTGTGCTGATACATTGGCACATCCAGAGGTGATTTTTCACATTTCATCAGAAATGTTACAAGACTGGATTGGTTTTGCAAATACAAGAGATTACCTAAGTGATGGAGGATTCTTGTCTCCTATGCATACAAGAATAAAAAGGGAGGGCAGGAAAGAAGAATGAAGCACTATGTACCAAATAAAAGAACAGGAAACCTGTAATAATTTGTGGAAGCAATAACATTTTTGTCAGTTATTCCTCCTTCCTGAAGGATGGAACCTCACTGATTGAAAGATGCTCAGGTCAGATATATTTTCAATTGTCAGCAGATAAACTGGCATCACCCTTGCAAAATCCAAAATCATGTCCCTTTCACACCCCCTGTTGTTTTCCATGGTTGCACTCAGCCTAGAGTATAGGAATTGTCATGTTATCGACTTGGCAATCTGTTCAGATCACTATCCTCTCTAATTGTAGTCTAAGAGGGCAGTGCCATAATCTGGTACTTTTTTTTCCTGCTTTAAATCTCATGTTAATCTCTTGAAAGACTTCATACTTCTCTGGAACACATGCTTTAAAATCTCTCTGAAATCTGACATAAATAATGCCAAAGCTGGGCAATCTTGCTATAACACAACTGACCAAACCCTCTTCAATCTTTTTAAGGTCTTGGCCTCAGTGGCTTCCTGTGACAGTATGTTCCATGCTCAGCAAAAGTGCGTATTTTTATCAGGTGCTTCCTTTTGTGGAATTCTCTGCTGTTTAATTTAATTTCTCGCCCCGTTGTGCAGTAGCTTCCAGCCCATTGCCAGGGCCCTGAGTGCACTTTTAGACCTGAATGCTATAATTGGCCTCGGAGCCCTCAGTTCCTGGCCTCGGAGGCCTCAGTTCCTGCCCATGATGACGCAGCAGTGCCTGTCTCCAGCTCCCCACAGCTCTACCCATGGGTGCTATCGAACTGATCCCTGTGGCCTGTGCTCGATGCCTGGAGCTGCCCCACATCCCCCACTGCTCTGATCCCCCTTCAGGGATGTCCTGCCACCTCCAGAACCCAGGGAGCTGCCAGTTCTTATTGCTCCCTGACACATGTTCCCTGTGAAGCAGAACAACAAAGTTTATCTTTTCCTCCCCAAATATTTGTTATGAATTCACAGAGAAACCTACTATGAGTAACATCCCCGGACCCCACCGGCTGGCAGCTCCCTCAGCGCTGACTGCTGCCCGAGCGGGACATTCCCAGGGGCCGCTCTGCCAAGCAGGGCCAGTGCCCTCAGGACCTCTGGACTCCAGGAGCTCCCTTCAGACCTTCCAGCAGCACCTTCCCCAAAACCATTCTGTCCCTTCACAAAGAATGAAATCACCTCTGGGTCGTGCAAGCAGTGACAGGGACTCAGTGGCCACCCAGAAACTCCTACCGCACTCGGGGGGGACAGTCTGAAGTTTCCCCTGAAAAACCCAGGAAATCTTTTCATAGGTTCTCTAAATCAGTTATGAGTCAGAATGTAGAGCTCTGAACACAATGATCTGCCATCATCCCAAAAATGACAGATGCCGTGCCTCCAGCCTTACCTCCTCCTGGGTGACAGCCACCGGAGAGCTCCTGAGATGGCAGCAGGACCCGGCTCCGCCTCGCTGCACGCCCGGCATCGTCCGGGCGCCACAGCAGCCCCGAGGGAAGGGGGATGCCGGGCACGGCTGTCAGGGGAACAGCCATTGCCCAGGGAGCCGAACAGGGCCTCCGGCCGGACAGCGCTGCCCCTCCTGAGGGGCGACCCCTCCTGAGGGGCGACCCCTCCTGAGGGGCGACCCCTCCTGAGGGGCGACCCCTCCTGAGGGGCGACCCCTCCTGAGGGGCGACCCCTCCTGAGGGGCGACCCCTCCTGAGGGGCGACCCCTCCTGAGGGGCGACCCCTCCTGAGGGGCATCTCCAGCCAGGTCTGCTCATCCCGTCTGTGGGCCAGCACAGACAACAGCATCTCTACTTCCTTCCCTTCAAAATGTAGCCGTGTTTTCGCTGAGATGCCTGAGGACCTGGGAGAATGCTGGGATTGTCCTTCTCACAGAAGAGGTGCACGGCTTTTGCTCTCCAAAGCCCAGGTATGGTCTCCAATGGTGGCACAACATGTCTTCACTGAAGGTTTTCGTGGTGCAGAATGGTAAAAATTGATTTCTTTTACTCAGGGAACAGACCCACAGAGAGGGGAGATTTTCACGTCACAAGATGTGAATCCAGCCCTTCCCAGTCATGCACTAAAGCCATAGCTACAAGCTCATCCTTACTCTTTGGTGACTGCTCTCTAGCTAAATGTGTTTTCTCTGGTTTAATCCGCTGCATTGTGCTCTGCACAGAGGTTGTCAGCTCATTGTAACAGCTCCAGTTCAGGTTTTGTTCTCTTTTTAAATAACAGTGGAACAAATTCATCTGCAAGCTATGGATTAATAGCTGGCGTGGATTTAGGCCAAAGTACTTGAATGCATTCATGCAATTTCACTTCACCCCTGGTGTCTTTTCCTCAAGAATAATTTAAATCTTCAATTCTTTCTTTTATCTTTGTTGTGTTTCACTTACTTGTAAATACACATAATACATCCTGATTTTGTTTGCATGTCGTTTGTCTTTCTTGGGAAAATAGATAAATAATTAATTGGTGAATAAGAGGCAAACTGGTGTTGGAGTTCTGCCAGATCTAACCTTAGGTCTTCTCTGTTTCTTTATTGTCTTTGAGGGAAAGAGAAATGAAACAATGAAACAAGAACATTTAAGCGTGTGATAAATCATTAGCTATAAAGAAGAGCATTAAGGAAAACTTCCTTTCCAAGAGCATATTTGGCTTATTTGATACAGTACTGTTGTCAGGTGTATTCTAGTTGTTTTGAATGGAGAATGATAAACAAATGTTGTTTGTATGATAATTAAATGCAGCTGTCTACAACTACCAGTCAGGATCAAGTTCAGAAATTTCAGCAGCAGAAGCACGAATTCCTAAACTGAAGGAGGAACTCCTTCATCTAGAAATGAGTAACAGGCTATTGCAGTCTCTGCAGCCAGCTGTAAAAGGGAAACATTCAGTACATTGCAATTATGCCATGCATCATAACCTCTACAGTTATGTGCAGAGTAAATGTAGATTGATCATTATTAACTCCAAATTTTTCTGAAGAATCAGCCTAAGTACCTCACATAAAAGAAAATAAATTCATTAGAAGATGATGAAATATGAAAAAAGTCTAGGTTTCTTTTTTTTCCCTTAAGTAGGTCTTCTCTATTGTGCCGCTGTGGATCCTTGGTTAGCACTGCCTGGAAAATGGGCAGTTAAGGAGACCTTGTTTTATACAGAATAGCCTGAAATGACAGGGAAAAAGAAAAATATTTTGATTCCCAAGCATAGATGCTCTGCCTCCTGGGAACTGTAGTCCAGTTATTGCAAAATTATATTACTCATAGTAAGATGGGTTCCCTGCAATAAATAAATAGATCAACATGCCCTTCTCTTCCACTTTATTTGTACAGGGAAATGGTGCATCACAGCAGTCCACAACACACCAAAGGGATAACACAGCCTAAAAAGAATAGTATAAGGCAATCAAGATAAATACATGAAAGACTCAGTAATGTTACAAAATTGTAATAGTAAGATTATTATCACTGCTGCATTTTTCTGCAGAGAACAAGCACCATTGACTAAAAGCATTTTTAATTTAAATAATTCTATAAAAAGCTCAGCTCTTCACCTAAACCAGACTAGAAATGTACTTTTTTTGGTCAGATTTCCTGTAGACAAATGGAGAAGACACTGCTTCTGCCTGGTTTTTCTCAGCCCCCTGTGAATCAGATTAAATGCAGGGGCTGTTCCCTCCAATTCTCATACATGAATTGCAGTGCTGAGAAGCCTTTATGATCATGATCATGCCTTCTAGCAGAGATTGCTTCTCCAAAAGCTTGATGGAAACAACCCTCTTAGAGAGAAAAGAAGCAATTTTTGCCTCAGAAAAAGTCTGTAGGAGAAAACAGCCTTCTCTAGATTCTGGCACAGTAGGTTAAGTATCATTTAGGAGGCATACAGAAAAAGACTGTTTTCTGATACACAAATCCCATCTTAAATAGGCATTCTGAAGGAGTGGGGCTTTGTGGGGGGCTGTTTCTGGAGAATTCAAAGGAACTCGGTATATTGTGTTGGCTGTCCCAGAAACTGGCATAATACTGAAAATGAAGCAACAATAATGAATCAAATCTACTGGAAATTGCAATGTGCTAGGAGAAAGAAATGTAATCCAGTAATGATAATACTAGCCTGTAGTTTTACAGACTTCAATGTCCTGATATGCCACAGATTTCCTAAATCCAGTCTTTTAAACCTGTAACTTCTAAGGGATTAATACCTTCTGATGATGATTTTCTTAATAACAGAAACACTTTCAAATAGTTTCAAATAGTTCAATAGTTAAAAATTAGAAGTACAATAGTCTTTTTATATGTTTAGATTAGTGCAATGCTCCTAGATAGTAGATTCCTGCATCACTGTTATTTTAAATTTGATAGGATGAGTGAATCTAAAGTGTGTTCGCGTCCAGTTTTAAAAATTTAAATATGATTTGGGATTTTGAATGCAGGGATCTCAGTCTACTTAATATCCCAGCAACAAGGCCTGAGATCCTGGACAGCTAATCAAAACCCTTACTTTAAAAAGGCTAAAATGAGAAAGATACAGAAGAAATAGGAGAGGAAAAAAGATCCAGTAGAAAGAGCAAAGGAATAGGCACTGATTTCTCCTCTCTGGTTGGTGACAGGAACTGTGGGAACTAATGGCACGAAACTGTGTCCAGGAAGGTTTAGCTTGGATGTTAGATAAAAGTTCTTCACCCAGAGGCTGGTTGAGCACTGGAGCAAGCTCCCCAGGGCACTGGTCACAGCACCAATACTGGCAGAGTTCAAGAAAGTTTGGAAAGTTGGCAAGTTTGGACAATGTTCTCAGGAACATGGTGTGACTCTTGGGGTGTCCTCTGTAGGGACAGAAGTTGGACTTTGATGATCCTTGTGGGTCCCTTCCAGCTCAGGATATTCTATGATCCAATGAGCAGGAACTCAGCACTTCTTCAGGTTTAAGCCAAAGCTGGCAGAAGTAACCAAGGTCTTCCTCTGGATCCTGATCTGCTCCAGCAGTGCAGTGGTGTAATTCAGCACACAGGTGATGCAGGAAGTAGTGATTAAAAAATGTCTCACTTTCCCTTCATGACCATCTTAATTCTTCTCCAGTCTTGTTTTTTTAATGGCCCTTCTGAAGATTTAAATAGCTGATCCTTCTATTAAAAGTAAACAGATGTGAGGTTAATGCAGCACGTTTTCTAGTTGTGTTTCCATTTTCCTTAATACAAATTATTTTAGCAGTACAATTAGGCTTTTTGTTTGGATTAATCCAAGCCTTTCCCTGCTTTTTATAGACAAATCATTGTTACCCGAAGCAACTTAGCATATTGGGCAAATGAAATAGTCACAATCATCTTTTTCATCTATATTTGTATAGCAGCTAACAAAATAGAGTCATGCTCCATGCTGGTGTCTCTGCAGAGCTATCACAATGTAAATAATTAATAATAACAGTTGTTCAACACTTGAATAGGAGTCTGTTGTTTGTAAACAAAGAACATTTATTTTCCCTGCATTTCTTATTACATAAAGCATAAAATTACTCCAAAGGAAGGAAGTTATCTTACTCATACACTTGGTGAAATTCCTTAGAACTGCGCAACACATCAAAAGTGAAAGGTCAAATGGATTTTTACAATTATTTTAAATATTTTTTTCTAGCAGTGTGGGCAAATAAATGGGATGTTTATGTTAACAAATTTGTCTGGCAAAATGCAATTATAAATCAAATAGGCCTTGTGGTAGTATTGTCAACATGATAAGCAAAAAACAATTAACAGATTTGAAAAAAGAAAATTTAAAAGGGCATCCTACTACAGTATGTAAATCCAATTACAAAAGCAAAACTGTATCAGAAGTCAGCTGTGCTTTTTCCACACAACATGCCTTATGAAAGGAACATGAGTTGACATTGTAGAAAAATTAACTTATTTTGCTGAGTATTAATATGTAATCTTTCTTGCATATATTGCAATATTTAAGCATTAACAGGAAAAAGCCAAAAGATTTTGATTAAAACAGTGGGTTTGTAATTCCATATTTGAGAGTCATGATTTTCCATTGCATAAGGCATATCATCCCTCCTGTGGTACAAACACTGAGTGTTTTGATTTATGTTATCCAAATATATCCATATTCCTTATCACAGAACTACATTATATCTATATGTCAATTAAAGAAAAGGTCCTTGCCCTTAAAATCCTCCTGTAAGCGCACAATATTTAAAAAGTTAATTCCCACTTAAAAGTTTGGCATTTATGCATACATAACCAAGTAAAACACATAAACTCAAGGTAAGGAAGGTGGAAAATAAGGTGGTAAGGAAGAATTCATAGATGACATAGAGTTGAACATTTCCATTTCTGTCTTTTTCTGACCACCTCAGGACTGAATCAAGAGGATAAGGAAAATAAATATTACTGTAATTACATGCAATACACCACTGTGAGGACCTTCTAATCAGATCAGAACACTGTGGTGCAAGATGTTATCTACAGGAAGAGGGATTCCTCTTCCAAAGAGATGACAGCAGAATAAAAGTGCTTATGCCTTATAGCTCTTGTCTTGAGGTTTGCCCAAAGAACATAAGTGTTTGGTAATTCTTCATTTAGGCAAATTCACTGAATCCCACATTGCTCATGTTCTCCTCAGAGCAGGCTTTAAGCATAACCTACTGAAGAAAATACTTGGTGTCCCTTTACTTCTGGAGGTTCTGCACTCCCAGTCCATCGAATCCTCACCTACAGAGAGAAGCTGCAGCTCAGCTGAAGTGACAGTAACTCTCTGTTGCTTACAGCACTGATGTACATGTAGTCCTTTTCCATGGGGCTCAGAGATATGCAAAGTGAGATAAAAGCTTACACATGGGAATTCACAGAGGAGTAGATCTTCTGCCAGTGTCAGGCAGAAGCTTTTTGGTACTTGGTCTCTTAAGGAGTATTTTGACAGTGCTGGAAGCAGTGTGTCTACCTGACTTAGAGCAGGGCTTGCAAATCTGGCAACAGGGTTGGCCCAGGAATTTGATAAAAATGGATGACGTGGTTCTCTTTTCTTCACTATCGTGGTAAGATTCTTTTTCTAAGTGGTGCTTAGTACCTTGCACTTTCCGTCTTTCCACAGTAACATCACAGACACGTGCCCTGTCATTGTCTCCTGTGTGAGCTGCCCAGACCTATTGCTTTCATAAACTTGGAAAACTATGGTGCTCTTCAAATCTGCAGCATTTTTCACTGTCAGCCTGTATTTCTCAGGTCACATTCACTGCATTGCCTTGCACTTTTAGTGCTACCATTCACTGCTTGTCATCGACAAGAGCCTTCAGCAGGTGCTCACTTTTCCTGCTGGAAAACTGACAAAAGTGAAAAAAACCTGTCCCTTTCAACTAAGTTCCTTCTGCAGCATGTGTGGGGTTATGAGCTTGAGGTGACCCCGGCAGCCTCAGCTAAGCCTTGTTCTATTGCTTTATACTAGTTCAGCTGGACAATGCCTTTGTGGAGACTCAGTGCTGTCCCCCTCTTATATTTCACAGACTTCAGTGGCTGTTTGTTGCAGCTTGTTTTTATCTTACTATATTTGATTACTTTTTATATTTTAAAGTTGTAAAACCCCTCTCCCGATTTCGTTAATAGTTTATCCCAGGTGTACCCTTCTATCCCAGCTGCCAATCCACTCTGAAAACTTCCCCTTGTTCCCGATTGTTCCCTGTCGATCCCGTGTTATTCAGTCCCTCATTGGTTTATGTAACCTTTTCCCTCCCACTGTGATCCTTTATTGGTTTATACTTTGTAAACCCCTTCTTGTTCTCCTCCTCTGAGTTTCCCTCATAGGCTCATCCATCCCCTACCCTTGCTCTTCCCCCATCAATCAGTGGCTGTAATGTGAGTTCTGGGCTCTGTTGTGGGAGAACATTCCAGAGAATAAACCTCTCTGGAAGTCCCATGAGAGGCCTCTCTCTCATCCTTGCTCCTTCCCTCGGTGTTTGGGTGTTGGCAGAGCGTGGCTCTAAGTCAGCACTTGGGTCCAGAGCTCTGCCCAAGGCTGGCCCAGCCCTGGTGTGAGTGCCGGAGACTTCACCTGCTGAACCAGCCACCCCCTTGCTCCGACGCCATGTCAGCTGTTTATGACCATGCTATCCTTTCTCTTCTTGTTTTTATGTTATTGCTTTTTTTTATGGGTTGCTGGCAAGACACCACTTATTTAAAAAATAAACCAAACCCAGATCCTGGCTTATGTCACCTTAATAACCTCAACTCCATGGTTTTGTCTCTAGGGTCTACAGTTCATGACATCAAGCCACTTCATAAAATGGAACTGGGTTTGATAGCTCATGGATTTTGCTCCAAACCCCCTGAAATGAACCAGCTTCCCACTGACTCAAATTGTCTTCAGATTCATCCTTTGGCTTATCCTGGAGTCACTTGGTAAGATCTTACAGTTCCACTGAAAAGAAAAATGTATAAGTCTTGTAGCAGATTTCACCAGCAGTTCTCCAAGCACTTTGCTTGCAAGGAAAAGTATCATTATCTCAGTTTTATAGGTCCTTAACACATTTTTGCATAGGCTTGACAGAATGTTTTTGAACACATTCTTGTCTTGTCACTGCTTGTTTCCTGTAAAACTGTTTTCTTAGATGAACAGGCATCTGTTAATATTTGACCATACTTTTTCCCCACAATCCCTTTCCTTTTTCAGTTACACAGTATGCACCTACTGAGCATAGCTTTTAATATTTTAAATTCCATGATCCATATGTGTCCCTTGCCTCCCTCTTTGTATGCTTCTCAGACGTAAGAGATGTATGCTTCCCTTTGATGTAAGTTATACCTCTGCATGCAGTTTAAGAGCTCAAATGCTTCATGCCTGTGGTAAGCTTGTCTTTCCATTACAGAGTAGAACAAAACAGGATGTCTTTCCACCTCATAGATAGGGAATATATGGTTGAGTTTCCTATTTTGAGTGTACAGTTTAGCAAAGACCTCCTTATTTCAGAATAGTCAGCTGTACAGAGAGTTAAGTACTCACTGCACTGCTCCTATTCAATTCAGTTTCTCTTACGAGTGCTCAGCATTTCTACAAATCTGTTCAGATACCAAGTTAGATTCTCAGAAACAGAGATATGAACATTTAGAGATAATGTGGGGAAATTTTCATTTAAGCAATTTGCCCAATGTTGCAGAGGTCACATTGCATTAATGATAAGACCATCTTTTTCCTTTCAGTTATCTCCTCCCTTTAATTATACATCTCCCAACTATTGCAACAAACAGCTTAGGCAATCTGTGAGGAAAAAATAATTGTGTCATTAAAAATCCCATTCCACAAACTGCATTCAAGGGAGACTACCACAGATTTTCAAGCATTCTTAATCTAGCATGTCCTGATATTTTGAGGGAGTGACTTTGTTCCCTCTGAACAGAGTTCTGTGTGTGTGATCTTTTTTTTTTTAAAGCAATCCAGACAAAAAATATTTCCATTTTGAAGGTGATGTTCTGTCTTTGACATCAGCAGAAATCCAGCCATCATCCTGGTTGTTGAGACACCAGAATTAACTCATAGAAATAGCAAATTGCCATCTGTAGATAAGTGTGTTGAGGCACATACTGACTGAGAGCAGAAATCTGGGAATCTAATGGCTCTGGAGGAGTGTGTGCCTACAGCTTCTGATGTCCTGCTAGCTCATGTCTTTTTACCTTATGTTTCATCCACCAATTTTAAAAATTCAGTTGTGTTTTCCTCATTCAACCTATCATTCAGTCCTAGACCCTGCTCCCAATGCCCTCATGCAATCATAGACTCCTCATCCACCCATGAGTTTTGCCAACCATCCCTACCTGCACCTCTACAGTCTCTCTTAGAGCTGCCCTTCACACTGGTTCCTGATAATTTTTCCTTGCTCATCCTAATCTCCAACAGATTGATGTCAGTTCTAATCTGATTCTGGGGATACTTTTCAGCCTGTGAGCTCCCAAGAGGCCAAAACCAAAGTCAAAACAGGTATTCATGCATATTTCAAGAGAAGAAAATGAGGAAAAAAATATTTTAGAGAATTAACTGACAATTGCCAGAGCTTTGTGACAGTCAACAGTCAACATTCTTTGAAACAGAATTCAGAATTGAATTCTCCTAACAGATTCTCCTAACTTCTGTTCTTGGCCTGCAAAACACTCTTGTGCTTATAAGACCTATGTTAAATGATTTATTCATTGCTGCAGTGGAAGCAAGGACTGTGTATTACTCTGACTGAGCTCCTTCTGTTCCCGCTGATGTCTGCAGGAGCTTACCCACATACCTTAGGGGAGACCCAGGTGCACACCAGGCTGCTCCCTGTACAGGAAACCTTGAGGCAGAGAACACTTGGGAGCCATGGTGCTCTCTACAAAGGGCTGGCCTGGCGCCCAGAGGAGTTGGGACAGGGCATGACAGAAGCACATCAACAGGCAAATGCAGTGACAGTTTCAGTCATGGTGATGAGGTTGTGCTATGTGCAACCAGCTTCAAAACCAGGGGCAGATCAGCTTCCTGCACTGTCCATTTCACAGACTGTTCACTTTTTTTCCCTCGCTCCTCTTTGCTTCTCTTTTAGTGGTGTCCACTATTACTCTCCTCTGTTTCTTTTCCCTTGCTATTCTTCTTTTTACCCTTTCTGGTTTTTTTCTTTACTCTTCAGTACTTTCTCTTGCTGCTTCTTTTGATTGTCAGCTGGTTTTCCTCCTTTCCTTACTGACTTTCCTCCCTGACAGCTAGGGATTGAGCCTAAGCCTGATGAAGTCAATCCATTACTTTCAAAGAGTTTAGGATCAAGGTCTTATTCCTGCTTACTTCTCTGCTTCTTCTGCAATCTCTTTTCCTATGCAGCATTCTCTGTGCTGTTTTCCTTCTAAAAGATGGGTTACTGCAATATGCAGGGAAGAAAGACAGTTTATAGAGAAAATCCTAAGGACCTAGTAAATTCCTTATAGGATTGCTAAATTGCTACTCTGAGTGCACAGCTGCAGAAAGCCAAGGGATTTGATCATAAGATTAGGGGAGTTTTTCATGCTTGCTTCATCACAGCACAGATTCTGTCATATTGCTCTGAGCAGTGGTCTTTGCAAAGACAAAGTCTTTCAGGAAGAAAATCCCTCATTAAACTTTGCCATATTACATGTTGTAGCTGCTGACTGCATAATCATACACTTAATTTAGTCTGCTAATCTTAAACGCAAGCAGGCAGTATTTAATCACAAAAATGAATTCCAAGAAACCTGAAAATGGAGTGAAAAACCCAGTATTGACTGGATACGTACTAAAATAAAGTCATGTAAATCCACACAAGACATCTCTAACACATACCATGTATATGTGTGTGTGTGTACACATGTGTAAAAAAAAGTAGACACAAAGTTATCTATCTAGGTATGGAGAGGGAAAAGTACTGAATATGTATATATTGGATGTCTGGGTTATATTCTCATAGGATAGATGTATGAATAAATATTTTAGTAGAACATAGTCTGCAGTAAATATGTACTGATGGTTGAATTGAATGTTAATACATTTTTGGACATAATATGAGGACTGAAGCACAGCTACTGTGAATGGCTACAGCTCTACTAAATATTAAGGCAAATAGAGCAAAGATTTTACACCAAACAGTATTTTGATTGTATATTTATAGTCCTGTCTTTATATTTGGTTCTTCACCTGGATTAGTTTTTTGTGTACTCAGACCAGAGGCATAATAACTCTACTGGCAGGAGAAGCCCCACCTAATTCTCTGCTGCCAGCTGTTGGTGTGAGGCTACCTTGATAAGCATAGCAGAATCAGTGAACTTGCATATTGAAGTCAAACATTTTGCCAGAAGAATAGCGACCTATATTGTTCAAAAATAACCAGGCAGGCCCCTGTTACTAGAGTATGTAGGCCATCACCATCCAGGGGGTATTAGCTAAACTCCACTTATGCACCTATTTTTGATTTATAGGTGGAGACGTCAGCCCCCACAGATCACATGACATGCTGAATTGTGTGGTTGGACTCTGCATCGAATTCAGATCTCTGCCCTCTTCACAAGCTCATTGTTCAACACTTTTCTGATGATACAGTAAAGGTAAAACAGCCTAAATATTTTATAAAGCTTCTGCAAATCACTGGAAAACCATTGTCCACAGTACCTGGGGAACATGCAGCAGTGCAGCAGTCAGTGAACAACAGCTAGACTCCAATGGTTGTTTTAATCTTGTTTAACTATTGTCTCAGCAGGTAACTGTGAGACATAAATTATCTACTACCTGCCAGCAAGGTGCCTGTACTGTAGAGGGTTTTTATTTTACTCAGGAACACATTACATCCAGCTTTGGAGACTCAGTCAAAGAAACGACAGTGTTCTTAACAGTAGGGCCTCTTAAATGTAAAAGGGCATGCAGCCTTCAGACTTAGAGAAAGCAATAAAAACTGTAATGGAAAATATCTTGGAGGAAATAGTTGGAAAATATCTGTACTCAACTTTTAACTGACTCCTGAAGTACCAACTGTTTTTTTCCTCTCATATATAAAGAGCATCTGTCTACCTGTGGTCCAAGAGTACTTTTATTCTAGAATGAAATAAGCAACAGCCGTAAAGTACAAAAGTAAAATTCCCATGAAAGCACACTCCATGTGTGTATTTTTTCTTTGTGCTGTTCAAGGTCTGTACAAAAAGTCCAGAGGCCTTCTAGGTCTCCAAAATGTAAAAGGATATGATGTAGCAAATGGAGGCCCAGAGTTCTATGCTGCATAGAACACCATTACAGAGCATTGCTGTTGAAGCATTCCAACTAAACTCCATCCCAGCTTGCCTCCATGCCATTCCCACTGACCTCAGTGAGTGAACCAGGTGGAAAGCACAAATATGTCACAGCTTGGATAACAGCAGTCTCTTGAGACTCATGATGTATTTAAAAATAGTGTTAAAAAGAGTTCATGCAACAGTATGAAACTAGAATGTGTGGCCTAAGAAACGATACTTTATGTTACAGCTGCACCTTTGTATCCATGATTATGATGTGCTAATGGTATTCCATGGAACTTGCTAGTTGATGTGTATGGATATGCTGCATCTGCAGCCCTGCTGTCAGGTGCTGAGATGGCTGCAGGAGTGGAAAGCTGCCTTCAGGCTCTCCCCTCTGACAGACATCAGCTGGAGAAAAGCAATGTACAGCTGTGCTTCTTCTCTGAGACCACTCCCACATAAAGTCCTACAGGGGCTGGTCCTGTCTCTTTTCCTTTTCATCATGTGCTGGAGAGCTGTAGGAAAGGTCATAAGGAGCCCAGGGCTATGATACCATCAATCTGTTGATGGCAACCAGCTCGTATGTCTCTTTTCAGCTGATGCAATCAGTGCCACAACACAGATGTCACAAAACTTAGAGGAGATAAGCCTGCAGATCAAAATCAGTTGGCTGAAGCTGAACTAAACAAGAAAGAGATGTTTCTGGGAGGAAGGAAGGGAACTTTGTGTAGCTAAGGCAGTGAGCAAATCCTCCTTCCATTCTGGGCAAATGACATGTAGTTTTGGGACCCAGCAGAGCCCGTGTTGCCCCTGGATTCCATATGGCTTGAAATTTGACTTGTATCTTTTTCTGTCTGCTCTGCTATCACTTTTTGTGGTAAAGTTGGCTCATTTTACCTTTTGTGTGAAGCTGACAGAGACTTGTTCAGGTTAAAAAGAGAACAAAGAATACAGCTTGTCAAAAAAAAGAAGAAACATAGAGGAAATGTGGAAGGTGTAATTCCTTACAGACATACTTACTGTCAGTCCAGTTCTGTATTTTTTTCTTGGTAAAAGAGGTGTTTGAATATAGATAGTCAAGTAAGGATTAGCAGACCCAGTGCAGGCTTTGGAAATGAACGTGATCTGAAACTGTCTGGTTTTATAGCCTTGAGCAAATCATATAATCTCTCTGCTACTGTTTTCTGGTCTATAATCCAAGGGTAGTAATGCTTTCTTCTCAGTGGTGAATTAATGAATGCTTTCACAGTGTTTTGCAGTGCCATATACAAATATTACAATTACAGAGAAGCAAGCAACATATGATATTAATGTCAAACAGATAGAGGGTAAAATTTGGGATGCTGGATAGCAGTGCACTCAGATACAACTGTAATGAGTTCATTAGTAATGCACGACTGGATTGATTAAGTAGTTGCCTCTGTGTAAAGCCTTGTCTAGAGCTGATACTTGATATATTATTTTGACCTGCGACAGATGCTCAATGATCTTGTCTCTTAAGTTTTGGCAGTGCCTGTCATGTCAATACAAATTATTGAGCTGAACTGAATGAAAGAAGCTGTAGTTGCCACATGGATACCTTTTTTGTATTCTTCTGTATATAAAAACTGCAGCTTCCCAAACTGGATTTTTTATATAACCTTTCAGAAGCTCGGTTTGAAATAGCTTGTCTACTATTTTTCTTTCTTCCTGAGAATGTTTCCTCTTGCCATCATGATAAAAATGTACTGCTGTGACAAAACAACCATGTTCCCATGATTTTATCCTTTCCTATCACAATGGCAGCACATCCTGTATGGTTATGACACAGCACAGAAAATTCGACCACACTGATGTTACTTTTACATTGCCTGATAATGGTAACTGTGAAGTGAAGCATCAGAAGATATAACATTTTTCTACACAAAAGAGTCACAGGAGGACTCAAACAGTCTTTGAGGATCTAGATATCCAGCTGAGATTAGAGGTCTGGATGTGTCAGGGTCGTTGCATGCAGAAGCTTTTCAGCTGTAGGCTGGGGATTTGAAGATGAACAGCATCTAGAAGAGGTTACCTATTTCTGGAAGTTTTGATAGCTTATTTGAATTGAGATTCAACTGGAGATCCAGACCCTTTTACTAGCAGGCTGATTATCACAGACTGGGAAGTTGGCACCAGCAGTGGTGGTAACTAATGCAGCATACCCATCTGTCCATCTGTCCATCCAAGTGCAGTCAGTATGGACTGCAGTGTGGATAGCATATATGTAAAGGGTACAGATATTTGACATAAAGGATGTTCTATTTTGAGTCCTTCATCTGTGAAGTGAAAAGATTCAGTTTTTCCTTCCCTAAGTCTCTCTTCAGCCATCCATCCCTTCTAATCCCAAACCCTTTCTTGTGGATCCTGGGCTGTGCCTCATGTGCTTTCACTGGCATTTTAGTGAGAGCTGAGGATTGTTAACCTTGTTTTGAGGCAGGCTAACTGAGGCCTTTTGCAGATGGGAAGTGAGGCATAGGACTGTGAAATGATTGCTGAAGATTATCCAGCTGTGACTAAGAAAGTGTGCTCTGATTCTGCTGCAAAAGATGCCACAAAAGTGTAAATGTTGATAGTAATAACTTTCTCTATGTGTGTTTCTGCTTTGCAAAATTATATCTCCACCAGGGGACTTGTTAATGTCAACGTCATTCAGTTTTCATGATCACCACTTGAAGTGATCAGTCAGCTGTGTGGATCTACAAATTGCTCCCTTGCAGCCAGCCTCTGAGCCTAATGCTCGGGTGACAGTCAGCTGTAAGGATCAGACTCGAAGATGCCTTTGATTTTCTTTTGATGTTTCTGAGCCAAGGAAGAATTTCGCACAGCCACTGGGTGGTGGGTGAAGATCCCTTCTGTTTGTGGGAAGCCAGTTATAACGCGGCTGACCTGCCTTGACCTTAAGATTCCTGGCAGGACAGCTGGGATGTCCTTGCGAGGCAGAGCTAGCTCAATGCATGTGCCAGACTCGGGGCATTTGTTCCTCTGGATGCAGCAACCAGTCCAATACAGTGATTATAATGGAGGCTGCACAAATTGATCCTGCTCAAACTCAGTGTATTTATTTATTTGCTTGCACTTTGGCATCATTGCCGATGTGTGAGGATAAACAGGGTTCACATTTAGGATTTATTGAGTGGGAACAACTTACAAGGACAACAGGTCCTAGTTTCTATCCTCTCAACCGCTTAACTCTCTCTCCCCTTTCATTATTTTTTGTTCCCATTTACACCTCTTATTCCAGATCTAAGACCAGCTAAAGCTTTTAAAACCCCTGACAAACAAGTATCACCAAAGAGGCTGTGTGCCAGAAGCCTCTTTGGAGAAAGGCACACGCCGGGATAGAGGCACAAAGGACCCCTGACGCGAGGTCAGCGGGACGTAAGAGCTGGAACTTTTTAGCCTCTGCTGAAGCAAACGAGACGGGGGTTGCTGTGTGGTTGCCGGCAGTATTTCGGCGGGGTTGGGCGTTTATTTCCCTGCGCGGGGTGGCTGTGGGAGCTGCACCGTCCTTCGGGGGATCAGCATCCCCGGCGCGGGCCGGACTACAGCCCCCGTCATGCCGCGGCGCGGTCGGGCGGTGGCGGGGAGCGCGCCTGCGCCGCCAGACGTGGCAGCAGCCGCAGCGGCGGCGGGTCCGGAGCGGGTCCGGCGCGGCGGCGGGATGGCAGTGCCGGGGCAGGGCGCGGGGG
>VWYI01023753.1:0-90939 GCA_013399455.1 Anthoscopus minutus | reverse complement strand
CCCGGCATGGCCGGGCTCTGGCAGCGCTCCTCCCGGTTGTCTTCTCAGCGCTCAGCCCGTGTGCTGCTCGCCTGCTTCCCCTTTCCGTCTCCGAAAGCGCACCCCGGCGTGCGGCGGCGGCTCCCCGGGCGGCTGCGGGCTGGGGCCCCCGGCTGCCCCGGCGGCTGCGACCGGCGGCGCTTCGGTCCCAAGTTTCGAGTGAAAAGCGATGCTTTGGCAGAGGGCTTCCAGAGGGTCTCTCCCGGCAGCGGCTGTGCCGCAGCGGAGCAGCCGCGCTCGGCTTTGTGCACCTGTGTGCAGTACCCTCGCCCCGGGCACCCCCGCCCCTGCGCCCCTCGCATGTGGCGCTGTCCATCCCGGTGCGCTCCGGAGTATCGGGATGTGCTTCTTTGACATTCCACTGACTAAAGCACTGCTTACCTTAGGGAGACTCCTAGACTTCCAGAAATATTTTAAAGTCTGATTTTTATTTATTTATTTTTTTAAAAAATCCACGGAATTTATTTAGCATAAGTAGCTAAAAAAATTGATTTAGGCATGCTTTAAAGAACTACTTTATTCACTTTATTGTCATGAGCTTCATCCTTCTGCCTGGACAAATGAAGCTAATAATTAATGAAAAATTACGTTTATTTTTTTATGCATGAGTAATCTGAAATATATTTGGAAATGCATGACCGTGGAGTGCTCATCTAATTCATACAAATCAAATGTGGAATTGCTAATAGCCCTATGCTTATTCTGTACTAATATTAGAATTGCCTTTGTGGGACAGAACGATTCAGCCCTGTCTGATGTAGCCTTTTGCCCCTGGCAGGGCCATAGCTCTCCGCTCATTCAGGAGGGAAAAGAAATGCTGTGCATTCTGAACAATTTTTGCTTTGTTTTAAGCTTGGTCTAGAATCACAGACCTCTGCTATCTGCACTTCATTGATTTCAAGCGAAACTGAAGTCAGGTTGAGCTCTCACTAAGTGCTGGAGAGGTCTTACTGTGGATTATTTTCCTTTGTGGCTCATCTTTAATATATGCAGTAGTTTCCTCAGTGATACTTGTGGCAGTGCATTCCTCAGATCGAGCATATACTGTGGACCAAGTGGAGTAACAAGTGGGCTGAATTTTCCCTCCCTTCAAAATAGCTAAGCACATGGAGTAATTTCTGGTATTTCCTACTATATCCGCTGTGTCTGTCAAACCTTATCATACTGTAACATTCATTTTATGTTAATGTAAATATTTTCCTGTGATTTTTCTCTTCAATTAAAAGATATTTTCCCCATCTTTCTTCATATGAATCTGTTGTTGCTAATTGTTCAGGTTTCCGTCTTTGACCTTTTGTGTTGCAGAGCTGGTGTCTTTGACATGATCAGAGGAGGCCTGCTGTTGGCAGTGAAATTATACAAAGCCATTTTAATTTATCCACATTATTCTTTCTTACCTTTTTTAATTTGCCACAGCAGTTTATTTGCTCTGTGATGCTTCATGCTGAGCAGATGTCTTCATTGAGCTGTTGATTCAGCTAATTCTTTTCCCTTTGCTGTGTACAAGTAGTTTAAATTATTTCTTCCAATTTGCATTATCTTGCACTTGAAGGTGTGATTTTTCATCTTGAAATATGTAACTCGCTGTACTCCAGGACTGAAAAACTAGCCTACAGCTGTGACATAGCAAAACCTGCTTTTAATTTTTTTTTGAGTTGATGTGAGGCTGTTAAATCAGGTGATTCCCAGTGTGTAACGTTAAACTAAAGGTAATACCAGCTGCTTGGTAGGTCAATGAGAAACATTCTTTTCCTTCCAGCCAGTCCTTTTTCATGTACCCGAATGTGGTTTTGGTTTTTTTTGGTTTTGTTTTGTTTGTTAGTTAGTTTTTCTGGAAGTGCTGACTACTTGCAGTGCACCTGGAACAGTGGCTGGAGTTGTGCATGCATAGCACCTCTGAAAAATAGGGCTCAGTTTTTGACCCAAAATTGGAGACGGCTTTTGAGAATTGAAATACTTATCTCTGTAAGACTTCCTACATATGTAAAAGGAGACCTACAAAGTTGGATTAAGAAAAGGTTTCAGTGTCTTCTGATGTAAGATGTTAATTTGTTACCTTCAGCATCACTGTGGGTGTGTGACACACGCATGAGGAAGATGAAGTGATCTCTGCCTGCTGTGAAGTTTTATTTCTTGAATGAGTTGGAGAGCCATGAGGAAGTTGTGGGTTCTATTTTTGGTTTATAAAGTGGTTGACTGTATTTTGTGCACAAAGGACTGAATTTACTGTTCATGGCACGGGGAAGGAGTTTCACAGCAAGGTGGATTAGCATTTCCTCTGATGGATCAGGTGCTGTGCTTTCCCTAGCAGAAGGCAGCCACTGCTTCCAACAGGATTATGCATCTGGGTCCGTTTGCTTTGCAAACACTGATGAATATTATCTCATACCAGTGTGGCAAAGATCAGTTTGTCTTCTGAGTGCTGGCTTAATGACAGAGAAACTGAGTCAAGAGTCCAGCTGGCTGAGCACCGTTGGGAAAGCAGACTTTATGACCTGGTGCCACTCAAACCCAGTGCCTTCAAGGAAGGGCTTGAAAGGAACATGTCAGGCTTCCAGCTCCTCAAGTACTTCCTTAATCCTTGCTGGCAGGGTCACAGGAATGCACTAGTGAGCACTGACTGACTTGTGAATCCAGGCCTGCAGGGCTTGGGCATGATTGCCTCTGTGTTACAGGTAGCCCTGCAGCTTGGCAGCAGTGGCTTGCCTCTGGTGAGTTTGCAGGCAGGGTGTGAACACTGCTTCACCACTGCAGTGCTCAGGTGCTGATTCCTATTGTGTCATTTGGGCTTGAATTAAGGAATGCCTCTTCCCATCCAGTTATTGTTTGTATTACAGGAGCCTCTTTGGACACTGTTTCCTGGCAGTCCTAGGGAGAGTATTGCAGAGACAAATTCCTTACTTGCTGTACCCCCACTGTATTCATACTTTGTCCATTCCCTCTTCAAAATATGGATTTGTTAAACTCTGATGTGGGCTATGCTGTGTGTCCTCAGATGCCCTTCCCAAATCAAACCTTAGCTTCGTTACTGCACAGCTTATGGAGGGATGTTTTCAATCCATTGATTTGGTGCTACAGCACCTGTTTACCTCTGTGGCCCTGGGATGTTGATGCAAGCATGGTGTGGTCATCAGAAGTGGTGTTTCTGCCCAGGGGTGAGTTCATGGTGTCCTGAGCAGCTGGTGAAGGAAGAGGTGCTTGTTCTGTTGTTGACAATTTATTTTGCCTTTTGGTGATGTAGTTCCTTGAATTCCTGTTTCAGTAAAATGGAGATAGTGAGGTATTTCTTCAGAGCTGTGGCTAGAGGTCTGTGAGTAGAAAAACTGATTCTGGTTGCTAATTGCATTGCACTAACTAGCATTGCCTTAAATTTCTTGGTACAGGCAGGGTCACTTCGGAAGTAAGTTGTTGTTTGCCTTGTTCCTGACACCTTTTCAAGCTTGTGAATAGCAAAAAAATTGTGATAGCAAAACAAGTCTTTAGTTTTGGCATTGTGCTAGATGTGAGTGGCTGGTAGCATTGGTGGAGGGTGCTGTGAACTGCACACTTACAGGAAACAGATAACAAAGGTAATTTAATTTGTAAGTGTCTTGCTGATATCCTGACTGTTGTCTTTGGGTTTAGAGTTACATAACTTGGTCATATAACCTGGTTGCTGTCGTCACAAATGGACTTTTTCTCTCTTCTCACTTTTCCTGGATATGGCACACCATGTCTGTGTGGTTGTGCTGCTCTAGGATCTGCTGGGTTGTTCTGATGCTGCCTTCCTTTCGCCTCTTGCAGATCACTTCCTTTCTCTGTGAATCTTGCTCCAGCTATTAAAATTAAACTTTGTCCTCTACCGCCTGGCAGAAGACTGTGAGGATTAATTAGTTAACATTTGTGTAATACTTTGCAGGTAACAAATGCCATATAAAGTGCTAGAGATTTTCAGGTGTCATTTTTTGCCCTCTCTTCCTTATAAATCCCATTAATAGTGTTTTTGTCTTCTTTTTATAGTACCTCCTACGTGCTTCTTGAGTAGGTGGTATTTCTTTAAACTTCTCGAGAACCCAGTTTTTAGTGGGGGATTATGTGGCATATGCTTTGCTTATGCCCTTAACTTCTGTAGTCAAATGTGCTCATTCAGAAGTGATATCTGAAATATTATTTAATCGGTAGCTTGTTTAATGTATGTATAGTGCCAGTGTCTGGTTTGAAGAGGGAGAGCTTCACATTCATAATAAGGAGAAAGTTCTTTGTCAATGTTAGTAATTGACCCTATTACAGTCAGTTGTTAATTAGTAAATAGTTGCACGGTTGGGTTTTCCTTCACAGAGCATTTGAAGCTCAGTGATAAACCATACAATTAAATTGCTACTTGGAGCCCTTGAGAACGTCCTTTAGTATAGACTATTATGCCTGCAGCTTAAACCCCACCGTTTAAGAACAATATGAACAGTAGAGTCTAGTCAAATCTTGACGTCTCCATGGTATTTTTTGCTACCTTCTATATTTGGAAAGTGAACATAGCAAGCACCACGTTAAGTGGAGTGTCTTATTTGTAGCATTCTTCAGCTCAAGTTAAATAGTACTAAGACACTGTGTCAGGAGTTTAATTTGCCTTCTTTGAAAACAAAAGAAAATATAACACTTGCCTCTTTGCAGATGTGACCCCCCCCCACAACAAAGAGTCAGTAGTGCTTTCGTTTTTTAATTTCTGGGATGGCTCGTGGTGAGAGTTAACTGATCTGGATTATGCATGCACTAAGAATGTGCTCTTCCACAGAGCTAGTGGGAATGAACAAAACCCAGGAAGTGTCCTGTGGGCATATCTGCAAATGTAAATCTGTGGGGCAAACCCAAGGTTTTCAAATGCTGTCGGTCTTGCAGTGCAGAAGTTGTTGATTTTCCCGTGTATCTGCTGGAGCCCTCCTCACCTGGCCCTCCCATGCTGCTGTAGGTGCGGGAGTCGCTGCTTCCTACTCAGACCATGGGTGGCTTTTTGGATTGGTCAGACATCACTGAGCAGCCTTTGAGCTGGGAGTCCTCAGCAGGTTGCATTTTGTGAAGCCCTGCAGGGGCAATTGGCAGAAGATGGTTTTGTGATTCCAGTGGGATTGCCGAGACTAATGCAAGGGCCACTGTGACCCCTGAAGTCTGAGACCCACTCCACAAAGTAATTTTTTACCAGGCTTCCTTGATGTACTTTTGGGTAACAGAGCTAACCTGTCTCCTCCTATCTGATTTGATTAAAACGTTTTTACAGCAATTTTAGATATGAATCATGAACGAAAAAAGGGGACTGTCCTACTTATCACTATCCATCTTGGAAGGCATTTGTTACAAGTGGCTCAGTGATCAAAGCAGCACAACCCTGAATGTAAATAGCAGCAGAGGGAGGGCTCATGAGTGAAAAGCAAGCAATTATTGCACAAGGTCAAGAGTGGTTTGTTTGATAAACAAGAAAGATAAAACATCTGCAGTCAAACAGTGATTCTTGTAAACAAGGGGGCTTTGGATTTGAACATCTTGGATTTTTCAGTGGGAAGGAATTGGGAGAAGGAAGAAATGGGTCAGTTTCTCCCTTGTGCTTGCCTGGGGATGACTTAGACCTGGTGTTGTCAGTACGTGCACAGTGTCTGTACCATGGGACATGGTCACCAGCTGGTCTGCAGATTTACACACCTTGTCTCTACAGTATGGAGGGTCCCTTCAAGTCAGCCTTCTGAAGTGCACAGTCCATCACAGGACTCATTTTGGGAGCTGAATGGGAAAGGAAAGGTCAGATTCTGTCTTAGGATTTGCCTGTTCCCCCTTCCCCATTTTAATGTGGCAGACAAGAACCTTGTTCAGAATGTGAGCTACTCCCCTTCTAAAGAAGTTAATAATGAAATTAAATTCAGTCATCTCCATTACTGCTTGGAATTTTGAGGTAGGTTTCCTCTTCAGCTAGACTCCTATAAAATTCCTTGTCAGACACAATCTGTTTCATATGCACAGGGCTGCTGATTGATCATATTTACAGTGGGTTGAGTGCTGTTGTCCCAAAATGAGAATGACACCAGTGGGTGGCTAAGCTAAGGCAGAAATCTGAGTCAGTGTCTTCCTGAAAAATTGGAGTTTAGAAATTGTGGTCGAGTGTAAGCCTGTGTCCCTGCCAAGCAGCAGTTGTGCTAGAGTCTGTTGTCACAGCCCCAGCTATTCTTGATGAATAGTGTGCAAATTGACTGCCTAATTATACATATGTTAGTGTGTGCATAAAAATTGCATGTTGACATATGGATTCAGGCACCCAAACACTGCTTCGGCTGCATATCCATTTATACTTTTTATGCATTATTTGTGTCCAGGGAAGTATATATTTTGGGCTCTTGAGCTGGAAAGAGGAGAAAGGGGGAATAGTTTTTCTGCCCAGTATACAATGCTACTCTTCTGATAGAAATCAAAACTAAATAAGGAAGATCTGTTTTCTTGTTTTTAAAAGTGTATGTTTTCATTGCCCGTGATGTAAAATAAATACATAAGTAATTCTCCAGATATGCTGCTTATCCTTAGCAAAAGACCATGCTGTAACGAAGCTTTTGTGGGGAGCAACTCATAAATTGAATTGGGTTCTGTGGGACCAGTAGTTAAGCATTTATCACATTTAATTTGAATAATATATGTAAAATATGAAAATACATTCTTGTGGCTGTTTGAAAGATATTCCCTTTTTTTTTCATTTCAAAATGAGATTCAGAGAAGAGTAAAAACTTGAGAGGTGAACTCTGCTTTCTCAGATCCTTGAAGATTTTGAGAAAACATGGCCTGAGGGATGACCACAGTTTTCAATAATGTCAGTCCTGGAAGTATAATTAGCAAATAGTTATTTGCCTGTATCTCTTTGCCTCTGGGTTTCTGAAAGCTCAGATCTTCCTTGGGTACCAATTCTAAGGGAGTGAGGTTGTGGAGTATTTACTGCTCTTTAACACATGCATATGCTTGGCAGCTCTGCAAGGAATTCCTAGAGAGTGGGGGGAAAAAAGAAAATTAAACCTTTTTGACTGATCAGACTTCTGCCACCAAGCTTGCAAGATCAGATATTTAAATACATACTTTGAAGAACAGAGACAGCCAGAACACACGGGGGTTTTGTACCTTGTACTTGAATAGCTGTGTCTCAGCAGTTTTGAATTGACTGTCTTGAGGATTTGGGTTCACTTATGTTTTACTTGAGAGTCTTTGATGCATCTCAGACACTATGGTCACATGGCTGATGTGTGACCTATGCCATAAAAATTCTGTGGAATTAATTCAGTTTGCGATCTTGAGCTGGGGAAAATATGCAGACTAGAATTGCTATGAGATTTGCATTTCATAGTCTGCCACGTGTAGTCTGTCTTTTTTTGAAGGTCTCCACCAAAGTTTCTTGCGTCTGAGAGCACCAGGTGACAGTCATGTCAGCGAGGCAGCCATGGATGAGGACTTGTTGTGATGGGCAACTGTGCAAACACAGCATGAAATAAAACAGACCTTCCCTCAGTTTTGTTGCAGTTTCTCACGGGCATAACTGGCAAGGGTGAGAGAGATGTTGCACATGTTGGTCCTATTATGCCTTTTACTTTAGCAGGTATTGATGTGAGCAGCTTTTTGAAAAAAATACTTGAAGCATTTTTCAACTTTTCTTCAGCAGTGGTCGTGAATAGGTTTTAAAGCTTTGGGATGCTCAAGTGACAAGAGAGTTTAGCTTGTTTCTTATTTATAGATTTCCATATGTGTGAATGTAGCACTTCCTGACGCATATGAAAAGAGGCTTCCTGCCCAGGAGGGACTGTGACCTTTCTTGACCTCGTTTTTTTTAATATGCGCTCATCTCCTCCCGTGGCCTGGATTTAAACAAGAAGCAGTGTGCTTGATTGGGCAGTGCCTGGCTGCTGAGCTCTCCTGCAAAATGTCTGGAGTAAATCTACCTGACTCATGTCTTAGAAATAAATTTATATAGCGCAGTGCATGCAAATTAGCTTCATCTTTGCTGCTGCTTTACCTATGGCTGAGCAGGAACATGAGTTTGATTTTCTGTGGAAGGCTGTAACTGCTTCTATAGAATTCTTTTTTCCTGTCCTCTTAATTTTACACTGTTGGCAGAACTAGTGGCTGTAGCCCTGGTGAGGCTGTAGCTGCCGGTACAATCATCACTGCTGTGGCTCTAGAGCAGGGTAAAGCAGCCCTGTGTTTGAGACTGGTATCTGGTGGAAATGACTCCTTGATATCCCTTGCCTTCAACAGAGATGGTAGGGAAAGCAGAGATTCGTTCTTCTGTAGGTTTGACCATAAACCAGCTTCTCATTTATTCCTGGGTAGGGTCCTGATTAATTTCAGCAGTAAAAAGCTGGAGAGTGCAGAACTACTGAATTCTTATCAGTTGGCAAACATCATATAGTGCAAACATGAATTGGGGTAGTGAATTTCTCTGCTCAGCCAATAACCTCCCAGTGTTGCTGTGGCTGCCTTAGATGTACAGGCAGGGCATTTCTGTCCAACTCGATGCCTTTGGCTTGGACCTTTTGGGTTTTATAACCAGGAAAGGCTGCAACATTAATCTTAATTAAGGGGAGATGATGATTTATTCAGCTGAGCTGACTGGTATGCTTGTATGCACAATGCCTTTCCCAGTGGGTTTTGGTCTAAACCATAGGAACAGAGAGAGCTACTGTAGTAAAACTACAGGCAAATGAGTAACATGTATTGATTTGATACCTGGAGAGGGATTGGGCAAAGAAGCAGTGGATATATGCAATGTGACATGCATCTCCCTCCAAGTGCCTGCTGTTCCACCAGCGCAGCGAGTTTTCTGCTAGTGGCAACACCGACAAGGCAGTAGTTAAAGCTGTCATTGTTTTCAGAATCCAATTTTTCAAGAGGTTTACAGCTCTGCCATTATAAGGAAAGAAAGAAAAAAAGAAGAAAGAAAATTCCTGAAATTGTCAAAACAGCCTTTATAGCTAGAAAAGACACGGAATGCCTGTACTTAAAACCATAAAATGGTGTGGGTTGGAAGAAAGCTCAAAGATCATCTCATTCTAACACGCCTCTTCTGAGTTATTGGTAAACACTTCAAGCAAAGTTTACAGTATCATTTGGAATCATGCTGAAAGTGGCTTTTGTGGGTTTTTTTTAGTCCAATTGCTTCTTTTTGATAGAGTTCACAGACTAGAGTATCCTTAATTGAGTCCTGTTTTTTAAACAAGTAACCTGTGGTTTACTTTTGCCCTGTGTTCAGCCTTAATTTCAGTTAAGCTTATGTTTTGTTGTCTGTAACTCAAGGCATAAATAACACTATAAGATACTTGAATAGTTACAAAAATTGAGATGAAGGGAAGAGTTTTGAAAAAAATACTTAGCATTAACGAGATCTGCCCATAATGTTGGATTACTTTTTCCTGTGCAAATCCTGATTGTGGTGGTTTTGGGCAGGACTATTCATATCTGTGTCACTTAGCCCAACTATATTTGCTTGCTTTGATTGGCATGTATTCATCTCAGAAGATGCACAAATGATTCCCGTATATCAGCCTGGAGTAGGAAGGTTGACCTCTGGACATCTGGGTTTAGAAGAATATGTCTCTTTTGGTTGAATTAAAGCATCAAGGACATTTATGCTGAAGGTAGAGGCTGACTTGCAGATGTGCTCATTTCCTTCTCACAGTCTGACCATCTGGGCAGCGGGGCCCAGTGGTGGGATTCCTGCCTGGGGAGTGGGGTCACTTGTTCACTCAGATCTTAGGTTATAGGTGTATTTTCTAGTAACCTTGAGTTCTCAAACATCCTGGTTGTTTTGAGGATGATCTCTATCTTGGCTCAGCTTCTCTCCATTACCTCATGTGTCCCAGGATTCCCTTCATGCCCTCTCTTTTCCACATGTAAAGACTTCTGGCATTTATACAGTCTGCTTCGTAGGTGCAGGTTTTGTTTCTGAGCCTCAGTAACTGGGCAGCTTGGAAACAGCTGAGTTTGAATGAAGTGCGTGCCTGGGGCTGTGTGTTCTGACTTCATTGACTTAGTCTCTCCTTTAAATGCTGCATGGTGAAACACATGGGATAAAAGAGCAGCCTTTTACTTCTTCACATCCACTGTGGACATATTTTCCAGCCTGGCTGGAGTAAGGCATGATCAAAATCAGTTCTGTAATTAAGGAAATGTTGAACCTCTTGCGTGTGTTAGGCAAATGAGCTAAAGCTTTTAGGCAAGCAATTAAGTGTTAAGGTTTTACTGCAAGGTGAAGGGAAACTAGATAATTTCTCCAGCTAAGCTTCCCTTAATCATTCCATTAGCACAAATTCAGTGCAGTGCAGAAGGGAAGCAGCATAGCCTGATGGATAAGATATTATTATATTATTATTATTGAAGATTATTGCAGTAAGAATAAGCAGTAAAGGTCCCAGCTGAGGTTATGGTTATAATTTGATTGGAGTTTTACTTTATGACAGACAAACTCTGCTCTGGAACTGTCATGATTTAAATAGACTAAAAGATGCAGTGGAAAATAACTTGTTTGCACAGATTCAGAACTGAGATGCAGAGATTAAATGTTGTGTCTTCCATGTGGCCGGTGGAAGCTGAACAAGATGCTGCTGTGTGTGTGTTTGACAGTGTAGGCACTGGGAACCATGAGCCCAGCTCCGCTTTGGAAGGGTGGGTGGGAGAGGGTTGTGCTTAGTGCTGTAATGCGGTGGCTGGATTACTTGCATTTCTGTTCTCATTTCCTACATCTGCTCCCTGTCAGTGTGGGTTATTTTAACTTCACGGCTCTCACTGTCTTCTGTAGGGTATCAAAGTACTGGATTGAGTTTGCAGCATATTCAGAGATGTAGGGACAAGAGTGCAAACCCAAAGTGGCAAATTTGCTGCTTCTCTTGGTAAACTATATTAAATTTACATAAGATTTGTTATCTGACTTGGGAGCAGATTTTTAAAGGGGGTGGTATGTATATATTGGTGTTGTGTTCATCTTTACATTTAAGGGTACTTGTTAGGAATGTATTGGCCCAGTTTCAATAGATCATGTGCCTGGCATTTTTTATTTTGGTTTTGCTGATCAAATCAATGTGATAGCCTATTTAAGGCAGCATGTCTGAAGATTATAAAAAAAATCGCAGCAATTTGCAAAAGCAGGTTGTCTTTGTATTTGTGACTGATGTTTTTGGCTCTCTGTTTCCCTAGGCATTCTTGCCAGCATTCGCGGGCTCATTGAAGGTGTCTCCACTCATAGAAAAAATAAGCGATCACAAGGATTTTAAGAAGCTTCTCAGGACACGGAATAATGTGCTAGTGCTCTATTCCAAATCTGGTAAGTGGTTTTTTTTGATGTTACAGCTCTTTGTACCCAGCAAGTTGTGTACCAAGGGGCTTCTATGTGACTGCAAGGACTTCTTCAATACCAGTGTCCTTTGTTTTAATTCAGAGACTTCTGATGTTTCAAGATTGGAGTAATATTAATTCAGCCTTCTAATTGCTTTATCACATTGGCAAAAATGTACTTTGCCTCCAGAACTGGCTCCCTGTAATAAGAGCTTTCTGGTGTGTTTATCACAGTAGTTTGCAAGTTTCAATTTCCTGGTGACACTGAAAGGCATAATGAATAGTTACAGTACTGAAATCAATCCATCTTTGCTTCTGACAGTTTTGAGTGTCCCATAGTTGTCTTTCAGCTTTAATTAACAAAATATAAAAATAAAAATAGAACTGTTGTGTAAGATGGAAAATGACTCATTTCACATTATGCTACCTGTCCCCTTGAATCTTTTTGTTGTTTCCTCTGTCATTCAGGCTCACCTTTCTGGCTGTTTACTTACCTGTTTTGCTCTTCCTTTGATCTGTTCTGCTCCTGCTGTACCTTTTCTCCTTTCTTGCCCTGTTTTCTTGGTTTTTTGGGGGGTGTTTTGTGTAACCACATGTAAAATCAAGACACTATCTTTAAACTCCATACACAAACGCAGAATGCTTTTGTGAATATGGAAGTCATTGGACAGCAACAAGTAAAATGTGTAATTAAGATAATTTTCCTTAGTTCTGTATTGTTTTTGTTGTTGCTTCCTCCTTCTTCCTTTAGGCAAACAGGACAAGATAATAATTGTATGGGTGTTGGGTCCTCCTTTTCAGACCTGTTGCAAAGGTCTTGTGTCAGTTAAACACAGTGATGGTACAGTTGACCTGGGTTCATAGTGTGTCAAATTGGAGTGGTATGTCATGACCAATATCCACCTCCCCCTGCCTCAGTATCAGAGAATTTTGCAAAGATGTGCAGGTACTGGGGTAATTAACTTTATTTCCTAAAGATATGTATATTCTGAAACTATATATATGGCTTATTTTTTTGTTAAGATACTTGTGTTTTGCTATAGTGGGGAACTTTGAGCGCTTGAACTTGGCCAAATGGTTTTGTAATAACAGGTTCAAAGTGAAAATCATAAAAGAGTTTATAATGCTTTTTGATTTTTGAAAGGAACACTTTAGATAAAAAGACATCTGTATTATTCAGCTTCTTAAAGGGAAAATTTTCTTTTTACGCTTAATATTATAAGTGGTGGTTGCTTTCATTTTTAGCAGCACAACCAGAACACTTCAGCTGTGACACTCATCTAATAAATGTTGCCCTATGGGCGTTGTTCAAAAGCCATGTTATGGAGATTTATTTTTTTCTGTTTTTGTTGTTTAATTGCTTGGTTTTAGCAGTCTAAAGCATTTTATGCAGAGCTGACTGAATTAATGTTTCTTCCTGGAACAGTGATCCTTGCACAATTAGAAATCTCTTGCTCAACAGTCACCCAGAAAGAGGGGAGGGGCAAAAAAAGATGGGAATTTGGAGGTGAAATTTCAATCCCGGATATGCATCTCCCAGCTGTGATGAGACATTGGATGGCATGTGGAACAAAGGCTTTACTTCCCAGCTGAGCAGAGCTAGATGTCACTTTCTACTGCAGTCAGAAAATTCATTTGTTTTGGGAGGTGCCATAATTTGTAGGGGATGTTTAGTTCCCCCAACCAGCTGGTTATTTTACCAGGGGTACTCAGCTACTGAGTATTCAGTATACTCAGCTACTGAGTATACAGTTATTCAGGGGACAAGTGTACCCTGAATGCCTTTTTTTAAAAGTGTATTTGTCAAACTGTTCCACTCTAAGTACATACAAAGGATTCCTCCACCTAAGTCCTTGTGTTGGTGAGAGGTGGAAATTGCATGTTCTTGGTTTTGGGAGTATGAGAGTTTCTTGAGAGCTGATAGGTGTGGGTTGGTGTCTCTGATGTCATCAGGCCCAAGCAAAGTGTGCCAAATACAAAGAGGCTGTTTCTGGCTTAGGAGATCATTGAGGTAAGAACTGTGAAGGCTTAGAGATTAATTGATAGGTTATCCCTACACGCTGGCTCTTGTCTACTCTGACAAGATATTGGTGTACAGCAGTGTTCTGTCTGTCCCAATATTGCATTCCTACATCCAGTTACTTGAAGTAGTTGTGGAGATGTGGAAGAGGCTCTGGGTTTCTATTTTCTGTTTATTGAGGAAGGAAATGGTTCTTGTTAGATTTTTTAGGGGAATGGATACTTATTTGTGCTGCTATATTTTTCTCTCTTCTGTTTATTTTTAATACCATTTATAAGACTCTTTTGGAATTGTAGTGTTTTGCAAGATCTACGCATGTGGCATGGCATTATAAAAATCTCTGTTGGGTATTTATAATACAGCCAGTGCTTGGATGGACCTATTCCAGGTACTGCTCATGACTGTTGGTTTGGGTATCTCCCAAGGTTATTATGAGAATAAAATCTGTTATTTTCTGTGTATGGCTGGGGTAGAATTCGGGAGGCAGATATGCTGAATGACTTGCCCTTACAGCTGATGAAAGTCCTAAATGAAATTGCTCTAATTAGCAGGCTGTGGTACAAACTGGTTCATGCCCAGCCACAGGGAAAAAGGCAGTGTTGGGATGGAAGCTGTAGGAGAGGACACAGTATAGGTCCATAAATGTAGCTCAGGATGTGTGTTTGGAAATATCAGTTTCAGTGTCTTGTTTAAGAGGGTAGAGGGAAGGAGCCACCCAGCTTCAGGCGCAGCCAGCTTTCCTTCTAGTTTACAGAAGACTTTACTGATCCCTGCTACACTGGTTTATTCAAATGAGATAAAATGTTCTTCGAGGGCTTCAGAACATAGAAATGCAACATTGTGTTGTTTTGTGTGGAGTAGTAATTCTGTTGTTCATTTAGTTTTATTATTTAATTTTGTCTTCCAGCTGCTGCTGCTGAAAGCTCACTCAGATTACTGTCCACCGTGGCTCAGGAGGTGAAAGGACGAGGTACTATAAGCTGGATAGACTGTGGGTATGTGTCATGCTTTTTTCCTTCTTATTTTCCCTTTCCCCTTTTGGCTTTTATTGCTGTCTTAGTTTTTTTGATGGCTCTGAAGCTTTTTGCCTTTAACTGGACTGACATAATTCTGTGCAGTTTCTTCTGTAGGGAGCTTGTATCTTAACCATCTTCTTTTCCATTGAATGAGTGGAGTGGAATAATTTTTTTCCTTATGGCTGTTGTTACTTCTCTGCCAGCATGTTTTTCAGCCTGAAACTGAGACCCCAGCTAACATTGCCTTTCATAGAGGACACTCAGGATGCAAGCTTTTTTTTCCACAAACCAGAGGAGGAGGAATCTCACATGTTTTGCCTCAGCTGGAGGGCAATTCAATTCTGCTCTGATAGCAAATGTTATGTGAGCAGTAAGGCTGTTTGCTTGGTTTTGAAGCATCCTCGCATTTGTGTTTCTCAATAAAATGTGCTTTCTTTTAAAGACCTTCCTCTGTTTAGGCATAAGTTCCTGGCAATTTTTAAGGTGAAGGCAGAGAAACTTGTTATTGTAAGTGGTTGTGTGTGTGGGGAGGAATGAACAGGTGTGTACTTTCTGGTTTGCAGATGTGAAAATCTCCACTGTAGTTCAACTCACTAGCAGTTTGCTTGTGGTTTTAACTTGTGTTTTGTGGTGCCTCTGCAGCTTTGAGAGCTTTGCCTGCAGGTGGCAAGTTCCCCTTCCTGCACTGCAGAGGAGCAGCTTGCTGCCTACCTGTGTGTTTGGGTGGATTGCCATGGTGTGAACAGATTGTACACAGTACACAAGCTCTGCATATCATATGGGTCTCTTAAAATTAGACTTTTGAAACTAACCCTCATCCATCAAACAGTGACCCAGAATAAGTCACTGGTAAATGCAAGTTAATGTGGGACTGTTATTGTTAACCTGCCCTGCTCCCCCTCTGCCGCCAGGCAGGTCTCTCCTGTGGAGATCTCTGCCTTCTCTTTGCATTCTGCTGGGCTCGTCCAAGCGCATGCACACTTTCATCTCTGCCCAACTGGTGGGGACAGAGTTCCAAGTCATCTGCTGGCAGAAAGCAGGGCTGTTCCTCAGAGGTCAGTGGAGCCTGTACCTTTTGCCACCTGTTGAAGAGCCGGTGAATAAATTGTATTGACTCTGTCAAGGTGAAGGTTGTAAGGAGATCTGGCATCCCTCATAAATCCATGAAAACCAGTCTCCATTTCTAACAAAAGCACTGATAAGTAATTTTTTGTTGTCAGTGATGAGGGCTAGCAAAAAGGATACTTAGCTATCTTCTTGGCTTCAGTTTCTAATTATGAACTGGTTGCTACCTTTGTGTCTTTTATTTTAGGCTACCTCTGTGTTGGGAGACATACTGCTTATTCTGTGTATGTGTGTGTGGTATATGTTAATGCTGGATGATGAGGCTGTTCAGCTGGCCTTTCAAAATGCTGCTGTTATACAACAGTAACTGCCTTCAGGATTTATTTTAGTTCTGGGTTGGAGAAAGAATGATTCGGTGTTTAGGACTTCAGTTTGAAATCCAGGGAAGTTTTGGCACTTAGTTCAACAGGTCAGTCTCTACTCCTGAGTTTTTAAGTAATGGTGATGGGGAGGGAAATGTATTGTTTGGTTTTGCTGTAAAATAAACTTCAGTTTATCAAACTCTGATATACTCTCATTTTCCAAATGTTGACATCTAGACTGAGCTTTGTTATGGAAACTACTTGCAAGAAATGTATTTTGAAGTCTCTCCCATGCAGTGCTTTGATAATTTTCATAGGAAGCTTGGTACTTGCAGTGCCTTTCCTCTCACCATGATGGGGAAATATTGAAAGGTAATCTCAGACAGTGAAGTAGCGTGATGAAAGTCATGCTGTAAGGGGTTGGGAATAGATTGGTAGCTTCCCAAAATTTGCTTTGACACCAGTAATGCTACAATCAGATTATTACTTGCTAAGTGGCAGGCAGTGACATGGATGCTGTAACGTGGCAGTAGGGGTGATTCTCTCTTTGTGGGTAAAGCAGAGCTGTCTTTCATGTCTTGTTTGGGAAGATCCTGGGAAAAATAGCTGGGCATTTTTCAGACATGGACTTCTAGCCCTTTTATCATTCTGCTAAGGGATACCATAACAGAATTTGTGAACTTGCTTCATGGGGCAAGGTGAGCTGGAAGACTGGCTTGTGGTAAAGGAGGTCTTGGAGGTTGCAAAAAGAAACCCTAAACAAATAGTTTGAGCCTAAACCAAGTTTTGTGGTTGATTTACTTGTTAAGCAATTGAAGCATTCTGAAATCAATCTAGTAGCTGAGGTAACTTCTAAACAATTTTTTTTTCATGAAAGTTTTTTTTCCTTTGCTTATTGCTTTTTAAAAAATTGTATCCAGGTGGCTGCAAACCACTGACCATCTTGCTGCAGTGACCATACCAGAGTGCTGTCTGCCCCAGGTCACAGAGGGCCAGTTGTAGGGCCTGAAGAGCTGAGTCCTTCCAGAGTGGCTCAAGCTACTCTCCTGTAGCAAGTATGCTGGGAGGCTTATTTGCAAGTCTTCGAGCTGAAACAAACAGCACACAGATGCAGGGATATTTACAGCACAGCCTTAATTTGTTTTACAAATACTGACAAGAAATGTCTTGTTTGGCAGCAATATTTAGTGGGAAATTCTGGCTCTGCTCTTCACATCCTGCTGTACTGGGCTTCTTTGCCTTCAGGTCCAAACATTAGCAAGGCTGGCTTACATGCAGTGTTGTGGTTTGTGCCTCTGCTTCCCTGTGGTGATGATGGCAGTCCTTTTCTTTTCTCTTTCTTTACTGGTGGTGCTTTTTTGTTTCTTGTCATTCTCCTTCCCTTCGTTTTCAAGAGAGAGCATTCTGCTGCACAGACTGAGATCAGTGTGGATTGCTGAGTCTCAGCAGCATGTTCTGTATTTCAGGCAGTGGAAGGGAGTGTGCAGGTTTGTGGCTGGAAGTGTGGCATTCAGAACTGAATGCTGGTTTGCATGGAAACCGTCCTCCTTGGCCTTGGCTTCTGTTGTATCTAAGACAGAGATTTTAGCTTTGAGCTTTCAGTTCCAGGTTGAGTGGTCTCAGGGAGAGAGAGAGGTTAGTTTTTCAGCATGATGTAGGGAAATGCTTGGTTTCTTGCTGAGACGGTGTTGAGTAGAAGAGGTTGCCACTTAGTTTGTCACTTTGAGGCAGGGTAGCAGGGTTAGCACCAAGCTGGGGCTTGGGAAGTGTAGGGCTAGGAATGCCATGTGCCTGCCTGCCTTTCCTGCACAGTTGGGCTCACTTGTACCAGATGCCATACTGGAGTATGACCCCTCTGCATGTGGCACTGTAGATAAGGTCCTTATTCTGGAGAGCACAGTGAGTTCCTGCAGGCAAATTGATGCCTCCTTCTAGACATGAAGGGGCAGCTTGGGGATTGCTCATGGCATTGAAGTGGTCACTGTTTGCTGCTGTGTGCTGAGATAGCATATGTGGCTCTGTACACAGTTAAACATTTCAATTGTGAATTAAAGACCTAGTAGTGATGTGACAAAAATATGTTTTATTTTAGCCTTGACATGTTTTAATTAAGAAGTCCTTGCTGAGGTATTTGACATTGGATGAATGGTGCTGTGAGAGACAAGCGAATACTAAACTAATTATGCATGGTGAGATGCATGGTATTGGGGATCTAGCACAACACTGCAGGTTCCTAAATCCTCAGTGTTCCAGAGAGATGGATCAGGCACCTTGGGAGCGAGTGTTCTGGGGCTTGTGTCTGGGGAGATGCCATGTTAATAGGGCTGGGAGTCACAGCTTCTGTTCCCGACTCTGCTAATGAGTCACTTCTTGTTACTTTGTGTAGTTACAGAAGGTGTATCTGTTTTCCAAGCAACTGGGTAAATATTGCCTGATTCATTAGTCAATGTTTATAAAGAGTGTGGAGAACTTTGAAAGGAAAATTGCTGCAGCAGCATGAACGGGTGCTCTTTAGGGCACTTAGGTGAAATTGGAATGGGCAGGTAACAAAGCAGGAGGTCGAGCTATTTATTGAATTATTTTTTTAGTTGTAGGCTGATAAAGATGTGAAAAATTGAAGGGGATCATGTGGAGTTGAAAGCTTAGGATATCTGCAAAAAGGCACAAAAGAACGTGATATTTTCTGTCTCAGAGACTAGTTGCTGCTAACTCTGACAGCAGGTTGGGATTTGTGCTGCAGAGCCTTTGTGTTCCCCCAGTCTCCCAAAACTTCCATTTTTTAAGGCCTGGTACAACTGGAGGTAAGTGGTCAAGTAAAAGAGGAGTTTTATTAAAAATAGAAATTCCTGTCAAATCCTTGTGGAGGTAAGTAAAAGGTACAAAGTGATGTGCCTGGGAACACAGTGAGATGGAATTACCTTTTGAGCAAAAGACAAAATTGTTGCTGCTTGTATTTAAAGCAGACAAAACTCTAGTCTCAGTTTGTGATGTTCTGAGGTGTGATTTTGCAGAATAGTCATTAAAAAGTTACTCTCTAGCCTTCTTCAATGGGCTTTGTGACAGATCACAGTGTGGCCAAGGACTGATGTTACTTGAAAGAGCGTAACTAGTTTGGGTGAAGTGGAAAGAAAGTAAAATGACATTGTTGACAAGAAGAAAATGTGTTTGGCAGGTTATAAAGCCCATTGTGGTCAGGAGCAGCTTTGAAGAGGTTGAAAGTTGCTCTTTCCATCATAAATGTGATTTAGGGAACACTCCTGGGTTTTCCAGTTACTGAATTGAGTTTTCATTGACTATAACTCCTGCCCAATTGTGGATTGGTATTTTTTAAAAAAACACCCATTTCTTTGGCTCTGGGTAATTATTCTCTGCTCAAACTTGCATGGTTCCCTTTACTGTAGGTCCCAAACATAAACAAAGCTGTGTGAATTCCATCTGCTGTCATAGCGCATGTGCTTGGCTTTAGCACATCAGACTGCTAGGAAGAGGAAATGCCATCTGGTTAAAATGTCTGACTACTTTTTGTTTGGTTTTAATTCCACTTTTTCTGCTTTTGTGTGTCATTCTTTTAGTCTCTTTTGTGCCTCACGTTCATCATTCCTGTAGCTCCCATCCCTAATAATTACTTGTTATTGTAATAACAATAAGAGTCCCATGACACTTAGCATAAAGGTGAGACCATAATTTGGCTGGCAAAGCAGTTCAAACCTACACAGCTAAACATGCTGGTTCTCAAGAGAGCCCAATCTAACGAGTATTTGTCTTTTCTGGGGTTTTCCCTAATATCCCTGGTTTTTTGTCTTTTAGATGAGGTCTTCCCAAATTTCTAATTTCCTAATGCTTAGATACAGAAAGGCTTTACCTATCCTCACAGTCATAAATGAATGTGTTTAATGCCTTGACATAGCAGGGAGAAATTTCAGAAATAAGGCTGGCAGTACAGATGGTGTTAGAATAATTTTGCTCTCTAGTTTTTACCTTCATCCGATAAAGCCACTCAGAAGTATGATTTATTCAAGAGAATAAGTCTACTCATCTTTCTTACTTGTAGCTGAATTTTAAAGCTGGTGAAAAGCTTTGAAAAAAACCTGACCAGATCTAATAGAGAGGAAAAAGAAAGAGGGGGTGCTACTCTTGCCCTGGTGCAGCCCTTTCCATCCAAGCAGATTTGTGATGTCTGGGATTTCTGCATTTTTCTACAGTAGCCTTGAAGGTGAAGGGCAGCTCAGGGGAGGATGGCTCATAGTGCCAGCCTGGGGGAGGTAGCAGGGGCTCTGTTTGCAGCTGGTCCAGAGGAGGTAAGGCAGGTGTCCCTCAGGAATGCTTTGCAAGTGAGTTAAACTGCCAGTGTGGTCCTTTTGGAAGTGCCATTTATAAGGGCAAACTGCATTTACAGCACAGATTTTCAATGCCTTCCTCCTGTTGCTGTCATAACCTGTCTGTGTGGTTAATGTTCATTCACATTAAAGCCTTTTTATTTTACTGTAAGAGTGACCGTGCAGGAAGTGCTATGCCAATCTGAAAAAAATCTTTTTAAAGTAAGCTCTCAGTTCCTAACTTAAACTCATTTAGTTTGGTGTGTTGCATGAATTCAGAAACATAGAGCAATTAATTAAATTAACTAATGATTGAGTGTATGAGCCTGAGCTCATGTCTGTTTCTTCCTAAGCTTGTAGGCATGGGTTTTGCCTACAGTTGCTCATTAGCCAAATCTTCAACATTGCTACTTTTCAGACCAAAATGAGGAGTAAGCAAGTTCAGATTTAATGTAAAGGAAGTTGCCTCCATTTTCCTGCACCCAGTAATTTATTTAAACCATCCTCTAGCATTCATCCTTCCCAGGCACTTTGTGCAGCTAAAGATCATAAATGGGTGTACAGAGGGCTGCAGCGTCTGTGTGCCCATGAGTGACATGTTCAAAATCTGCATTTTGGGGTTCTTAGATTTATGTGAACTCAAAGAAAGTAGTAGTCATCTTGTGTCCCAGGTTAGGACGGTGTTCCCCTGTGCCATGTTGTGGGATGAGAGAAGCTGCTGCTTTGCAAAAAATTTGAGTGTTCAGTGGTTTTAGAAGTTCCTGCAAAGCCTTTGGTAGCTCTTGTGAATACATTTACCTTATTTCTGTGCAGGTATGTGGACTGCCAAGTGCCTCTTGCTAATTTATATTTCCATGGAAAATACTGTTCATTATAGCTTCTTGACTTTCTGCAGGGGCTGGAGCTTCTAATTTTTTCCCTTAATTGTTTTAGCTTGATGGTATGATGATGCGTGTTACGTGTTTGTCTTGGTTTTCTTTCTGCTTTCCAGCTTGCTTCTCCTTGCAGTAAGAATTAATCTCATGGGTTTTAGTTTTCAAAAAATACTTCTTTTTAATCTTATTCCTCTAGATCCCTGGCCTCTTTAATTGACTAATGGGCACAGGCAGTCGTTTGTATTGGGTGACAAGTGGTGCCGGGTCTCCACAGCACATGGATTATTCTGTTTGCATTCCTGGCACGTTCCAGGGGAATGTTTGGAGCAGAAGGCAGCAATCATCTGAAAGGTGATTGCAGTCCCCCCTTGAAGTGGGGATTTTTGCTGCGTTCTAGGGGGTAAAATCAGGCCCTAAATTCACATGAGACGCTGTCCTGCTTATCTGCTAATCCTTGTCTTTAATTCTTTCCAGGAGTACATTTTCTGATTTTGGCTTTCACACTCCCCCATCCCTTGAAACATTTAAGCTTTTCATGTGCCGCACTGTTTGACTGGTTCATTTGTTCTGTGCTGTGGAAACCTGTTGCTATTGTTACTTGTTCTAGAAGATAATTTCCGTCAGGAACCCAGAATGGGTGCAAAACGTTGCTTTGTTTTTCAAGACAAATCTTGTGTTTAAGCTTCCTGTGCTCATTACTTCTGCATCCGTTTCTGCTAGGTCCTGTTCCTATTTTGGTGCCTGCAGATCCTTAAATCCCACTCAGGAGCAGAGTATCTAAGTGCCTTTCTGCACTGATGGCTGAGTATGGGTTTTCTGTTCAAGTAGGTGTCAGCTATTACTATCCAGCTCTTTGAAGAACCGCAAGCCAGCCTGATGGTTTGAGAAGTGATTTTTTTCCCTAGGATTTTTTTTTTTTCTGATTTCAGATTGGTCTTGAGAGAGTGATACAGAAAGGTGTGGGATCATTATAGAATATGAGGAGCCTTACAAATGTGACATACTGTTAGCAGCAGTTGTGGCAGCTGTTGGCCCAGGATGGGAGGGAGAAGTGAGAATGATGGGGAAGGAGGCAATGCCTGCAGTCTAAGAAGTGGAGGGTTTTGGTAGAATCAATCTGTTTTTGTTTGGTCAGCAAAGTACACAAACTCCTATATTGTAAATGGATCACACAGTCTTTGTTGGAGGGTGGAATCAATAACTACAAGGAGCTTACGTCAAAATCCCATGTTGTCCCCAACAATGGCTAATGAATTCCCTTTTTAATTTCAAAACCTTGTAAGAGCACATTTAACTACAACTGAGTGTTAATGACTTCCTCGTTCAGATTAGGTTTGCAAGTGCAAATGTGTTTCATACTTCTAGGAGGTTTGAGGAAATTTTTGCTGCTAACAGTTCTTTAGTTCTTTTGCTGCTTTTTTGGGGTCGCAAGCTCAATTAGTTGTTTGGCAGGATCTCAACTCCATGCTTTCCCAGGATGTTCATCAGTCTGTTATCTGGAGAGTGTATTCTATGGAAGGTAGCCAGAGGATATTGCGGAGGCTGAGCATTGGGCTGGGAAACCCTGTTTGATAATTCACTTCTCATGGCTGGACTGAAATTGCAGTTGAACTTCCCTGAAGTTGTAACTGGAGTTCTCTGTAATCGTTTTCACTGTAACATAAAAGAATGAAAGCACCTGAACAACAGAGACAAGAATGAGAGCGCATGCTGGTAACAAGATGACAGCTTTGACTGGCACCTTCCAAAGCTTTTCCAGTGTTGGGAGGCTTGCTGTATAGTCAAACTTGCTTCGTCTTTGCTGTATTCCCTTGCTCTTGTAGCCTGCTCATTCTCCTTACTTGCTCAGTTTTGTCTCTTCCAGCTGTTGGGACAGTGACGGTGTTTGAACAGTCACTGATACAACAGAGCCTCCATTGCATTAGAGTCTACAGGCAGAACTGTGATGTAAGGGACTGCTGAAGCATAATTTACGTCGATTGTTGAGCCCTGTTTCAGATGGTGAGATGTACAGATAAAAGGTACATCTGTTTAGAAATTGTGGGGTTTGTGGTTTGCTGATAGAGGAGTAAAATAGTTTTTGTGAAGGCACATTTACTTAAATTGGTTCTGTCAGCGTTTTTATTAATTACTCTTCTTGTGCCTGGAAATCCTATAGGTATGGGTGAAAAAGAAAAAGAAAACTGGGTGCACTCTGCATTGCAAAGTGTTAGGGGATGCCAGGGCAATGCCATGGAAATGATGTGGCCACACAGCACGTGCGCACTCTGCTGTTATTTTGGCAAGTGGAGACATGAACGTTTTGGGATGGCATTTTTATCATTGCTGAAGAGGGGATTTGACAGTCATTCCAGATTCTTCCTGCCCAGAGATGTGGTTGTGGGGCTGTTCTCCCGTCTTCATGAGAGGCCAATGGGTAGTATTACATAATAATGGAAATAATTAAGAATCTGCAAAACATATTATTTGTGCTCATGAAAGCAAGTGGTGCTGAGGATGTTTGGTCTTACCATGTTCCTTTGGGATCTGACTCACAATATTTGAATTTGTCCCAAGGAGGGGGTTTTGCACTTCCACCTCCGTGCACTGTTTTTCACTTGGGATCCATTCAGCTTGGACTTGTATTAGATTTAGAAACTTTGTGGACTTAACTGCAGCAAAGCCCCTGGGTCTTATTTTGTGTTCCTTCTGTCTAGCTTTATCTCCTGGTCTTTCTTTCTCCAAATTACCTTGACACAAAAGGCAAAAGCCTTTTTCTATGTTGCTCCTCCTGCTGCTGGGGACTGCCATCAGTATCTCTCACTGCTTCTCCATCCTTATGTCCATCCATGAGTGTCGAGACATGTGGGCAGTCCTGGACAGGCAGAACATCTTGTGTCACTCCTAAGGAATGGCTGTGACACATCCCCTTGAGGAGCTAGCTACACTGGGGGTGAGCCAAAGGAGGCCAGTCTCCTTCATGAGTCCCTCGCCACCCTCCTGCCCTGGTAACAGCTGGCTGCCTGTGCTAAGGGAGTATTCATGCATGCTAACACTGACAAGGGACCCCAGAGGTTTACAGGGAGTGCTCCAGCTGGGCTTCCTGCCAGCTCCATCATAACCCCCAGTGACATAGATATGTCCCAGTAGAGGAGATGGGGCTGTGAATGGAAAGGGGTGAAGTGTGCACGTGATCTTTGCAATGCACGCTACCTTCGTTGTTATTTAGACTTCTTGCTTAGGTCAACTTGGATTGTTCATTTCATTCTTTTTACGAAGCTGTCATATGTCTTCACTTCTCCAGCAAAGGCACGTTTTAGAGCCCTGGTTTGGTTTTGTGGAAGGTGAAGAGAAGAGAAACATGCCTGCGGGAGTGGAAGGAAGCTGTGCTGCTGTGCCATTTAAGTTTTGACCTTATTACCACATAGACAGCTGCTGGTTAGCTCCTTGTGGTATTGAAAATAGGTTGATGTCTTGGATGATTTTCCAGGGAGATAATGATAGATTATTGTAGGACTGCCTGCAAGGGTCCCTTCGGCAGTAGCACAGCAGGGACCTGCCAGGGTTCAAATTGCTCTAGACAGAAGTGGCAAGAGGCAGCCAAGGATGGCTGCTGGGGACACATTACTGACCTCATCCTCAGGCCAGCAATTCCCAAGCCTGGTGCCCTGCCTGGAGTGGCCTAGGTTGGTAGAGTGCTGATTTTGGAGGTAGTTTCTCGCTTCTTAGGTTGTGGTTTGTTGGGTTTTTTCCCCTTTTCCTTTTACTTCCTGTTGTGGGTGTTTTGGTTGGGTTGTGGGGGGTTTTTGTGTTTTGTTTTTTTTTATTTTTTTAAATTTTGTTTTTTACTTTTAGCCATTATAACAAACACACTGCCTCTTAAAGTGATATAATTAAATTGCAAGAATCGGAGTCCTAATTACCCTCCCATGTGAGAGTCGAGGAGCTCATCTTTAGAGAGAGGCTGTTGGCTGAGATTCAAAAGATACAAATCTCAGAGCAGGCTGCATCTGTGTTGATGTTTACTCTTATTAAGAGTAATGGTCATTACCAAGTTATATCAGAGCAGTTTTCTCTTTGCGCGTTATTATTGTTTGTCTGTAAGTGAAGGAAAAGGAAAAGCAGACGGGTCCATCTCTGCCATTTCTCTGTACATCTCCTTTCCACTTTTTCCAAATAATTGTTAGCATTGCATCTGAGCTGGTGGGTCTGGCATGTGCAAAAATCTGCACTGATGCATGAAAAAATTACTGATACATATTTAGACTTTTCCTACTCTTGGAATTTGCTCCTCTTCTATCCTGTGCATCAGTGCAGATAGCTTGCATAAACAGGTTTAACTCTCAATGCAGTGGTGCAGAGAATCTGCCCACTAAATGGTAGGAGACATACTGGAGCAAACTGCTGCTTTCTTTCCTGTGATAATGTCTGTGCATTCAGGCAGCTGTGTGAATCTCTGCAAATGGAGAAATCCTGAAAGCAGGGCGCACTTAGATCCAGTGAAATAGCTATTCTTATCTTTCTTCTTTTTTTTTTTTTTAAATAGAAACTCATGCAAACAGAAAATGAATTGCTAAGAGTTGAAGTGGTAGGTGTTGCTAGCTGCTTACTCACAGGTATTGCTCAGTAATAATGCTTTGTAGCTTTTTTCCACTATAAACCTTGCAAAATATTAGTATCCATTCAGATCTCTAAATGACAGATAAGGGAAAATTACACTTTCTTTCCCACATGGTTAGAAGTTGCACCAAATAGGTGGTAGAACAGGCACAGGATTTTCTTGATACCCAGTTTAGTCCTCTGCTTATGCCAGAACAATTGTCAGCATATCTTGGGGTCTCACAGATCCTGTTGCTGAGGTTTCAGCATTACAGTTGTTCACATCGAGCACCTAACATTTGTCTTGGCAAAGCCGAGATAGCCATAGAGACAGCTGCACACTGGAAATGTTTGGGAGTGTCTAGAAGAGCATATATAAATGTTGCCTGTCATGTGGGCTGACTGTAGTTAACTGCCTGGCACTCAGCTGCAGCAGGGCCGCAAAACCTTCTCTGTGCCTCTGAATCTGTCTAAGACAAAAGGATGATCTGAAACTGGTGTCTTCTCTGGAGATTCCTTGACCTTCGAATCATTTAGGTTTAGCCCATGGGACCACTGGAGAACTGCAGAGGAGAAAAGACAGAATGTTTCTGACCCCTGGGTTTGATGTTGTTGCAGGCTTTTTGTATGAAGTCCATGTGGCAAACACAGCTTTTTAGCATAACTCCAAATCCAGGGCCATAGTCTAGTTTTGTTACAAGGAGATGTTTCCACACCATTCAGTTCTCAAGCTCAGATCTCCAGCGTCTCAGGGAAGTAAAGAGAGTGTTTATGAGTTACAGTGATGTGAAAATGCAAAACTGACATCATGAGTTCATTAAGACTCTTCAGATAAATACACTTCTGTTCAATTGAGATTACAAGTGCTCCTTCCTGGTGTGGTAGTTGTGTGCTTTGTTAGTTCCTTAAAATGCTCATTTCTATCTTCAGCATAATACTCTGATTTTGCTGCGTGTGTCCATGGCACATTCCCTTTATTTCCATGTACCATAAACATTTGGTAAGTTCCTGCTAAGGTGCATTCTCACTTGCAGCTCACTGTGAAGTTGGTGTTTGTTGTTCTTCACATTTGTAGAAAGGCAGCTGGAGAACATTGGGAGAATTATCACCAGTGCTGGCAGCAGCACTTAATTTGGTAGGGCTCTTGCAAGCCTTGCATCTTGTTGTCTTTAATCAGTTTAAACTTGATAGGTTTTCAGTGTTTTCATTTTCTAAATTGATTTATCTGTGTAAAAGGTACAAGTTGTCCTCTGCTGGGAACAAGTTTCCGAGCTGTTTAATCTCACTGTTTGTCAATGCGGAGAACAGCCTCATCAATGTGGATCATCCTCTTTTCTGTTTTGCTTGTCTCCCCAGATTTTTGACCAACTTCTTATTCACTTCAGCTTGCAGTCTCCTTATGGCTTCACTCCTGCACTGCTTAGGAGAGCAGTTAGGCCCTTTACCTGCCCCCTGGAACAAATGTATTTGCAGTTCTCTCCCATGACCCTTCTCTCTTCTTCAAGTCAGCCTAATCTGATGCTGGAGGCAAATCTGTCTCATTCAATTTGAAGACCACTTCCAGCAGGTCTGTCTGCTGATACCTCCCTCCTTCTTTAAGAGCTGTTTTTGCCTCTACTTTCCAGGTGTGGCTCCAGGATACATCTTTCATACCTTGAATGAATGGGATTGCTGGGCTTGGAGCTCCAGAATTTCAATTGTTTTTAGTTTTCTGCAGGACCTTTTTAAAGCTTGTGATTTGGACTTGGGCATACCATGAGCATGGGGTTTTTTGCTTTTTATTATTTTCTGCCAAATGTAAAAGCTGACCTGCTCTTTCCTTTTGAATCTTTCCACAAACAGTGTTCTTTGACCACTGCCCTAGCAGTAGCATGGTCTTACTGAAATTTGACTTCCTAAATTTTATGTTAATCTCATGGACAGAAGGTCTGCTCAGGTCCTTTGACATGCTGGAATGAGCTACTTCTCTACTGGTTAGGGCTTGGCTTTGGAACGTAAATTTAGCACAGTTCACTGTGTCCTGACCAAGCAAATAGAGAAATTAAATTGACTAATGGAGCTTTTCACAATGCTTTTCACAAATGCAGCTAACCGTTTCAAAATTACTGTTAGTTTGAATTACTGATAAGGAGGTACAGCAATGAGTTCTCAGAACTGAATGCATTTGATTTTATTTTTTGGTAACCTTTCTTCCAATATGTGTTTTTTGCAGTGATACTGAAAGCCGAAAATTATGCAAGAAGATGAAGGTAGATCCTAATTCAAAGGAGAAGGGAGTGGATTTACTCCATTATAAGTGAGTGCTGGGCTGGGATTTGTAGTTCATAATTGTTGATGCCCCCATTAAGAGTGTTTATTCTTTTTTCAGCCCTACACTGCTGCAGCATTCTTTATCCTATGAAATTAATTGCTATTTCTTCAGTTTGCAACCATGTGTTATGACAAAAGTTGAGTTAAATTTATTCTGCTGTTGAACAGAAAACACTAAAAGCATGAGCAGGACCAGGGAGAGATGTCCAGTGGACTAAAACTGCCTGGTTTGATGCCTGAGATTTGAGTTCTCTTGCTTTCTGTCACCTGCCTGCTGGCATGTGCCTTGGACTAGTTGCTTCACCTCCCTCACCTTTCTGACTTGAGACAGTCCTTCATAATGTGAGTGGAGAAAGGCAAGTGTTGTGAGACAGCAAGAGATTTTTCTTCCTGAAAATAATAGGAGTGGGAGTACTGTTAGGTGCACCAAGCAGCTGCATCTCCATCTCCAAAGATCATGCCTTAGTAAATAATCTTGTTAAAGTGTCAGGGAGGAAATTGTTTGCTGGGAAACTGTTTTCTTTACACTTGTTTGCACCCTCCCTTTTTTCTACCTCTTGGTCTTCCCCACCCCCCTTAAACTACTGTGCTGTAAATTCTGGTTAGTTGTGTGGCTTCAGTAGGATAATGTTATTCTGGTTAGTGAGAAGTCAGGAAGAGCAGCTGTATGAATTCCAGTAACGTCACTGTAAGCTAACTCTATTCCCCACTCCTCATTTAACAGGGATGGTGCATTTCATACTGCATATAACAGAGCGATCACATTGAAGGTAAATTCAAACATTCCATTATTATTCTTTTGGTTTTGCTAGATGTGGGTGAGACATTTGTGGATTAAAAACTGGTTTTGATATTTTTTCATGCTGAAGGCATGAAAGGGAGGGGATTAATCTTCATGAACAGCTGTCAGAATGGCCTAAAGGTTTTTGTGTGTGTACCTGAAGGTTTTTGTGTGTCAACCACAGATCCAGGAAAATAGTTTATTATTCAGAAGATGTTGAACTGGAAGGTAAATTGTAAATTAATTTATACACTGGTGACAAATAAGGATTTTCTTGATTTGATTACAAGGTGCTCTTTGTATAACTAAAAGTATTAGCTGATACTGCATTTTGATAAGGAGTTCTCTGAGGTTCTTAGATTGTGTGTTTATAAACTTTAAAGAGAGCTGAGTGGCCTTATATTTTATCAGATTGTGGAACCACAGCTCCTATGAAAGTGCTTTGAGTGCATCAGGTATAACATGACCTTTATTCTTTTCCGGCAAATCTTGACATAAAGCAATGGAAGGCAATGTTCTGTGGGCAAAGGAAGAGAGGAGGCCCAAGGCATGTTATGAATGTGTAGATCCAGATGATTGTGGAAATGATGGACTAAAAGCACAGTAAGCAGGCCAGAAGTGTGCAGCTTTCCTTTGCAAAGCCCTGGTGAAGCGCTGGGAGTATCCTTTCCTGAGGAGCCCTGCAATGACTTGGCTTCCAGAAATCACTTCTGTTCAGATCTGATGCCCAGTTCGTGTTTCTCTTCCTCTTCCAGCAAACCCAGGCTCTGCATAGTCATTGGTCTTTTGAAGGCTTAATGACATCACCCCAGGTTGATATAATTCCATGTACTTCCCCATTCTGGCTTGTTCAGGGGATTACCCTGGGATGGAGGAAAGCCTGTGTGAGATGCTGTGTGATCCTGAGTCTGTCAGAGTGGCTGTTCCTAAATGCACTTGCTCTGGGCCTTGCTTTTGTAGCCTGAGTTGGAGAGTATCTGATGGAGGACTGTCTTGGAAGTGTATCCCGATTTGAATTCATTCAGTCTTCACTTGAGGCTGTGATGCAGATTTGTCTGAGATGGAGAGGGTAGGGCCGTGTATCTTCTCATCTCCTGCAGCAGGAATCTTGCCTGGCACTAGGAAGGGCGATGTTAAATACCCAACTCATTCAGCAGCTGCCTAAACCAGCTTCTGTACTTAGTGAGGAATTGCAGCTGGTGATAGTTTTTTTCCTTTGTGGTGGGTGATAGGTTAAGGGATATTTTCTAGTTGTCTAAATTTCAGTGATTTGAGCAGTGCATGATGCACCTCTCTTGCCCTCCATAAAGTGCTGCAACCAGGAATTAGTGGTGTGACTCTTCCCTACAGATCAGATCAAGTGGAAAGCACCTGCAGTGCTCCAGGGAGCATTGGGCTGAGAGGCAATCACAGCACAACAGGAACCAGATCGTTTATTCCTTCAGCTGTTTTGTGATGAGCATTTCACCCTTCCCTTTTGCCCTGCCTGCTGGGAAGAAGAAAGCAGTATCCCATGGACAGGGATGTGGGATTCCATTGGGGGTGGAAGAGGGATTTTTAAGCTCCCTCACTCTAGGGACTCCTGTCCCTCTCAATTAAACTGCCCCTGTGAAACCAGCCACTAATGATTTACAGATTGGGTAGTGGATCAGATCTGGGCAGTGATCAAATAATTCAGCTGTTTGCTTGTTCTCCTGCTCACAGCTGCCTGGATATTTTCTGTATTTCTCCCTCTCTTCCACTTCTCCCTGTTTTCTTCTGTTGAGCCAGTGATGTTTATTTCTGTCTCTCAGCTATGTTTGTCAGGAGTCTCCCAGTACATACAAACAGAGAGCAACAAAACAACACGATTACATAGGATATCATACTCATTTTATGGACAGGTGGAAACACTGCAAAACAGGGAGATTAAAAGATTTGTTTCACATCATTCAGCAGACTTGGGGCAATAAAACTCAGGTCTTCTTTCCAGACATCCAGAAGACATATTAATATATGTATGACATTTTGGAGAATGATGGACATAGCTCTGAAGAACTGTAAAAGGATTCTTCTGGAGTAATCAGCAGTTTCATAGGCTGATCCAGCTGATGGTGTACTCAGGTTTTTAGAAAAGCTTTTTATTTCTTAAAGTAACTAAATCCTTATGTAATTAGCAGAGATGCCCTTTTGGTTTCACTGTTAGGTAAAGGAGGAATAAAGCATAGTTCAGTGTTCACATCAGGAGGAAGTTACTTGGCAGTCAGAGCCTCCTGCTGCTGAGACCTGCATTAAGATCTGAGCAGTTTGGGGTATCTAGGAAAGGGAGATGGAAGGCAAGAGAACAAAATTCAGTGATTCAAAATTATTAGGAATACTTTAAAAAATATATTTCCAGTTCTTTGCAGAAGGTCTTAGGTTCTCACAATACTAAAAAGAACGGCCGGAGGAAATTCCAATAAATATTTCTGTAACTGTGAGTAGCTTAAAAAAGGGAGTGATTACTTCCTTTTTTTCTGCAGATTTGAGGGCAAACTGTGGCGTTTTGGGATGGCTGTGTTGAAATAAATAACTGCAATGTTAAAAAAAAATTTGGAACTAGTAACTACATATTGTGAAAGCCAAGAATTTAGGAGTCTGTTTTAGATAGTCATAAGAGATAGATCCATTGATAGAAAGCACAGAGGTCCATATACAACAGCTGGTGCAGAGTCTGTAAACTTAATTTTTTTTGCCAGAAATTGTGAGCATATGCCAGTGCATGTAAGCTATATCAAGACTACAAGTACTAGTCTGTGTTCTCCTCAAGTAGCTGTAGTCATCTGCTGTTGAAGACCTAAGCTTAGATCAGTCTTTGATCTTATCTAGAATGTCTGTTCACATGTGGCTTTAGGCACATGATGTCTAATTCTCAAGAGAGCCACAGTGCCAGTACCCAGACTATGTTTATTACATGATGAAGCCTTTTCTGGAGTATAAAGTACAGAGAAAGTTTTACCCTTCTTCTAAAATGAAGAAAACTCACTGAAGTACAAATCTGCTTAGTACTAGGAGAGGGAATAGACTACTCAATAAATTGGTCCTACTCTAAACCCTGAATACTTTCCAAGCTGGCTGTTGTAAGAGTGTATGTGTGAAATTGAGGCAGGTCTTGTTACTGGCATCCTTACTGCATGATACTTCAAAGGATTGAAAAGCGCAAGGATGTGTTTGTGTTTATTTTCTTTCAGGTTAAAACCTAGGTCCATGTATATGATTATGGATCAGCTCTCCTGTTAAAACTTGTTTGTTTTTAGCAGCATGTGCTGGATGAAGCATGTCCTGTACTCTGCTGAATTGAGGTTTAAGGTTCAAAACTGGCACAGCTGGTTACAGCCCACGGTGCTTCTGTCCATGCCATGGGGTCAAAACAGGTCCTGACCATACCACGGCAGGACTGGAGTGGAGCTGGTTCTACAACACCAGGGCTGCTGTGCCCTCTGACACAGCAGCCTGGGGACCACTTCTTTTCTGTGATTAGAGAATGCTGTAGTTTGTTTGGGTGTTGTTCTTCCCTGTTTAAAGGAAGAGCTGCATGAAGTTCTGAGGGCAGGGTAATGTACTGCCTGCTCCTGCCAGAAGACATTACACATCTAATTTTTTTCTGTCTTGGCTGAGAGGGAGAGGCTGGATGAATTAAATCTCTTTAATCCCCTATCCTCTAACCACATCTGTTTCTACGTGGCTAAATTTTGCATTCAGGAATTCTTGAAACTAGCAGAGTCAATTACACTCACTTGCCGTTCAAAATGTTGACCCCTCTCTCCTCCTCTCCAGTGTATACTTGAGGTCTGTGCATGCTGAGGGTGAGCAGAACTTGATGCAGCTGTCCTAAAGGTAGAACATCTCTGCTGTTTTGTCCTTGGCTTTCCTTTCCCCATGTATTATTAGTCTTCCTAGGATGTCATTTGGGATGTTAGTGCCTCTAAATTTACAGCTTTTTACATTGTAACTCCACTGTAAATTACTCGATTTTATATATTTTTTTCCTAACTAGCTCCATTCCCTGATAATGCCACCGTAAAACAAATGTCTTCTGGAAGCATTTGTCATCTTCACACATTAGATCCTTTTTACTGTGTTTTGGTTGCTGTCTGGTGACTGATACATGCTGCCTCTTGTGATAAGACAAATCTTTTCAATATTAGCTGTACAAGCAGACAGAAACATAAATGCAATAAATGGATCCTGCTGTAAGCTCTGAATCCTCCCGAGCCCTGCAGTACCAACTGAGAGGCAGGAAAATGAGCTAAACTCCCCTCTCTGTTGATGAACTGTTGGGATGTAGTACCACAGCAGAAAGGTGGCAAAAATGTCTCAGACTGTTCTGGTGATGGGATGTGTCACCAGGTGTGCTGCCAACCTGCTCCTGAGAAAGTAGAGTACACCCCCAGGCTTTTAGATAAGTAGTCTTGGTGTGAGTATAGCTCAGAGCTGTGGCAGCTTCATCCACTCACAACTCACACTGAAGGAAACTCCTCAGTTTCACTATGTACTTGGTGAGGCAGAGAATCCCGTATGGGAATGGACACAAACCTACAAGCAATGCCATAAAGAAAGCAATGGGGTCCTTCTGAGTGGTGAATGAACATGGAATACCAGGTATTATGTTTCATAGAGCACTGACATCTGAGGATAAAAGTGATCAAGCCTGTGTTTGCATGCACAGCTGGAAACAGGGAGTAGTGTGACTGCCAGAATCCATGGAAAGTATCTCATTGCTTTAGGAGGGCTGGAGTTTCCTTCAGGCTCAGGTTGAAATTGGAGCTATCAGAGTGTATTTCCTTATGGTAAAGAAAGTATATCTGTGGTCTGCTGAAAGGGATTTTTGATTGCATGTCAATCAGGTGAAGCAGTTACAAAGTGTAGGTGTACTTGGTTAGTTGAATGTGGGAGCTGCAGAATCCTAGGGCTTTGTATTTCCCACTTCTCCTGTCACATTTACATCTTATTCTCATACTTGAAATTGTATTCAATGGCTTTTTTAGGTAGGTTGGTCACACAGGGAACTGGTGGTGGATTATTCTTCCTTTGACCAAATGAGCAGTTTCATCTGTGTGTTCATTTGCTTTTGCTCACAGCAAGTATCAGTGTGCCTTCCAGCTTGTCCTGTTACTCAGATACAGTGAAGGGCATGGGAGCCTGACCTCTAAATAAAGAGAAGTCTTTCCTGCTAACCCAGGGACTCGCTGTGGAAGGTCTAGTACCAGTGAAAGAGCTCTCTGAAGGATCCTTGAAGCTATTCTCTGTGTGCTGGTCCACTTCCACTCTGTTTAGTGCGAGTGGGAACTAATCAGTTTGAACACCAGTTATGATGAAGGTACACACCCACGAACCACTTGATTCTGAAACAGGAGATTTGTGCTAATCTGCATTAGATGAATATATGAGCAGAAAAGCAAAGGCGCTAATCCATCACAGCATGGATTTGAGATTGGATGTCTTATCGATTCCATTCGTGTTTCTTTAAGAGCTTTCTTCCCCTGTTCATTACAGTCTATGGTGGCCTTTCTCAAGGATCCAGAAGGTGCTCCACTGTGGGAGGAAGATCCTGAAGCCAAAGATATTGTGCATGTCGACAGTGAAAAGGTACATTAGCTGGATAGATGTCCTGTTGTTTTATAGACATATGGGATGAAGGGAGTGTGTATGTTTGTATTAACTCTTAGTGAAACACCATTATTTTGTTTCTTTGGAAGGGAGGTTTAAAGCACCCAGCCTGTTTGAAGTGATTTGACAAATTTTGTGGGTTATGATAACTGTAAAGTCCTATGCTTCCTGCCCTCCTCTGCCCTGTATGTGGTCATGACCTCAGCCAAGTGTCATGACACAGCAAGTGTCAGAGCTTGTGGGTGGTGTGGGGGCACAGCACTCTTTGTCTCAGGGAAGTAGAGCAGCTTGCAAGGTGCAGTCACTGCAGAATGCAAATAAGAGGTAAAATGCTGCTCTTCAAACTGCAGATTGTCATTAAGCCTTGGGTTCCCTCGTGTGCCTGAGGTTAGGAAGTGTGAAGCAGGAAGAAAGACCCAGTTCAAGATCCAGATCCTGAGGGATTTAACTTGGTACCATAACTATCCTCTCAGTGTTAAGTGGGAAAGCAGCAAATGTAATGAAACCACCTTAAAAAGCCAGTGCCACCACAGTTACTCATTATGTTCTTTCTAATATAATCAGCTTGGTCTTTCATATTAGTTTTCTAGTCTATAGATTTTTTAAACTTTAATTGATTGGACTCTAGCTGGTATTTTGTAAAGGGCTTTTTCAATTTTCTGGCTTTCATTTTTAATATTAGAAATGGTTATTCTGACATTCAGTTTTTGTAGAAAGATTAATTTTTAATGTTCACCCTCTGTACTCTATTACAAGGCTTCCAAGGGTTGCATTCAATTTGAAAACTTCATCAAGTTTTCTATCATGCTGGTACTGAAAAATCCTTTTCGCATGGCATCTCATAGGTTTGGCAAGGTTTCATAGTGTGAAAACTGAACTTGGTTTGTTATTATTGAGTCTGACTTTTTGAATTGCAATATGGATTTTGGATGTGTCAGTGAAGAAAGAGTTTCCAGGTAGAGATTCTGCAGTGAGAATGAACTAAACCATAGAACTTCCACATATTAACAGTGAAGATACTGGTCTAGGATATTCAGCAGATAGCTGAATGTATAATAAATTTTGTCATCTTCTTTCAAGTTAAAATTGAGCAAGGAAAAAAAAATCATCCTATCTGTTAGGAAAGATGAGCCCTTTGCCCTCAGATAAATAAGCCTGCATTCTATGAATAGATATATATTAATTTTTATAAGTTGTAGTACAAATAATAAGAGGTGTCATTGAATATAAGCATGTTTTTTGTGGTTCATTCACTAGGAATTGAGAAGGCTTCTGAAAAAAGAAGACAAGCCCCTACTGATGATGTTCTATGCCCCATGTAAGTAGCTCAGCATGTCTTGCCACCTCTTCCCCCGTTCTCCGCTGAGAGATGTTCAAACCTGACTAGAAGTTTCACCTATGCTTCACTAACAATACCATATTGTGCCACCTTTATCATTCAGCTCCTTGTGTTGTTCTGCCTGTTTGTCCTCAGATCTTCCCTGGCTCTTCATCATTTGTATCCCAGTTTTGTCACTTTCTCTTGTGATGATGACTCTTGCTCAATGTTCTTTTAAGCAGCTTCTTTCTGTTATTTTGTTACCTGTTGGCCTTTCTGGATTTGTGCTGCACAGAACAGAAACTGTGCTGCAGGCAGAGGGAACAGTGCAGTTGTCAGGAGCAGGACTTTTTCCTGCTCCATCCCAGAGACATCCTTCTACATTGGCAGGGCTAACTCAAATGTTAGTGGGTTTCGGGAAGAGGAGAGTGCGTCTGTTTCTTTTGTGACCTTGACTTTGTATTGCTGCTATCTTGTTATTGCCTTGGCTAATTGTTCCTTAAATGTTGCAGATTTACAGCTGCATTTTTGTGTTTCCTGATGACTGCTGTGTGAGAGGCTTTCCAGCTCTTCTGAGCAAGATTGTGTTGCACTTGAGTTGTTGCTCAGTTCAGGAAGCAGGGAAGTCATGAGAAGGGAACAAATGTGTGACCTAAACTAGGAAAGCCTCCCAGTAGTGCCCTGATGGGGAAGTTGATGTTAGGTACCACAAGCAATTTTCTGGCTGATTCTGTTTAAAACTTATGTCCCATGGCAGCATTATCTCGTGTTCCTCAGTGTATTTTCTCTTGTAATTACTACCTGAAACACCAGTCTACCTTTTTGTTCTCATCTGAGCACTGCCAAGATGGCCAAAACTGCCCAAGACTTAGTTTGATGCATCACAAAGAGGATGATTTTTCTTTAAATTAAATCACTTGTGGCTCTGTGCCTATGGACTCCATGCTGGCATGGTGCTGTGTGGCCTGGCGTGGTGTGTGGCTGTTCCCAGCAGCTGCTGCCTTAGGTCAGTGGGAGACGATGTGGCTGCTCTGCTGGAAATCGTCCCTTTGGGCAGAGCTGGGCTGCACAGTGCTTTCACAGTTTACCTCTATCAGGAATAATTGTTTTCCACAACTGAGTCTCTTTCTGAAATGTGCCTTATCTAACCCTTCGTTCTCTTTGAACCATTCCCTCAGAAACCCTCCTCCTTCCAGTTTCTCTTCTTTGAAGTGGTAAAACACCTGCTAGTTTTCTGTGCTGTAATACTTGTGCTGCTTTCCAAACTGCTGTGAAGGAAGTCTACTTGTGAGGTTTTTTTCTTGCTCTGATTCCTCAGTTTGTAGCTCCCTCATCTTTTATTTAACACACAAGACCTTCTGAATTGATTGTTGTCCAAATTTTCTTTTCTTGCTCTTTTTACTGGAGACAGAATACATCCAGCAGTTGCAATAAAATATGGGCTTTGAGCAGCTGAAATTATTGGTTACATACAGGTGCTACCTTTCATAACTGAGAGCAGCAAATCAAGGCTGGTCACTAAAATTCTGCTTTTAGTTACAGGTAAGGGAAGTCTTTGGCATGAGAGGACATCAGAGGCTTTGTCCAGGAGGCTGTGGGGAAGACAGCTGCCTTATTTCTCTGCTTTGTTGGAAGCATGGTCTAGAGATTCATTGTAGCAGATTGATAGGAAATAGGCCCTTTCATTACCTACAGGTGCAGAGGGAGATGAAAGTGACTGCAGACTTAGATGTAGTTACTTTAATATTTCAGGACTGCTTGGTCTGGGTAAAACAACTCAAAGCAAAGGCTTGCTTTCCTCAGAAGATATTACCTGCCATTTGCAGACCTTTCACTGTGCTTTTGGGCCTATATTAGAAAGTCAGACAGCACTAAAGATGAAATATTAGGTATACTTGAAGGCATTCGAATTTATTTGTAGTTAACTCTGTCAAAGAAGACTCCTGCAGGAGACTGTCTGGATTCAGCAACAAGAAGAAGCTGTTTATGAATGTGATTGAAAACAAGGCTTTTAAAATGAAGGTGTTAACTAGTGGAAACACTAACCTGTATTTAATTAAACTCTCCCTTCTGGGACAAAATACAAGAATAAAGAACAGAAGAAAATGACTTTTTTGAGGTTCACCTTTTATGCCTGTTGAGGGGTATATGTGGCGTGGCAGCATCCTGAACAATATAACCCAGAAATGTGTGGACAGGCAAGGGTGTACTGAAATGAGTTTGGGAGCAGCAAGTTTGAGGCAGCAGCAGAGCTGGGAAGAGGAGGGTGATAGGAGTGATGGCTGGGTGGAGGAGGCTAGTGTGTGCCTTTAGAAGGTACTCCAGGGAGCAGTAAGAGAGTGAAGAGGGGAAGATAGGGAAATCTGCTGCAGGAGTTGAGGACCTGAGGCTCCTGAGGAGAGAAGAAATTGAGGACTCAGAATATATCTGTTAACTCACATCTTTTGATGTCCGTCCAGTGATTTGGATGAAGCTGCAAGACTTCAGTGGCCTTAAATGAGTGGTCTGTGCCCACCAAGAAATTGTCATTTTGACCAGCACTAGTTTAACAACCTCACTGTCAATTTGAGCAGAAAGATCAAAAATGGAAAGACCACAGAAACAAGAACTATCCTTGGTCAGATTAAAGGATGTTCTTTTCCAGGCACGCTGTTGTGATCCTAAATGAGTGGCTGCAAAATCTGTTCCTCCTTTCTGGAATATATTTTCAAAATTCTGTCTGTTAGCCAGAACAGAAATGTTGACTACTGTCCCATGGTGGACTGACAGTTTCCACAGTAAGTGTCTGGAGTGCTTGGCTCCAGCTACCTTTCTTCCATGCTCTCTGTATTCCTGCCTTTCCCATCTGCATGCACAGATTTTACTTGGCAGGGGTGAAAACTGCTGCTTACAAGGTGATTTACTGCTAATCTGCTTAGCACTGCAGAGGATCATCAAACGGCTCTCACTCAGCACACTCCAACTACACATTGGTGGACTTCCTCACTCACCCTTTGTCTTTTCCACAGCATGTTATTGTATCTTACAAGGGCTGTTGCTTCTCAGCTATGTCTGCTTAATTAACAGAACACTGTTTAACACTTGATGTCTGTGTAATGTGTTCAGGAAATACATCTCAAATTAATTTCAAAGCCTTTTTAAGCTGGAATGAATCTGAAGTACCTCCCCCTGTCCCTTCAAAGACCAGAAATGCACAAAGCTTTTTGTTTTGAGTTCACAATTATGACATCTTCTGTTGTCTTTTTATGTGTTTCATCTTGTATTCTCCTCTGGGCTCAGCTCAGAGCCTGAGTAATATAAGATGGTTTTACTCTCTTCATACTAGGATGAGAAATGAATATGAAAATGAAGAACATGAAAAATGTGCAAAAATAGAGGCTTGCAACAAGTAATATCCTTAGAAACTAATAATCTAATAATGATTTAGTGAAGCAGAGAAAGCATTTTTGTTTAAATTTTTTAATATAAAATATTATTTCATATGCTTTGGAACATAGATACTGTAGAAGAGGCTGAATAGAGTTGTTGGCATATTACTTACGCAATTTATTTTTTATCAGGGTGTGGTGTTTGTAAGAGAATGATGCCATCTTATCAGCAGGCAGCCACAGAACTCAAGGGTAAATATGTAAGTGAGACCAAGAGATTTATATGACATTTCAAAAATCATTTTAACACTTTTTTTTAGAGTATATAAACTGACAGATATTTGTCAAAATAATCAATTTTTAAGCAAGCTGAAACAAAATAGAAATAAATGAGTCTGTTCCAGAGCTCTTCAGGATTCTCTCCTGGTTTTTATTCTTCTAAAACTTAAGAGAATGAGATGTGAACTCCTTTGCACCTTTGATCTACTGCAGTTTTTATCATGGTTTTCAGTTTTTGGCTTGATGGTTCATAGCTATTGCAGTTATTTATACACTTCTTCAGTGGAGAATCACAGTGTTACAGGAGGGAAATCCCCCTCCTATAAGCTACCAGTCACCCTCCAGCCACTCAGCATTAGTAGAATCTTACAGTTTAACTGTCAAAGTTAGCATTGATGTCACATTGAAAGTTAGTTTTGACTCTTTAAAGTACAGCATTCACAATAATTTAGTTGCCTCTTTATACCTATAAGAGGTATTGATCTCTGTAAACAAGTCAAAGGGACTTGTCTAGTTGAGGTTTTGTAATGTGCTTAACATATGATTTATATGATACCAGTAGTACATAAAGAATGAAGAAACAGGATTGTTGTTTCATGGCTGTAGCAGGATTTGGTCTGATTCTACCTTTTGAATAATTTACTGCTGTGTTTACAGGTTTCCTTGTGAGGAAAAGATGAAGCACTGCAGTTCATTGCCAGGGCAGCTCTGGCCATTCCTTCTTATGACCATCTAGTACTGTCAGACTGCCCAACACTCTTCAAATCAGTTGTTTTCAAAAGTGTTTTCTCTAAATCCTTGTTTGCTTAGGGCAGAAATGAGTGGGAGTTATTCAGATTTATTTAGGACATGGCACAAGCCTTAGAAGATATTTTCAAGAGTGTTTCTGTCCAGCCAGGCAGGACTCTCAGAGGAGCATGTGCTGCAGCCTTTGGGAAGGCACTCCTGCCCTGCATGGCAGTACATTGTGGGGTGAGAGGGATTAGGACTGTGAAGCATCACCTATAGAGACAGTGCCAGAGAGAAGGCATGCTGCAGAGCACTCTGTCCTCCTCCAGTTATTCCTTCCTTGTCCATGTGCAGCTCATTTATTAAATTCAGATCAGAGAATTTAAACTCTAGATCTATTCTGGTTTGATTATTTCCTTCCTCACTTGGAAATAGTTTCTGTAGATCCGGGCTAATCCTGCACAGCTGAGTGACAGGGCTGAGACACAGTTTTTTGCAGTGGAGTGTTGTAGTGCAGTATCAGTTCAGAGGAAAGTCCAGTTATGCCACTGCCACCCATGTTTTTAGGTCTGTTTGTCAAAATTTGACCCAATTAGCTTCCTGAGTGGGATGCATACACAACTTGATATTTCTGAAGTTAACTGTGCTGTACCCATCATAAATTATTCATGGCGTGCCTTAGAGTGAGGTTGACCTCCAGATCAGACTTTTGCTGCGAAGTTTATGAGTGGTTTGGATGAGCTGAGGGTTTAGCCTTTTAATCTGACCTGTCAGGATGTGCCAGGCTCAAAAGTGATTGTTGCTGTTATATAGCAGGAAAATTAAGTACAGTATCCCTATTGAAGAGGTCATAAAAGTGAACTGTACCTGTTACTGGTTACTGTGTTCCCTTGGGACTGGTTGTTTCTTGTCCCAGTGCTGTTACTTAGGGAAAGGCAGGGTGACAAATTTAGTTTATATTGTGGTTATATATTACAATTCTGTTGCACCCAGTGCAGAAGGAAAAAGTGCTCCAAATCAGAGGTGGACTTACTTTATCCTTGGCAGGAAAGATTCCTGGGATTAAAGGGTTGGTTGGGCTCTGGTGAGTGACTGCCACTATGGCCCCAGAGCAGGGGGAAACTGGGTATTAGCAAACCATTCATCATCTCCCTAATGCCCATGAACTTTGTGAGTGCACCAGAATGTTCTGCTCAGTAAAGACCACCTGGAGAAAATGCTTAAGTGCTTTCTTCCTTTGGAGCTTGTCTTTTTAATTTTTTTTTGAGCAGTAAGGTACCAGTTTTGGATCTATCCCATTGAGAAAACTGAGAATCAAGGCAGGCAGTCACAACTAAACAGGAATGGTTAGAAGCTTCAAATTCTTGGGCAGCTAGGAAAGGTTCAGAGCTGGTTTAGATTATAGGTAGCTTGTTGGAGAGCAGATAAGTGTTGAAATATACCAAATGTCACTGCAGAGGTGAAAGGAATAAACTGATCTTTGTTTTTGCAATGGCTATTACAAGAGGTAATGGACCTAAATTAAAGTTTGGGTCATTCAGTCATTTGCTAAAAGTGAATTTGCCAAATGTCTGGCAGGAGGACCCTAGCTTTGGGCTGTAGGTGTGTTTTGATGGTCTCTGGCAGCCTGATATTTCATAATTCTGTAATTATTGGCCAGCTAATGCCATTACTATTTTCATTAAAACAAATCCTGTTGTAATAAGCTTTTTGCTAAATATACTTCATATAATGTAATGAATGCCACAATGAATCCAGGTTATTGACTTTAATCAATCACCATTAGATGGATGCAGTGCAGTTGTCTAACATGGCCAGGAATGCCCATTTAGGCTTCAGAGGAAATCCTCTAAAAGTGTACAGCAAACGTGGAATCTGGTAGGCTGGTGTGAATTAGAGAATTAGTTAACAAACCTGGTTCTTGCTTTATAAAGCAGCCATTGTATCTTGATCCTGGTGCATTTACCTGTCTTTAGGTGGTGACATGGAGGATAAGGAAAGGGGAGAATTGAGTCGAGATAATCTCATATGAATTAAGTCAATCCAGTTGTTCAAACTATAAGGAAAGGTCAAAGGCTAGCAAGTATAAACCTTACTTCTGTCCTCTCCTCTGTTCAATTTATCCTTTCTTAGAATTGGGAAGAAAAAACAAAGTGGTTTTTTGTGACTTTCCAGCACATTCTTAGAAACAGTTGACCTTCGAATGGGAATTTTCTGCTTTAAGATTTATTTCATGCTGGCTTTGAGCATATTTGGTTGGTCTGTGCAGTTTTCTGCAGTCAGGAACATGGTATTAAATTCTGATGTGGTATTTCAGCTGGAAGGAGAAAATCCTGTTTTTGGAGGGGGTTGGATTAAGACCCTGCTGCTAAAATGATTTAAGGCGTCAATGCCATTAAAGTAAGTTAATCAGGAAGTGGTGTCTCAGCAACTTGCTGGGTCCAGGTTTGACAGCAGAATGACCTCTGTGTGAATTGCACACCCACAAAAACTTGGAATCAATCCCATCTTCCAATTTTCATGTCAGAAATATTTAGAAGACATTTGGACAGGGCACAGAATAAGTTGCAGGGCACAGTATAAGTCACAGGAGGCCTGAGCCTGAAGCTCTGAAGGACTGTTGATACGCAGGATAGGTTGGGATAGAGGTGAGGAGAAAGTTTTTGTTTTTCAGGCTAGTCTGAAAAGCTACTGTGCTGAATTTCCCCTTGCCATTCAGTAAGTGCATTTTTGAACTGGGGTAATGCCAATGCTTGGAGTTGGTTAGACATTGGCAAGTTGGTTAGACACAGACAAGTTCAGTGCTGGAGTGGAAACGAGAGGGCTGAGGGTAGAATTTCTGGTGTCCTGTTTAATGTTTGGATATGAACTAAGAAACCTTTTTTTTCCCCACTTGCAGAGGAAGTAAAAATCTAGTTGTAGTTTAAAATCCAAATGTGCAAAGAAGAGCACAAGTGCTGCAATTGAGGATTCCCTTTATCTATTTCTGTTAGTGGGTGAATAAAAAGAAACAGATGCTTCCAGAGCAATGAGGAGGTGATATGCTGACTGGTTTGTGTTTTCTCTGGCTTAGACTCAAGTATTGTTCTGTTCCCCCTTGCACAAAATCAGAAAAACTTCAGTGCCTTTTACAGAGAGCCCCTTGCTTGACAGCTATATGAATGAAATCTGAATCTCCCCAGGCTGAAGTGGGTTTTACTTAAATCTTCAAGCAAATGGTGTGATGTTTCTGCTGTATTGTAAGAATCAGTGAGATTGTGCTCTGTTTTTCCAGGTTCTTGCGGGGATGAATGTTTACTCTGCTGAATTTGAAAGGATAAAGGAAGAATTCAATGTCCGGGGATATCCTACAATCTGCTATTTTGAGTTGGTTATGTTTTGCTACTATTTTAGAAATCATGCATTCTTATATAATGGTGTGTTTTTATCTTTTAGGGCAAGGACTGAATCTTGTTTTGTTGCTTTAACAGGAAAGGAAAGTTCCTGTTCAACTTTGAGAACTTTGGTGCTACTGCAGCAGATATTGCAGAGTGGCTGAAAAAGTAAGGCATTGAACTTCATGCACTCCACATTTTATGTACTCTTCATTATTTACAGAATGTAATGGGTTAGGAACAGACATCTCTCCCTCTTTCCCTCTGCTCAGAAGAGCAAACAAAACTGCCCCGCTGAGATCAGATAAACTCATTTGGGAAGATTGACTAATGTTTGGTTTTTTAGCATGCATGCCTCACATTTCACAATTGCATTTTGTCTGAAATAGAAGACTGACTGTGGACTAAAATAATTGCAGATACACAGATCTCAGCTTTATTAAAAATGCCTGCTTAAATTTCCAGTGATCTTGGGTGCTTGAACTTAATACCTTGCAAAAGGTTTGACTTCTGTTTTGTTATTAAAAATGTATATACCAAGTGTGCAGTTCTTGTTGGTTCATCAGCTTTGAGCTGAAGCCTTTAAAGTGTCTCGCAGCAACAAACTGAAGATCAAAGCACCCTGGGTAGGTAGTCACTTTTACAACATCTGTGTTTTCTGTCATGATGTAAAAGTGTAGAAAATACCTTGTTCTACCTAAAGAGAGCTTTTACAGTCATAAACGTTTTGGGGGCTGAATGAGCCTATGGGACTAGCAGAGACACATAGGAAATGTGTGTGTATATAGGTGTTCTTCAACTGATGCAAATCCCTGCATGGTTAGTGAAGCTGATGGAGCAGCTGGAGAGAGCTGAGATGATAATCTGGTGATGGAGAAATCCCATTTGCAGTGAGCCCAGGCTTTTGGGCATGGTATCATCTTTGTAACCCTCCCTTGTTTCCTGCAGTTGTGGAAATTATACTGAAATTAAGCTGATGAAAGGAAACAAACACATGGGAAGGAACAGACTGTTGCAAACTATTGTAATAGTACAGCTTAGCAAAATTGGCTCAGAACAATGTATTTTGCTGTTCAATGGGGCTGTGCTGGGGATGTGCATATGTTTGCAGGTAGCCCAGGGTCTCCAGCAGCAGCAGCCTGAGTGCTTCAGGATTTGGAACCCATGAATGAAGTGAGAGCAGCATTCTGTTAGCATCAGGAGCCACAAACACTGCAAGCGAATACTGCCCAGTGGCTCAAACAGGAGGAATTCAGCCAGAGTCATTAAGCCTGTTGTAGTCAATTAAGCCTTCAAATCTGAGTGATCAGGATGACAACTCCAGCAACTTGAAGGAGGTGATCAGCCCCTGGAGCAAGGACATGGCTTCATCACCTGCACTTTGTTATGCTTTTTAATTCTGCAAGGATGTGGTTATCTCTTGGCTACCATATGTGAAACATTAGCTGTTTGGGGTGTTTTTTCCCCTGTCTGCCCACATAATATCCAGATAATCCCTGCAATATGCAGTACCTTTATATCAGTGCTGTGACAGCAAGTGAACACAGCTACTGGAAGCAAAGCAGAACAGCTGCAAGCTCTTTCCAATGATAATCTCTGCTAACAAGCCACTGTGGGCTTTGGCTGATACTTCAGCAGTCCAGAGCTAAAGACAGCTGTTTGTCCTCACTTAGTGCATGCTTATTAGTTGCTGAAAAGATGATCTGAGCAGTAGCCTTGTACCCCTATTTGGTGTAATAAGTACAACTTTTAAGGAATCCACACTGAGTAGCTATGTATACTTACATTTTGCCTGTAATTGATGCTTGAATTATGATAAGTTATTAATAAAACCACATATAGGGTAAACATGCTACATACATAATATTATATTAATCTGGGGAATCTGCAGTACAGGTATTCAAAATGGTATGGCAAAGGCTTTAGGAAAGCCAAGGAGTGCAATGAGATAGCTGTAGAGTGTACAGGCTGTGTTTCAGAGCAGCACAATATTAAAATATTGAAAGGTTGCTTTTGTACAGAACGTTACTCTGAGGACCAGGGCATGCAGGGCTGTGGCAGGGAAAGCAAATGCATTTTTATACTGTGCATGCATGTGTTATCATTGTAGGGTCTTGAAAGCAAATCCAGCAGACACTGAGCTGTATGAAATGGCCCATTTTGTGCAGACAATAAGTACACTCTGCAGAAAAGCAGCTGTTTTTCCTCTCCCTCTTGGTTCTTTCCCCTCTAAATATTACTGGTAAAGGGGTGAAAGTGGGTGATCTTAGGCTCATTTGTGGGGGAGAACATGATATAACTTAATGAAAGTTGGAATTATTTAAATCATTGTCCATGCTTTTTCCTCTCTGGACAAAACCTGATAGTTTGGGGGGCTCCAACACCTCTTTTTTTTTTTTTCTTTTCTTTTACTGTTTATTGAATGTGCTTCTTTCTTACGCTGAAGTGTGCTAATGCATCAGTCTTAGAGATACTTCACCTTTCTTATCTTCCTAATAGGCACTGACTGCTATGTTACGGAGATTCAGATGTTTTCATGAGATGATAGAGATGAACCATCATACAGCCTTAATCCAACACAGTAGAAATGCTATCTTGTACATACCTTTTTCCTTAAATCTGATACACAGCTGTATCAGCCTGAGTGGTAGGCAAGCCAAACAGCTTCTTGCTGCCTTCAAGTTTGTCTTGCTGTTTTTATAGATTCCCCTCAGGCCCTTCTGTAGCATCAGCTACTCTGTTAAATCAGGAACTTGTTCTGTGTTCTCAATTGAATTAACTTTTGATAACTTCTGGACTTCTGTCATCCTAATCAGGTGCTGGATATGCCTTGTCTCAGTGTTAAATGACATTTTAAATTTTGCTTGTTGCTTTCTCCAGGCCTTGAGGTGTTTCTTACCACCTCCTGTGCAGGCTTATTAGCATGCACAGCATTTTAAATTAGGCCATTTGAATAAACATCCCATGCTCTGCTTTACTAATTCCTGACTGAAATAGGTCACACCAGGCCCTGCTAAACACCACATTCTCCCAGTGCTGTGCAGGTGCTGTGTCCATGTTCATCATGCTCTGCCTACTCAACCCAGTTCTAAAATCCATTAAGTGTCATGGTGTTTGCTGGAAAGCCTTCACTCTGCCAGGATACCTGGAGATTATTGCTCTCTGGGCTGCTTGGCCAAGTGCATCTCTGACCTCTTAATGTTTGCTTCTTGGTTTGTTAATCACAGCAGCAGAGGTGTGCATCACAGTTCTGCATGGATTGCTCAGTGTTCTTGGATCACACCTATTGCTTGCATCAACAGAATTTGCTATCTGCATATGTGTATCTCTACTGCTTTTTTTTTATCAAACTAGGCTTTCAGCCTAGAAATGAGTAAGGCAGGATAAATTAGTTATCATCTGTTTGCCATTTCTTGTTCCAGGCAGCTAACACAATAATGCATTTTAATCAAAAATAGTAAATCTGCTTTCAGCAAAGATGGGGTCACATCCAGACCTGTACTTTGCCAAAGAATTTTGGGAATTTTGGGGGTATTTGGAACTCATTACTGCAATTGACAAAAATAGCTTAAAAGTCTGGCTCCCAGTGTTTGTATGTTTGGGTGTCTTTTCTGTGAACACTGCATTAATAAATAAAATGTCAATTAGCATAGTTTAGTTCACAGCTGCCAAATTATCTTTTTAATGTTCATTAATAAAAGCCAAAAACAATTGTTTATTGGGATGATGAGCTCCAGAGGAGCTTAGGTTGAGTTTCCAGACTTGCCACTGTGCCTTTGGCAATCTCTGTGGCTCTGAACTCAGGTGCAATCACAGTGAGGTTGGTAGAACACATCTCTTGCCTTTTAGGTGAAGCATGCAGCTGACTATCTTTGCTGAGTTAGGCCTATGAGCCCACTGCAGAGTGAGGACATGATGATGCTTCCCCGGCTCACAAGAGTTGTTCAGGTTAAAACCATATATTCCTGGGGAAATGGTGTGGGTCGCTGGCTTGTGGTCCCAACACTGCTCCTCCTTTCTCTGCTGGCCCTAATCACGCTGTCAGTATCCAAGGTGACAGGTTAAATTGGCTGTTTCTGCTCACTGCTTTTTTCTTTCATTTGAAATGACTCCTGTGAACTACAAAGTGGAAGTGCTGTGAGAAAGGGAGCATCCCACTGAGGAGGGTAAAAGTGTAGTAGAAAATGCATTTGATTTCTATAATGTAATAACCAAGCAGTTTAGTTATCTCCTTGCTCCATCCCATTCCATTGCTGATCTGTCCTCAGGAGCAGCTTGCAGATTTTTTTGTTCCTTCTCCAGTTTTATCTGTGTTTCAATGCCTGTGAGTTCTGGATAGCTACAATTATGGAAGCTGTTCAGTAGGGCTGGTGTGTCAGACATGTGAACATCTGCACAAAGTGGTTCCTTACAGTTTGACTTGCCAAGATGACTGCTTAGCACCAGAGAGCTGCCTGTAAGCTGTGTTTGTTTGTCTTGTAGTCCACAGGCACCTCAACCACAGGCTCCAGAGACTCCCTGGGCGGATGAAGAAAATGTAGTTTATCACCTGACTGATGAGGACTTCGACAAGTTTATAAAAGATCATTCGTCTGTGCTAGTGATGTTCCATGCACCATGTGAGTTTTTTTTCTCTTCTGTACTCTGAGCTAAATGACTGCTAACAAAATCAGTGATGTTTTTCTGTGGAATTTTCACAGAACCATGAACTCAAAAGTCCAAGTTTTTCTTGTTTGTGATGATTGTTAAATATACAAGGCGTGAAATGTTTGTGAAGTTGCTGACTTCACATTTAGGATGGAGATGTGCCTCTGAAAGAGGGACACCTAGTCGGCTAAGCCAAAACATAACTGAGGAGTATAATGATGCTTAAATAGTCTGGGTACTCATAACTTTACAGTGTGATTTCCCATTTTTAACTTCTCTTCAGTACTGTTTGCTTTCAAATCAGAACTTTGGTTGATTGAACAACTAACTTAACCTGAGAACCCTGAGCTCCTGGGTTCTTGTCCATGACTGCTGCTATGTCATTTTGAGCATTTTCACTCATCTACTGCAGTTTCTCTGGCAATGTAAGGGGTGATTGTCATTTTTATATATGTGCTGAACTATGCCAAAAAAGGCCTAAGTTTAGAAAGGCTCTAGGACTTTTGATAATTAATGCAGAGCTGGTAGTGATACTACTTATTGTTCTGCTGAGAATGCATTGAACTGATCTTTTTCATGACTTGAGGTTTTAGTTAGACAAATAAAATGCAGTGTGTTGCCTTCAGGAAGCTGTTCCAGCCACACTGCCCTCCTGTATGCTGTTGGGTGGAAGAGTGCATCAACCTCTCAGTTCACTGTGGATGTCACTTGTTTCAGCTACATATCTGCTTTTTCCTATTGTTTGTGTCTGTGATGGACAGTTCAGGCTTGAATCTGCTACACTGTGTGACACACAGCTTCTGTTTCCTCTTGCTGCTGTGCTGGCAGCAGTACTTGGGTGAGATGTTTGCTTTCAAAGGCACAGATATAAAGGTTAGGACTCTGGAGGCAGACTGTGTGCTCACAGCTGAGGGTCTTGGCATAGAGGCTGAAATCCTGCTTCCCTTTAAGCCAGCAGGAGTTAGCTCCAAAATGCCTTTTTTGAAGGTCTGCTCATAAGACTCACTTGAAAAACATACTATAATTAATTTCCTCTGCCTGATGAAATGTCTAAGAATTTGGTCCACTGAAGCAGAGGACTGACTGCTGTTTTGTCGCTGTGTTCCCTGGATTATTTGTACTAATGAAAGTGGGACCGGAGATGAGTGCCTGGTCTGAAACCCAAAACACAAGTAGCAGAACTGATGAGGCCTGCTTTGCTCAGGAGTTATCCTTTGTTACCCAAATACTTCCTTCCCCAGATTTCCCTGCACCCCGGTGTGCAAGTGACAGCATGGGCTGCTGCTCCTCGGCAGCTGTGCACTTGCTGAGCAGCTGCTGCCAAGCACAAATGTAACTCCTGAATTTCCCTCCTTTCCCTCTCTCTGCACAATGGCATGGGAGAAGTGTCTCCTCTCTCTCAACATATTCACAGAGATTTAGTAGTACTTTAAAGCTTTGCCTTTTTTTGAATTTGTAAATGGGCAAAGGAGTCCAGTCATGTATTCAGGAGGAGGAAGAGGGGGAAGAAATCAACAGCTGGCCCTGCAAAACTTAATCCTTTAGGGAACCTGATTAAAAATAGATGAATACATACAACTGCGATCAAATTTTATGGTAAGTTCAAGTTAGTTTTAAATCTCAGTAGGATTCTGTTCAGTTTTTAGTGGTTTTTGTAATATTTTGAAGAACACAGGTAACACAGTTTTAGGGGTAACAATATTGCATTACCTATTTTCAGAGTAAGAGTGCTTCCAGACAGGTATTTTTTGTACTAAGGGGCATTCTGTACTAAGGTATAGCAGTACTTTGGTAAATGCTGTTTTAAAAGTAAATCAAATGCCTTAATTGGGCTGTCACAATCTTCTGATAACGTTTTCCAGCTGCTCAGCATTGGGATAAAGAATGTTCCTTGCCAGAACAACTCAATTATAAATGCGGCTCAGATATTTGGGGCATTTTATTTACATTCAGGTGGTAATGACATGCCTGTGTGCAGAATCCAGCTCGTACTTTGGAAAAGACCTGTGTTGGTAAGAATCCTCTCTGGGCATCTTCAGCAGAGTATGAGGCTTGCAAACTAATTAATGACAGACAACTATCATAAACAGTTATCTCCATGATTAAAAGCTCTTCTCTTAACACTTCTTAAATGTGCTAATGGTGTCACCTTATGAATATTAGGAGATAAATTATTCCAGTAAAAGAAGTGGTAAATCCATCGAGCATCTTACTTGTCTTAACCTTGGTAGCTCAAGCTGAGGAAGTTTTTTTTCTAAAAATTATGTATGAATAAAAAAAAATTGAAACATCTATAAAATAGGCTCATAATGCAGGATATACTTCTCTGTAACTAAGAATAATCAAGAGGATTTCAGCACTGGCCTGGAATTAGCAAGTGCTTAAACTCCTGTGTCACCATGCAGCGTACGTGTGACTTGGAGTTTTTCTGGCACACTGTTGTGGTTTACCCTCAGCCACAGCTCAGCCCCACACAGCTGCTCCATGATGGTGGGATGGGGGAAAGTGTGAAAGACAAAGCTAAGAAAAGTTATGGGTTTGTGAGATAAAGGTAGTTTAATAAGAAAAGCAAAAGCCATGTACAGGCAAACCAAAACAAGGAATTTGTTCACTACTTTGTACTGACTGACAGGTGCTTGACCATTCCCAGGCAAGCAGAGTTTTATCATACATAGTGCTGACTTGGGAAGACAAACTCCAGCACTCCAGATGTCCCCCTTCTCCCTCTTTCCCCAGTTCTCTATGCTAAGCATGACACCATAAGGTCTGAGATATCCCTGTGGTTAGTTGGCTGTCCTGGCTGTGTCCCCTGCTGACATCCTCTTGTGCACCCCCAGCCTCCTTCTAGTGGGATGGAGTGAGGAGCAGAAGAGGTCTGGATTCTGTAAGCACTGCTTATCAATAGCTAAAACATCCCTGAGTTATTGACACTGTTCCCAGCACAAATCCAGCCAGTGGCTCAATACCAGCTACTGGGAAGAAAATGAACTCTATCCCAGCCCAAACTACCACACATACATGAGGAGCTGTTTTACTAGAATTATTTCAGTGATGCTTTAATTGCATATTCAGATGGCCAATGCATTAATAGAGTGTAGTATGAAAAGATGTGTGAGGAATTGGCAGCTTTTTTCTGCCCCCAGTGCTGAAGATACAGCTGAACCAAACACATCCCAGGTAAATACCTATGAACTGCACCATTAGGCACTGTGATGGATGTGGCCAGTTGAGTCTCCATGCCTGTGGCTACTAATGACCATCCCTGAGGACCACACTGTAATTATTTACAATCTGTTGCACTTACTAGCCTAGTCAAAGACATGGCAGCATTTTAAGTGCTGCCTAGCATAACTAAGTTCAAGGAGAGCAGCTAGTGTGTTTTAAACACATCAGGAAGGTCTGCAGTATGCAACTTGCACCTCTTGGGATCAGAGACACCATACCTTTTGTGCAGTAATTTATCACAACCATTATGTGCTGTTTCAGGTCATTACTGTTGGCCCTGAGCAACTGGGTGAGTGTGGGTGGGCAGGATGAGTTCATCCTGCTTTTGTTTTACAGGTCACTGGGGACACAGAGTAGGATTTCTAACCTTCTGAAACTCCTTAGTAAAGCCCTTAAGAGGATGTTCAATGAATCTGAATGTTTAGCATAGGTAAACTGTGGCCCAGCCAGTCAAGCTCTGAAGGCACTCTCCTCCCCAGCCATCTGTGATGGGTGTGCAGTGTTGTGCTCCTTGCTTAAGCATTTTTCTGAAATTTCATAATTTCTGGTGGAGAGCTTAGCTTATTCTGGATATATCCAGACTGGTGTCTTGTAGACATCTGAAGTTTTTTTCAATGTGTTGTTGTACCCAAAAGCTGGGTTCTCACGCACTGTACAAAAGAATAAAGAAAGGCCTCTCCTTCCTAAAGGATTTGGAGTTTTTACTTGGATTGATTGCATTTGGTAACATGAGATAGCAGTTAGTTAGCAGGCCTATTTCTGAATCTAAAGCCAAAGGATTTATTGCGCCAACCAAAGTTATTTCTGTACTATAACATAACTAAAGGCACCGTTGGTGCTTATGATAAGCTTCTGCTTGCAATGAGAATAAAGACTCCATGTCTGTATGGGCTTCTTGATATCTATGCCTACAGCTGATCGATTTATTTAGATGCCCAAGATGACAGCTGGATTCTGAATGTCTCTAAATATGGGTTATGCTGCCATTCAAGTATTGCTAAATGCTTTAGTGTCATGAGGACTCACTGGGACTTAAAATGCTTCTGTGTCCCTTGATGATGAAAAAAACCCTGTTTGTGTTTTCAGTTTCCTCATCACACTGTTTGCTGAGTCCAATGTAATTTTTAACATAATTCTGTCTAAAATATTTGTCAAATTAGTGAGGATTGCAGTCTTTCTGACTCTGTTCTGTTGAAGGAATAAACCCCTACACATTTATCCTTTCTACATTTTACTCAGCATTTTTCTCCAAATCACATCTCAGTCACAAAATAAACCAAACCAAGTCACTGATAAGTCAATTGAAATGCCACTGGAAGGTGTTTAAAGTCTAGGATTGAAATTCAAGTCAACTCAACTCAGAGATGGTTTCTGGAAGTGTCTGCTGTTCACACACAGGAATTACTTTTCATTATGTTTTGTTAATGCAAGTGACACTGCTAACATTTTAAAGGATACCTGTTCTTGCAGCCTCATGCAGAATGATGCCCTGGTGCCATTGTGAGCTGTAGCCTCCCCCTGTACCTTCAGCAAGCATGGAACTGAGGACTCTGATGCTAGTTGGTGGTTGTAGTCAGTCACCTCTGATGTTTGCTTGGGGCTGCTTTGCCCTCTCTCATACCCCATCAACCAGAGCAAAGCTTGTTGTCCAGTACTCATGCCAGGAGTAACAAACAGAGGAGAAAAAAAGTGCTTCATCTGTACTGTTAGTGTGAGTGTGCATTTGCTTTTTAAAGGATTAAACTATTAAAATATTCTCCTGCAACATTTCTTCTTTGTATATGAGCTTAAATTCAGATTAAATCTGTATTCTTCGCAGTGTCCTTCATAGGGCTCCTTCAGAGACTACATAAGCTGATTGCAGGACTTAAGGTTAGAAAAAATGTCAATATCCTTAGTAGGATATTTGAGCCATTGTGGTTTTTCCTCCATTGATAAAGAGGGAAAGCAGGGAAAATGCCACCTAACAGACCTTTGCTTGCATTTTCCTAGGAGAAGGGAATGCAAAAATAAACCTTGAAATGATAAAGTGCACCACAGTTTTCATGTGTTGTTGAAATGTCCATAAAATTCCTTTCCTCTACTCAGATATTTTTTCTCCCTGTATAAGCCAACCTGATAAATTATGCAGTTGCTGCTTCCCAAAGTCAGCTATTCAGGTTTTTAATTGCACAGGGATTGGTTTTATCAATTTGGCTTTGAAAAACAGCTTTTCACACCCTTCACTCCTTCCCTCCTCCCTCCAGTGCATTTAAACCTAAGGTTTTAAGCGACTTTGTGAACTCACTATTAAGAATCCCAAGCAATTAGTCCAGTACAAGAAGAATGCCTCAGCTTCTAACCAAGTAGTGAACTTGGCTCTCTCCCTGCCATCACACCATCACAGGCCTTGTTTTTGTTTCTTACTGCTGCATGTGGTGAGATTGGGATGGAGGAATCCATTGCTCGCTTTAAATATGAAGTGAAGTGAACCCAAAGTGTGTGCTCAAAATCAAATCTATTTTTTCAAACCATGTTTTACAATTATAAAAAAATAAGTCTCACTTTCAGGCCCCCACTGGTTCCTTTTGAAAGCAAACTATGTTGCTGTGAGCCCTAATTGGGATGTCTGTTGGCAGCATCAACAGAAAGGCCACGGGTTGAAAAGGCTGAAGAATAATCTACTCTACAGCCTGAAAAAAATGGCCTTTCTAGCACAGGTCAGCAGCAGCCTAACATTGGCAGCCTATGATAAATAAATAAATTAAATTATTTATAAATAAATGAAGTTTTCCCATGCTAATTCATGATTCAATCAAGGATTTTTTTAGAATGTCAACCAACGCAGTTGTTCCAGTGGAGGTTAAAGGCTTGTGGGTTATCAAAACATCCAGCATCACTAAATGTGGATGGAAACATCCTTTAATTTTCATTTGTCCCTGTCATAAATGACATTTGTGATTTTCAAAATAAAATGTTGGCTGTGTTCAGTGGCAACATAGAGAGCCTTTGGCATCTACCTTCAGATGTAGAGCCTCTGGGATAAAGGCAGACAGCAAGTAACTGGGAAGCTGGTTTTGGTGCACCTGTGCAGGTCTGGATTACTGGAAGTTTGTAGTGTGCAAGGCAGATTGTGCATCTGGAATCTGGTCAGATGCCATATTGCCATGAAACAGGTGCTTGTGCTAGCTCATAGGAAGTACGCAAGAAGACATTTATGAGTCAGGGTGCTTGCTCTTGGCTCTGTTCTGTTCATACCAGACCCTGTGAAAATGTTCTCCTTGTTTCAGAATAATTAGAGAAAGCTTTGAGCAAGTCAGACTTTCTGGACTGTTATGTGGGTCACAGGCTGTCTCTGGTGAGATTTTGGTGGAGCAATGCAGGTGTCAGGGTGAGCTGTTGCAGTGCCCACATCACCGAAAACTGAATTGTTGTGTAAGGGCACTAGGATGATGAATGTTGCTGTTTAAGAGTCTGGACAGATTGTTGAAGAGAAAAGATCTGCTTCAATTTCAGAATCTGGTTTCCTGACTCTCTGTGTCCCATAGGCTTCTAATTTTAATGTTGCCTTAGTGTATTTTTAATGGAATGTATAATAAAATGCTTCCCTGTACAAGCATAAATTGTGCCAACTTTCTGTGCATTGTATGTATATACTTCTCAGCTGAACATTCCTGGCAGGCTTCTGGAGCAGATACATTCTTCATGTAAACCAGTTAGAAACTGGTACATTCTTAGCTTCAGAATCTGTTTCCACAGATGAGCAAGTCCTGGATGTTGATTTCAGAGAGAGGAGGTCTGGGACACTTAGACTGGGTTCTTCATTATTTAAAAGCATGGAAGTCTACAGCAAGATGTTGCTTGATACTTCATATATTTGAATATCACCAAAAATATTAGGGTGTGTAAACAGTTCATCATAGTGACCTGTCAGTGCAGTGACTTGTCTCATTAAACTAATTACAGGAATTATTTTCAGGGAGATTTAATCACACATTAAAACAGAAGTTCTTGGAAAGGCAGCAAACCAGGAAAATGAAGAACCTGACATGGATTTTTCCTTTAATGACAATATCATTTTTCTCAAGGATCTAAAAATAAAAATCAATATGGGTTTTTAGTGGTACTTAATATAAATAGGAATGTGAAGAGTGTAAGTATCCTGATAATTATCTTGTGCAGTAAAACTTGATAGGATACCTAATGAAAGGGATGAGGACAGTAATGACTGATACCAGTCTCTTTTTTGTCAGTCTTCTGATACAGGAGCACACAGTTCATATGGAATTATTGTCTCTTTGAAGCAGTATGTGCTCTTTGAGCAGGATATGGTCAAAAAAAAGGATGATCCAGTGATAAAAGCGATAGCCTTGGCCTGGAGATGTAAAAGTTTAGTTCTTTGCCTTGCTTTGATTTGTACAGTCAGCACCAAAATCACTAAATATTTGTCTCGGTTTCCAGCCTGTGAAGTGGAGATAACATTTCACCTTGTGTGGGAGTTTTATCTAAGGGCAAGCCATGGCCAAGACTGCAAGCTGCTCCAGTATTGCAGGAATTGAGATATGGAAGGTGTATGAGCACTGCAAAATCTTGATTAAGGTGAAGGAAGTAGGATTTTGCCTTTGGTGTTCTCTAGCTTGTGGCAGACATCAGTTTTTTGGCCCCCCCAAGTTTAGGAAACCCCATCTGCCACTGGGTGAGCACAGAGCTCAGACAAGATTATCGAGACTGGAGCTGATGACTCGCAACCTGGTTACAGCTCATGCCAGGACAAAAAGGGAGGAGCCTTGACTTGCTCTGGTTCAGTGTCACAACAGGAAGAGTGGCAAACACAGGGTGTTTTGGGTTGCTCTACCTCTGGGCTGGATCTTGACTTGCTCTGTGGCATGGTGCTGTTCTGGGGACATGGCACATACATTGAATAACATACCGGGTAGCAGATGTGGGTGTTGAGCAGAATGCAAGGTAGAAGTAAAGGAAGAAGGAAAGGAGACAAAATGTGGATTTTGGGGGCTGTGAAATTTGGGAGGTTTGTTCGAAATGCACTGCTGTATGCTCACCTCCAATTGGGAGCAATTACTTTCTCTATTAAAGAAGACATATTTGCAAAGGCTATTCTGATCAGAAAAAAAAGCTTCATGTGAATGTGTGGCAGGTGGTGTGAAGGGAACATTAGTTTCTTTGGGGATTTGCTGCCTCATTTCTCACATTATTATTGCCTTCCCTCTCTCCTAACGAGTCCTTACCGACTGTCTCAGCCTGTTACATAGGAGTAGCTGCTGGAGCACCAAGGAGCAGCTGAGAGGCGACTGCTGAAGAGAGACTGGCCTCATGTTCTGGGTATTTTTTGTCAGTTATTTAGGTGTTCAAAGGGGTCTTTTAGAGGACTTGGGTAATTTTAGCTGTTAAAAATCCACATTTGAGTTTGTGAATTGGGTGACTGTCCTCCTGGCAAGCTTGATCCCAGTGTACATATAAGCCCTTAATGCTCTTGTGGTGAGTTCTGATAGTAGTGAAGCAAAACTTATTTTTATAGGTTTACTTTGCTTGCCTCTAATGGTGGGGTAACAATAGGAATTAGCTTTAAGAATTAGACCCAGGTTTATTTTTCCTGAAATAAATTAATTTCCTTGCTTGGATAAGCTCAATATACTGTGCAAGGTTCTCATTTGGAAAGTGCCTTACAGTATCTCTGCTACTTGGGTAATTACCAGTGAAGTTTATCTTCCTAAATACTTTATGGCTTCAACTTTTATTCTGTGAAAGGCAGAGAACTTACATAAGGGGCAAGTAGTGAACAGAGACACCTAGAGTGAAAGATTGCTTACCTGCCAGTCTGCTCCTTGTGCTCTTTCAGATGGTCATTTGGCAGGTGATGCCATTTTTTGAGTTACTAATAAATTAATCCATTGCTTGGACTCTGAGGCATTGTGCTGATGGTGGAGCTTTGTCTTCTGGGGTTCTGGCTGCTTGTGGTGGGCAACTGTGCCAGCACACTTCTCCTAGGTAGGTGAATAGATCTCAGCTGGTAGCCACTTCTGTTGTGACTTTGGACAAATGCTGTGAGTTCTGCATAGTCTCTCTTCTTGATACTTGACTTTTCCAGATACCTTCATAGTAATATTCAATGTCACCATTCCTTCTAACCCCCCTGCCCCATGAACTTGAATTCATTGGAGCGTACCTTTCTTAGAAAGATCTTTTTGCTGATGTCTTACACAGATTGCATCCTAGGAAATAATTCACAGGTTATGCTATTTTTGTGAGCTGAACATTCAAAGCTTTTCATCTCACCTGTATTTCCTGGCATTTTCATTGCTAAATTCAAAGCATAAAATCTTCCATAGTGGGGAAAGAGTGTGAGGGAAAGTAGTGCAACTTCTCTTCCCTCCTTCCCCCCTCAAGGTAAAATTTTGTTGTTCACCTGGCAGTGGAGAAGGGAGGGGATCTTTTTTGGATGTGAAATAATTCTGGCTTAATTGAGAAAGAAACCTTCTGGTGGTATTTTTCATAAACTCTCAACAATTTCACCTTAAGGCAACCATGCTGTTGTCTCACATTTCAATAGGGGAAGATTAATTTTCAACACCTACTCAGGGCCATGTTCCTCAGAGCTGGTGTAGGAAGTGTAATTCATATCTCCCAATGCCAGCTGATTCAACTTCCTTCACTCATTTTCCCTCCCAAGAGGGATGGTAGGAGGCACCATCATCTCCCAACACTGATTTCTACCACTTGCGCTGCAGTCTTTGAGAGGGTTATAGATGCAGTTTTGGTATCTATGTGCAGTGTAATCTCCAATAGCTGAAAGCTGAAACCACCTTTGGAATGAAAATAAGGAACCATGTGATTTTTTGTTTTAGTTTATTTTACATAAAGATGATGATTTAGCTTTAAGGTTGTACCTTGATGTGTCCTGGAGTCTGAGCTGTGCAGATGGGATATATTTTTTCATAGACTGCTTTCAGGAGTCCAGCTCAGCCATGGCCACCTGTGAGCTCAGAAGGAGACAGCGCACACTGAGGACAAGATAGAGCAGAAATTTCTTCCTGCCTGACTCCCAGGAGTCCATGTGAGGCAGCAGCCTTTGGCTGATGTTAGCCTTAGAGAATATTCACCCTTTCCCCTGAGCCTGAGTCAGAAGAAGATGTGCTCCAGTGTGACCGGAAATAAAGGCAGAAGCGTGTGTTGTGCAGCTCACCAGAGCTGTTGTCTTTTAAATCCCATGGAGGCAGCCTGCAGTACCCTCTCCATGTTTGCCCCCCTGTGCTGAGCCTTCCCCTGCCAAAGGCTGTTGCTAAAGGTGACCCTTCTGCCAGAGCTGTGAATATGGCATGGATGCAGACAGATATCCTGGAGGATACATTTAGTAAAGCTCTCTTCCCAGTTTGATCTGATTTATGTAATGCATCCGACTATCCTTTTTAAAAATAAGTGAATAGTTTTAACTCATACTAGAACTGTCTAAAAGTGTTATGACTCCTCTCCTGAGCGGTTTCAGTGATTGTGAGAGGGAAGAAATTATGCTGCCATAGAAAAGACAAGATGGTGTGTGGGTTTGGGTCTCTATCACCTCAGCAGGTCACACAGAGAGGAGAAAGAGTGACCAATTTGTAATGATTTTGTGCCCCAACTTCACACTGAAGGGCTCCTGGAAGCAGATAGAGACTTTTTTCTGCATGGCCATGCTGGAATTGGATTTGCACAGCTCATTGCCCGCACAGATTGCCTGCACTGAGTTCCTGGTGATGCCAGTGAGATGGCGATAATGGCGGGGCTGAGTCGCTGCTGTGCTCTGGGATGAACTGTGCAGCCCACACAGCCACGGCGTTCGGCTGCACCGCAGCAGCATGGCAAGGCTGCAGTAATCCAAACTGCTTAAGTATTTTCCTTCTAATTCTGTTTTCTAGTTCCTCAGAGTCTTTTCCAGACTGACCTTTCATAGGCTTTGTCTTTTGTAAAGCTGTAAAGCTGTTTGCTTGTCACTGATCTCTAAGCAATGTAATGCCTGGTGGAATCAAACCTGCCTTTAAAAATACAGTATTGGGGGTGGGGTGTCTGGATTTGTGTATGTGTGCACGCATTTCTAGCTGTTGGAAATTTGAATTCAATAGTGAATTAAAGATGTTGAAGATGCACCTCTTATAAGAAAGTATCAAGTCTTGAAATGTCGTTGTCTTTAAGTATCTGGAATTTTACCTGGGTGTGCAGTGCTGCTGGAATGGTTTGGTGGGAGTAGGTACTCAGAGGGAAAAGATTGTGCAAAATTCCTTGAGTTCCTGATCCTTCCCAAGGTGATTTCTTTTTTTTTTTTTTTGAGGGGGGCGCTTATGCATTGAGATTGTGGCATGGCCTGACTGCTCTGACCATTGTGACTATTAAGTGCAACCAACACAATTGCAAATTCATACCTGTGATTACTGGGAGAAACAGCTGCTTTTGTCATCCTCCCTCCCTGCCAAATTTGTGGATGATTTTCCATCAGATGTCTGCAATGCAGATGGCTAAATTATGCAAGGGAGTCTGCAGCTGTTGTAGTTTATGCTCTCCTACACTGGTGAAGGAACTGAAAATTGCCTCATGTCAGACCTGAGAGATCCTCTTTTACCTGATGCATAAGAAGTCTTTGAATGTTATAGACTTCCATGGCGGAAGAGAATACATTTGTGTTCTTGCATGGGTGATAAGAGGGCTGGCCAGGATTTGTGTGTCCTTGCTGTGGCTTGCAAGGACTGTCTCCCCTGCTCCACGTAGATACTCCTGCTTATATATGTAGGGATGCAAGTTTAAAGTTAATAGTGTTAACTTGTGAGAACAGGCTGTTCTGCTTCTTTCAGAGGTCACTGCTCCTCTGGGGTTAAGAATGGAGAAACCAATGGTGTTATCTGGAGATGTTAAATGTTTAGACAGCAAAGGCACATTGGAAATTTTTGACTTATTTTTTCTTTTCTTGAAGTTGTCTGTAAATGTTCTAGGAGTGTATTCTGAACTGCCAGTGGCCCACTTGCTGAAAGCAGGACATGTTTTGTGCTTCAAATTCATTTTCTCATCAGGCTAATGGAGGTATTTTTGGTATGCAGCTATAGATGGATATAGAGCTGGCATGATACAATAAATAGCTGGTACATGATAACAGTATTTGAGCAGTCTGTTGATGACAGAAATTTAATGATTCTTTAAAATCTTTATTTGCAATTTAGTTTACCTCTAGGGTTCTTGATGTCAGAAATTGCTTCTTCACAACTGCCTGGATGTTGTCTTTTATCTCTTGCATGTCACGCACACTTCAGATCCTCAGACAGTGTTGTCTTGAAATGAGAGGACATGGCCAAAAGCATGGCATTAATTTATATAGTCATAATAACCTGAAAGAAGCAAACAGTGAATGACAGAGAGAAACAGAGATTTATATTCTTGGGACATCACTAAGACAGCATATGCAGGAGCTTAGCTGGAGCTGCTTGACTGATTTTCTGCTTATAAAACTTGGTTTTAACAGTAGAAGTACTTGTATTAGTTCATTTCTGAAAAGGTTTGGAGCAACTGTGTTGCAGGTCTTTGCCATGGTACCAAACAGGCTGCTATAAACAAATACAAATATTTAATTGGAAAAAGAGTTGCTTGGTATGTTTGTTAGGCTTTGCTTTGTCCATGTGCTCTTCACCCTTTTACTTCAGCATTGCTCTGTCCACACTTGGCCTTTGCCTCTACATTTGCATATGGTCACACTCTATAAAAGGACAAAGTGCTGAGCAAGTGGTGTCCTCTGCCCTGCAGTGGGATCCTGGAGGGAGATGACTTGTCTGCACTGAGCTGATGTGGGGACCTTTGATCACCATTGTCTGGGGGTGCAGCTGAGCTAAGCTGTGTGACAGTGCACCAAAGGAAGGAGCTGCTTATCTGCCCATCTGCGCAGTGCAAATGAGAAGATTGATTATAAATAAACTGGGAAAGTGGAGTTCTTGCTTCATTTAGACATCTGTTTTTAAAATGGTTAGCAAGGGTGTGTACCAGATGTCCTAGCACTGATTGTTGTAATTTTTGACTTCTTTTCCTGGGCTTATAACACTTCCTTTTTGCTTATCTGTATGCTCTTTCTATCTGAGCCTTGGCCCTAGCAGCCTGGGGCTCCTTTTGTGCAAGAGGAGCAAGATGAGGTGTGAGAGGTCAGAGGAGTTGTCCTGAACTGGTCAGCAGAACCAAATGCTGAACCTGGACTGATTTCTGCTGCCAGATGGAGAGTAACTCTCCCTTGCAGTTCCAGAGCAGCTCCTTGTCTTCTGCAAGAAAAGAGTTAGTCTGTGGGAATCCACTTGGATAGACACCTACAAGATCCTTGGGTGTTCCCACCAGCCATGACCCTTAGAGGCTCAGGGGATGGCAGTGCTTGGAGTAGGCACAAGACATGCTTGTGTTGACTGGGATCAAGCGAGTCACTTCCCTTGCTTAGTCTTTTAGTTTAATGTCAGTAAACACTTAACAGGACAGTGCATCTTCTAAAAGCACATCTGTCACAGATGTCCACTGCCGACCTGTGGGCTCCTTCCATTGTCCCAGCAGTGCACAGGAGCATCTGGGCTCAGGGCCTGTAGGCTTGCTGTTATTTTCCCCACTCATTTTATGAACAGAAAGCATCTAAAACTAGAGGAGCTTAGCACAGAGAGATGAAGCTGCTGCTGAACAACATAATGTTGCAATCAAAGGAGAGGCAATGACCTTGGAATTAATTTAAATAACTTTTCATTGGCCTCAAAAATTTAATGGCAATCTTCACATGAGTATTCAAAGACAGGATAAATAATGATAGGAGAGATTAATTGATTTGCAGTTTGTTGGTCTGACTTGTAATTTGTATCTCCCCTTTTCTGCAATGGTAGGTGAAAGCAGGCTGTAGCTCACAATAGAAAATTCTCATGAAGACAGCCAGAAAAGCATCATTTATTGTGGGAGAAGCTCTTAAAATTTGTTGTCCCTCTCTCAGGTTCAGTGTAATGTTGTGACTTTTTTCCAGGCTGATACATCATGCTGTCATCTGTCAGGGGTAGAACAAGCATTTCTGATAAAGATTTGAAGACTTCAGTTTGCATTTAAGTACCTTTTAAAGATCTGATGTTGCTTCCCTTTATTTTAAGCCTGAATGAGTTAGCTCTATGGCAGTCAGTAGTGCTGTGTCTGTGTGATGTTCATGAAAGAACCTGGAACAGTGACATTTCATGGTCTGGATATCTTGATCCAAAATTTCTTACATGAATTTCAGATGCTTTAGATATTTTTTCATTTCCTGGGCAAAATGTGCCTGTGTTATGGGTTTGGGGTTTTTTTCCCCTCTCCATACCTTTGTGAAAACTCTGGTTCTTTTATGCCTTTGGTTGATCAGATCTAATTAATGATTGTAATATAATTGGAATATAGTGTAGATTATGTGGATACTGTAGCTAGAGCACAGCATGAACCTTACTGTGGCTAAGGGACACACTGTATAAAGCCCACCAGGGTGAAGGTAGCCCTGCAGAAAGTCATTGTACAAATTTAATCTACCTAATTCAGAGAGGTTCCCAGGTATCTGAACTGGAAGTTTAGATACCCTTTGGTTGAAAGTGAGGAAGAGCACAAAATGAATAAAGTTCCCTGCTACTAAAAGGAGAAATAAATCAACTTGGGCAGGTGTCAGGGGGATCTGTCAGCCCCTTACACAAAGCCATATGCCTGCAAGTTTTCTGTAGGTGGCAAATAAATCATTTTGCCAGCCTCTTTTGTGCTTTTAACCAAGATAAGCAGTGCTGAGACAGTAACTTTTCCTCAGCCTGTCCCAGCTGCTTCTTGAATTCACCTGTGAAGTTGTCACATCAGGTTCCTAGTATTCTCACACCGTGGTGTAAAATTAAGGCAAAGATTTCTTCACCAGCTGAGCTCCACTTGTTCTGCTGCTCCTACCAGATTGTTATTTTTTGCTTAAAAGAATAGCATGGGGCTGTTTAGTGCTGTGGTCTCTGGGGATGACTAAGCGGTATGGACTGTAGCTGGTGTTTGAACAGGAGTTGGTCTGAGATCAACCACTTTGGTATTTGCTGTAATTCTTAGCTGGGATTTGCAGTTGTTCAAATGTGTTCATCCTGTTCTACAAACATGCCCTAAAAGTGTTCCATGATGTGCTGTGGTGGCTGAAGCTCTGTTTGCTCTCGTGAAGTTACTTACACCTGGATGTCTTACTGCTTCTTGGCTGCAAACACTCTGACTTGTGCTATATAAAACGTGCTTGTCTGGTTGAGTTCAGGCCCAGGTTTGTGTCTGCTGGCTTCAGCAGTCATCCCATTAGAGGGAAACAAAGCAGCACTGAGGTTCAGAGTCTTTGGTTTATTTTCTTTTGGACAATGGTGTAAAAATAGCCCCAGTCCTGTTAGCAGAACACCTCAGAGTCAGCTTTTGCTGGCACACATTGAAACACATTTCTAGCTGTATCTTCTGATACAACTTTCAAAAGCTCAGCAAAGTCTGAGCTTTCAAGTGCCCATTCCAACAATAACAGCTCAGGAAAGCGAGCTGACTGTTTCTGCAGACAAGAGGAAGAGGTGCAGCAAGGCACTGCATGGGGATTGCAGCCGTGCCAGCGCCTTGTCCCAGCTGCCTGCTCCTCCAGTCAGACCTGGCCCTCACCATGCTGGGTGTCCATCCTCTGGCCACCCCAGCCACTCCATCCCTGTGCACTGTCCCAGAGAGGGCTGCTGTTGTGCCAGGCCCTCAGGGAAGGGAAGGGGCTGTCACTGAGGCCCAGCATCGCACTGGAGATGCCAATGTAACTTCACATAGCAGCAGGACCTTTGCCTGGGCCTGAAAGTTCAGCCTGTCTGCAAACAACTGCACCAGCTGAAAGCAGTTTCATTTACACCCAAATAATTTATTCTAAGTCTGCTCTTCTCACTCATGCATTCATTTTACTTTATTGTAATGTCAGCACTTAGCAGTGAAGTAATGGCAGATCTCTGGAGAACTTCGCACAAGCGAGAAAGCACCATTATCTCGGTTTTACAGATCCTGCTTATGTTGGGAACATATGTGGTGGTGTAATTACACTGATGTGATTAAATCAGTGCAAATCCTTGCTAGAGGGACATGCTGCACCACTGTAAAGCAGCGCTTATTATCAGTGCAGTTGAATTCAAATTATATTACTTTATTAAGTTGTGCTAGTGTAAGCCTCCATTGAAAGTCAAAAGTCACGTGAGGAGCTGTGTTGTTTCTTTTTAAAGCAGATAAAGATTTGGAAACAAAAATGGGTGAGGTTGTGCCTTGCCCGAGAGCATGCTAGAAGCAACAGACTTGACAAATGTTTATACTATTTGTATTTTGTGTATACTTTCCTTACTTTTTGTAAGGAAAGAGGTGTAGGTGTGAAAATGGGGCTGTGTTATTATTATTTGTAATAGATTCAATTATTTGTTTAAACTATTGTGGCCATTTTGGAAAAAATCCTATATCTTACTAAGGCTTTACAAATATATTAAGTAAAATGCATACAAAATTCTAGTAAATCTTTAACACGTTTTTGGATTTTGATAATGGCTGGATGGGTCAATGAATAACCATGGCGTGTACAACTTAATTGTATTTTTTTTTTTTTTTGCAGGGTGTGGGCACTGTAAGAAAATGAAGCCAGAATATGAGAAGGCTGCAGAGTTTCTCCATGTAACCAGTGATGTAAGCTAATTTCCTTTATTATATCCTTCAAATAATCAGTAATAAATAACTAGAGTAATAAAAGTGACTTTTCTCCCTACAACAAATTCAGCTGTTCTCATCCTCCCACAGGACCCTTCAAAATGTGCTTCCAAAGTACAGTCTCATCGCAAATGCATGAGCCCTGCCAAAGTCTGAGAAAGAACATTCTGTCTTGAACGAAAACAAAATTGAAAAATGTTTATGTATTCTGCTGTGGGCCTTATACATAATACGATGAAATCCAAAAATGGATTTTTTCCCCTTACTTAAAGGCACTGAATGTGAAGAAACATAGGCTTTTATTTATGAATTAGATCTGGAAAAAAACAAAAGGAGTTGATCCCTGTTCCAAATACTCTGTTTTTAATGGTTGCACCACTCCATTAGCTTCATCATAAGTGCTTCATCAGCATGGCTGGAGAAGAGAGATCCAATATTACAAGTATTAGTGTTATTGATTCAGTCTCGTGCTGTGTATGCCATACAGGAAGAGAAGCAGAATTGGTCTGCCCCATGCTTTAAGCATCTTCTGTGGAGACATCTAGAGTTCCTTTGTTCATGTTGGAAAGGGAGGAGATGAGAAAAACAAAGATCTCATAAATCACACTCAACAAATGCCTGTTCTTCTGTGTGTCTAAAGGTGGTCCATGAAAAGATGCCCACAAGTTAGGGAAAGATGAATTTGCCTTAAAGTAAACTTATCTTTAGCAGTGCTTGTTCCTTTTGGGAGAAACAGGGATTTGTGGGAGGAAATGCAATTTCTGGGAATGGTTCTTAAGCATTATAAAGTGAATTGTATAGAGAATCCATTGGAAGTGGGAGGGGAACAGGTAAGGCTCTGGTAAGATTTAGTCCATAGTATGTCCCTTTCTGGTTTTGCATCAGTCCTCTGTGTCTTTCTGTATGTCTGTGCACAAAATCACAGAATTCATCAGGTTGGAAAAGACCACTGAAATCAAGTCCAACCCATGACCAAGCACCACCATGTCAACTAGACCATGCCACCAAGTGCCACATCCAGTCTTTCCTTAAATGCCTCCACCACTGGTGACTCCACCATCTCCCTGGGCAGCCCATTTCAATATCACCTTTTATGTGAAAAAAATATTTCTCATGTCCAACCTAAGCTTCCCCTGGCACAGCTTAAGACTATGTCCTCTTGTCCTAGAGGCAGCAAAGGCACCTAGACCATAAGTGATTGCCCCCAAGTCCACTGTGTCCTGCTGAAGAGGTGTGTGTATGTGGCTGGGATTTACAGGAGGGATTTACTGTGTTTCAGAGTCCGGGTGTCCTTGCAGCAGTTGATGCTACTGTCAACAAGGCGCTGGCAGAAAGATATCACATCTCAGGGTTTCCTACTTTGAAGTATTTTAAGGATGGAGAGGAGAAATACACTCTGCCACACCTCAGAACAAAGAAGAAGATCATTGACTGGCTGCAAAAGTAAGTTTTGAGGGTTTTAAGATATTTGTGTTCCTGGTTAGTGACTCCTGCAGATAGCTTTGGTGAGGAACTAAATGGAGCTTCAACACTGCCTAAATCCCTTGCTAACAAAATTACATTGAATTCCAGTATTCAAACCCACAGAAACATGTATGTTAATTATGGTCTCTAATACACCAAATCCTTTATTTGCTGTGGGGTTTTTCATGGCTGCCCTGGTACTTCTTTCCAAAAAGTAAATATTTTTCAAATATACCTTAAGCCTTTCCCCAGAGAAGGAATAACAATGGCTCTGAAAAATAAACAGAACTTTTTTTTTCCCTCTTTATACAAAGCAGCAGATCTCAGTGTTCGTAACTGAATTTCTACAGTTGTACTTTTCTCTTTCCAACATTTCAGAGCCAGTGCCTAGAATTCCACCCACATGGGGCTGAAGGAAAGCCAGCATTACCAACAAAACTAGTGCCTTTGAGTGCAATAACCAACTTTTCTTGGGTGGTGTGCTGAAATATGCAGAATTAAGTTTGATATGAAAATTATTACAATAATTCCATTTCAAACTAAATTTGTGGTACAATTCTCTCATTAAGTATGCATTATATATGCATATATGTTAAAGTATGCATATATATATATTAAAAATATGCATTTTCTTTAGGTACTGTAAGCCTAATGTATTTTCTGCATTAGTCAAGGGGAAGAAAACCTGCTAGAGTTTTGTGAATATTTTAATCATTTAACTATTACATACAGTTGTCATGAGGAATGTAATCTTTATTTTCCCTTTCTTACTTGGTGGGGGAGGAGGTTGTGTGGTGGGTTTTTGTTTTTTCTTTCCTTTTCCTTTTTTCTTTTTCTTTTCTTTTCTATTTTTTTCCTTCTCCCTCTTCCTCTCCCTCTCCTTCTTTCTCCTTCTCCTTCTCCTTCTCCCTCTCCTTTTTCTTTTTCTTTTTCTTTTTCTTTTTCTTTTTCTTTTTCTTTTTCTTTTTCTTTTTCTTTTTCTTTTTCTTTTTCTTTTTCTTTTTCTTTTTCTTTTTCTTTTCTTCTCATCACATCTCTGACTGCCTTGAAACCTAGATATGGTCTGGCAGTATCATTGTAGCATGTTGAGGAGCTTTATCTGTATTTTACTTTTAGGCATGGTACTCCCTTGGCCTCCCTGCCCACACAGGCTCCAGGCTGCTGTATCCATATTGTATATGAAGTCATTGTCCTCATTTCACTGCTTTGCTCGGCTCTTTTGAGCACTGTGTAATTTGTAGTGAATTAAACAGGCTGATACTGCCTCTACATACTGGCAGGTGAATAAGCAATGAGGAACAGGGAAGTGGTGTTAATTCTTCTGGATCCTGCTGTGGCTCTTGAAGACTTCTGTCTTCAGCCTCAGTTAGTCAGCAGTACAGGTGAAGCCCAGACAACTTGTCTCCTACTCTTGGCTCCTGGATGTTCTCCCAGCTAGAGATGCAGTAGAACAACATCCTTGTTTTCTGACCAGGGATAGAATTGACACAGCTGCACTGAAGCTGGTGGAAATAGGGATGCATCTGGGGTGCAGGCTGGTGAAAAAGTACAGCTTGTGGAGACCTGTCTCAGTGGGTGGTTGCAGCCATGTGGGTTTTGGCTGTGGTTCCTCTCTGGTGATTGAGCTGCCACACCAGGTTGTTACCAGTTGCTGGGTAGCTTATTCCAGGTTAGCATGGAAAGGTTTGTGTGAGTGTAAGTCACACCTCTGTAACTGTAATCAGTGATAGCTCACAATAACTGTGTTCATGGATAAATTGAGCTAAAGGATGCACTGTGTAACTTTTCTAACTCTTTCTCTGAAACGCATCTAAGTCTTTCTCTAAAACCTAGAAAATCAGTAATGGTGGAAATACAATGAATGTCCACCAAGTGACCTTGAGGAGGACTTAAAAAATTGAGTTTTTCTCCACTTGGTTTTTATGTACCTGATACAGCTTTAAATGGTGTCATTCAAAGTTTCAGGAAAGTCTGAAAAGCTAATTTATTACCAAGACGACATATGAGGGTCTTTATACCATGGCACCATTCTGATGATTTTATGTAAGTAATCACTATTTAAGATACAGCAGGAATGAATTTAATGAGTCTGAGAGAGGTCTGTGAGATAGTGAATAGCAGAATTTTTGTTAGAGGCACTCTAGGTGTGCAGGATTGCTCTGATCTAGCCAGTATGTGCAGTCATAATTGAAACCTGATATTCTCTTTACCAAAGTAAAATATTCCAGTTCAGTCACCCCTAGTATTCCAAGTGGAACGATGCTGATTTTTGCATCCTGACTTTAATATCTGAATTATAGAGAAGGTCATGAAATTCTTTACAGAAGTTTGCACGATAGAAATAAAAAGTACAAAAAGGATGTTTGAATGGAAGATGCTGTTCTGTATCAGTAGCCTTTTGATTCCACCTCCTTGCTGTTCTTCTCAATTCATGCCTGTGGATGATACAGTGGTATGTATCAATGTTTTTTCCACCCAGATGTTGGATGCAATGTAGGAAGTCTTTATTCAACATTTATATTCATTTGCCTGACTACAGTCACTTAAATTATATTTTTAGAGTTTCAGAAATTAACTTGCTTCATTTTTGCTGTTGCCTAGTGTTATAAATATCAAGTATGTCTTTCTACTGCACAGGCACCCTGAAGGATTTTTCATGTTAGTTCCCTCATACTAATTATGACCGGGATGATGTTGTCCCTTTATCTGCTTCCAGAAACATTTTCAAACCAATTTCTTTGTCTTTCTTTTCTAGTCCTGAAGCACCACCTCCACCTGAGCCTGCATGGGAAGAAAAACAGACCAGTGTTATCCACCTTGCTGGAGAAGACTTCAGGGAGTCCTTGAAGAAGAAGAAGCACACCCTTGTCATGTTCTATGCACCATGTGAGTAAATAACCTTTCTAAGAGGATGGGTTTTATAAGCCCTACATTTACTGTGAAATACTGAATTAATTCCCTCACTGTCCCCAGACTTTTAAGGGTAAAAAGCTGATTATGAATATAAGTGCATGAGAGCATCACTGGCACCATCATTTGTAATTTTATAAATGGAAACAAAGCAGCATGTAATGGTTATATTATTTAGTGCAGACACCAAAGCAGGCACCAATACAAAAACCAAACAGATTTATTTTCCTGTGCTGCATTTTATGGTCCATATAACAAAATGTGATCCTTTATAGTATCACAGTGGACATGGAAAGCCTGATTCATTAGTGAAGCAATTCAGTAGTGAAATCAATACAGTAGTGTAGGAGGAATCAGTCCACTGAGTGGAGAACAAATTTTGATGGAATAAATTTTGTCTGTAATAAATCTGCATTTAAGTCTCTGCTGGGAATAGGGGCATAGCTTCCTCCTCCCAGATTGTTTTGCATGCATCACATAATCTATTTGTTTTTGAAGCTCCTGACAATATTTATAGAAAAGTTTAGAATCAGGCCTTTTATAAATAAGGTGAATGAGAGGGACCTCTTCTGTTTTCCTTTGCTGGCCAGAGACAGGCAGACTAGGTATAAGGTCTTAACTTTTGAGGGGTTTATCCAAGGCAGAAGATAATCCAGGCATTTAATATTAGATACTATTAGCATGCCTTTATGGCACAATGACTCAGCCCCCTCAGATGCACAAGAATTTCTTCCCTATCATGTGGCCAGCATTTGATGGATAACCTTCAGATAATCAGTTACCAATTTATTCCAATTAAATCAAAGGTATTTTCCATAGAGAGAAAAAGGTCCCTAATGTTTAATCAGGCTGCCCCTTATTTTGCTTTTCTGTTAGAGAATGAAACATGAATGCTTTGGGGCTCATATGAAAGGATGTGGGAGAAAGCAGGGGTGCAGTTCAGGAGGGAGATTTCTGGAAGGTTGTAAAGAAAACAGAAAGGGACGTAATCCCTTTTCCAGTCCAGTTCCCACCATCTATTGACTAAAAATTGCCCATGTGCTAGGGGTTTCTGAATCATGGACCTCAACTGGTTAAGAGCAAATTGTAATTTTAAAATCAAATGACTGCACATGAAATGATAAGATTTAGGAGTTCACTGTCTCTTGAGTTCTCTTTACCCGATTAGTGGCTTTCTGCATAAGAGGGATTTCTTTCACTTTTGGTTTTTAGCTGCATCTTTTTAAGACAGTTAGATTCTTGATCCTTTTTAAGGCCACGTTTAAAGAAAGACTTTGTTTGTGATGAGTATCCAGCTCCCTGGGTTGAAAGCATGAGGGAATTTGCCTGATGTTTTGCTGTTTGACTTCTACCCTTACTTCAGAAGGGATGAGTAAAGATCAGCCTGGCCCTTTCTGTATAAGCAGGCTGTAAAAGCAAGGCTTGCATGATGTAAAACTGTTTGGTCCTTTGAGGCTCCACTTCAGACACATTTTTGCACTGTTTTTTGACACAGTGCTGTATGAGACCACCTGTATACAGGACAGAGAGGTGTTAACTGGAGCCCTGTCTGGCCTTCCCGTGACTCCTAAGACAGCGTTGCTGTCTGATTTGTCAGATTTGTTCTCTCTAAATGTGGAAGTGTCTCTGAGCAAAGCACAAAGCAGGCACACACAGGGAGTGCAATGAGCCTGCGTTTTGTTGGGTGCAGGGGAAAGTACCAGATGAGTATTTTAGACCTCCATTTTCTATGAAATAAACATTAATGCAGTAGAATAATTACAATGATTCAAGTCACTATATTTTTTCAGCTTTTGTGCAGTGATAATGTGCTTCCTGATAAATTTTATAGATTAGCTTTTGTTTACCATCTTCTTAATCTTGAGACCTCTTGGAGCTTGCCAATTAATTTTAACTTGCTTATTTTAGTGCAGAAGGAACACTGCTAAAATTTCAAGGTCCCATTACCTCAAATAATTGTCTTTTTCTATTCAAATCCACATCTTGGGTCAGGGCAGAATCACAGTATGCTACTCCATTCACTTGTGACTCGGTGGCAGTATTTGTTACACTTACACATATGCTGAGATATTTTAGGATTGGGGGGGTGTGTATACATGCATATATAAAGTATGTTTATATATAAATATTTATGCTAAGAAATGTATCTCTCATCTGTCATTAGAATTTAAAGCAGAAAGTTGAGTATTCTGACCTTTGTCAAGCTTTCAGCTAGAGTGACAAACCTTTAGGCAAAGGCCACAGATATATCTCTTAGATGCAAATGAAAATGAGATCTGTCTTTCCTGTGGCAGCTTCCAGTCCAAATTGCTTAATATGTGTAGGAGAGCCACCAATCTGCTGCTGTGCCAATAACTCAGGACTGAGCTGAGCAGGGCTTTAATGGTACTGAACAGTGCTTCACAGTGATTTAGCTCTAGAGGAGAAGGCTGCTGCATCCACATGGAAAAGATAGGGAACTCATCACTATGTCTCCCAGAACATGGGCAAAGCGTAAAGGTTATTCCTCATGCCTGTGGAATATTTTAAGGACTGAGAATCAGAATCAAGACTCTGGAAATTACCAGGGTTAAAAGTCTGCTCCTATGGACTTGGCACCACAGAGATCTTCATTTCACATTCCCAATCCTGCCTGGTGGCATCTTTGTGTGCTGTAATGACTGATTTGGGGCAGGAGGCAGGAATAGAGGCAGGTTCCCAATACTGACTTGGGAAAAAGTGCCTGCTGCAGAAAACCCAGGGCTACTTGTGCCAGTAATGATCTGGGACCAGATCTTCATCCAGAGGTCCCTTGGGCAGGTTTGTACAGTGCCACACAGGCAGGAGTGTGGACTGGCATGTGTTAGAGCTACTCAGGGATAGGACTTGGAGCAGGCTGCTGGCATCTGTGCTGCACAGCACCTGGCCCAGCTCTTGGGACTCTTATGCAGCTCTTGTGAAGATGTAATTGTCATCCCACTCATGTACCTTTAAGTTCAAAAAGCCTAAAATAAGAGGAAGACAATGCTACCATCTGCAGAAGGGAAGCATGAAGCCTCAGGTTTGTGTGGGGTTGGAGGAGTATTTGAAAGCAATAGGATTAATGCACCAGCTTTTGAGAAGCTTTGGGGGAGGGTTTATGGGATTTGGGTCTGTATTTTTTCCATCATCCAGTCCTTGGAGTACTGAGTTCCATCAGCTACTTCATGTTAACTTTTATAACTATTTGGCTTTGTCCAGAAATGGGGAGAGGAGACAACTGGTCTGAGTATGGTTTGGTGTACTCACAGTGCCTGGTACATGGATGATTGGGATTTTGTGTCTACAGAATGTATTAGGAAGTGAACCAAATGCACAAGAGCAGGGTGACTGCAGTGCTGAACCAGCCAGGGTTGGGGGGGCAGTGGCTGCAGGTCTGTGCTCTGCCCCCAGAGCTTGGTTCAACACTTGCAGCACTAAAGCGAGGTGTCCTGGGCTGACCCATTTGCATCAGTGCCTCTTCTGGAATCAGCACCTTGACTTTTCTTTCTTTCTCTTATGTCTACCCTATTCATATAGCTTATCTGGATGTGCTTTATTTGAATTTTTACTTTTATGTGCTCTCTCCACTCAGTTATTCCAGATAATTGAGATTTGAATTTGACAATGCATTAAATTTTAACCTCCTACTACTGTAGCACTGAAAACTGTGCAAAATAGAAGCAGTTGGTTGTGATTAGTTGTCAGAATCACAAAGGGTAACAATAGTTCCAGTAAATAATGTCTTTGTGATTGGAGATGTTTTTGTTGCATTACTCAAACAGAATTAAGGGGGAAAAAAAGAATGATGGAAGCTAGGTGAGACTCTCCTCTGCAGTGCTCAGGGACAGACAAGAGGCAAAGGGCTCAAACTGAAACACAGGAAAGTTTGCTTAAACATTTAGAGGAAGTGGTGTTTTTTTTTACTGTGGTTGTGGTTGAATACTTGAACAAGTTGACCCAAGAGGCTTCATCCTTGGAGATATTCAAAACCCAGCTGGACACAGTGCTGGGCAACCTGCTGTAGCTGACCCTGTTTTGAGCAAGGGAATTAGGCTAGATGATCTCTAGAAGTTCCTTCCAACACACCAATGCTGTGTTTCTAGGAATGGTTATACTGGAGTTTGAGATACAGTGGGTTTTTATTTGGTTTGGGGGTTGGTTTTGTTGATTGTGGTTTGGGTTGTTTTTCCCCCTTCTCATCCAGTTCTGATTTTCTCTAAACAGGAAAGGCTTAATAACACCCCCTGGTAATTCTTGTGGAGAAACAGAAAATGTCCTCTTTAGAGTTAAAAGAATGTCATTTTTTGGTTGAGTTTGCTGCTTCCAAGGAGACTACAAATGAGTCAACTGTGTCAGAAAGGAATTATATATAATAGACCAGTCATTAACAGGTCCAAATGATGGAGGGGAGGGCACTCTGTTTTTAGATCAGTCACTTTTAATGACAGGACTCAGCACTTACCAAATTCATTCCGTTTCTACTTTTAGTGTCAAAACACAGGTTAATAAGCACTTAAAAAAAATAAGGACTTTCAGCAGCAATGGGAAGTAGTCAGGGGAAAGTGCTCCCTTTTAATGGTTCATAAGGGGGGCAGTTGCCAATGTTATTGACTTGCCAAATGGCCTCAATTTGTGGGACTCAACAGGGTTTGCAGAATGGGTATTTTTAATAAATGCTTTGCTGGGAGCTGATTTCTGGTTTTGTGTTCAGCAGTGAAACTTTCACTTCACTGAAAATGACTTTTGTCAGCTGGAAAAAGTTATTTTCTGATGAAGCCTGACCCACAGGGGTTGCCCAGAGAACACCTAGAAGTAAACCATCCTGAGGATGGTTTTAATGAGGTATTGTTGGATGAAGTAAGTGGCTATAATGCTGCAAAAGGATGTGCAGTTAGAGGCATCAGCCTCCTTGGTACTTCACTTGAACTTTTTTGTAGGGCTTTTCTTTCAGGGCTGGAAGAAGCGAATGAAGGTGCCTAATCTTGTTGCAGCTGATTAAGTCCCAGAAGACTTTGGGATGTTTTTGGAGCCATTAAAAGGCTGTGTGTTGATTTAAGGTGTTTGTAGGAGATGGTACCTTGGTATTGTTCTGATGTAAAACAAAGAGAGTAGAGCCAGAATATTGACATCATTGCTGTCTGATGGGTCAACTCCTGGCCACTATTAAAGTAAGTGGGAAATCAGGTAGGACTTCCCTCAGCAGTAAGAAATGAGACAAGAATCTGACTCAATGAGTCATGCCCATCCCTGTGTGTTTCATCAGGAGCGATAAAATACTGAGAGCTAAGCAGGCCTGTACTCATTTTACCCACAAAGTTTGTTCAAAATATTAATTATTCTGTATCCTGGTATGCTCCTTCTCTGTGTTTTCACAACAAAAACTGCTTGGTTTCTTCTGTCAAAGTCATGCATCAAGGAATGTCCAATGACAAAAAGCACTTGACTGAGAGTTCTTGCCAGCACGGGTCGCACTGTGAGCATAGAGGGTGCGCATTGCATTGAGCTGTTAATGCTGACAGCCAGGAGGGCAGTGTGCTCCTCCTGCCCTGGGACCTAAGCTGTCATCAAAAAGCTGTTCTGAAGGAAGCAGTAGTGTTTCCTTTTCATCATTCCTATTTTTTGGAGCAAGCTTGGACAAAGCTGGTTGCACCATATCTCAGAGTTTGCACAAGCAGTTTTGGGGAGTTAATGCTGTGTTTTAGTTAAGCTGCACTGCTGTAGGAAAACATGGCAAATTCTATTGGCCATGAGGCCTCAACCTGTGGCTGCTGGGCCTGAGATGAGCAGTCTGGGTCTCTGTTGGGTCACACAGACTTGGGTTACATAGTTCTGTGTGAAGTATAAACAGAGAGGGAGAACATTCTCGACAACTGAGTTTACAAGTTCAGATGTGTGGAGCAAAGCAGCAGCAGAGATTAATTTAGTGTCCCACAATGGCCTCAGATTGGCTTCCACCAAGAGGTTTTCCTGTCACTTGCAAGCACATCTTGTTAACTTTTGATTAGAAGGCTGTATCAAAGAGCCTGAACAAAATGTGCATGTTTGTAAATGAAGCTTAAGCTATCAAAAAATTATTAAAAACGTGCTGAACAGAAAGAATCCCTTTCAAGGCAAAAACCCTTGCAGGAAGGATTTTCTGGTTGTTGACTGAGGCAGAGGTGAGGTATGGACCCTCTGATAATGAGGCTTTAAATCCTGTGTGGGCTGGCACTGCAGAATTTTGATATGTTAGCTCTGCCACTACCTGCTTTCTCTCCTGCATCAGTGGCGCTCTTGTTAAGGGCGCATTACCGAGGTGTGTTCCTGTTGGTGTAAATAGTGCTGATGCCACAGAGCCCCTTAACAGGCTGGGTTTGATAAAGGATGAATTTATAGAGTGATCTCTGCAATCATACTGGTAGAACTACTCTTAGCTCCAGTGTTTGTGCCTAGGAGAATAATTAGCACTGAGACAACAGTTTGAACTGCTTTTAACTCAGAAGTTGGGGCACTTCCCCAGGCTGTGCATAACCATCACAAAGTGCTCACAGCAGCTGTGGTGGAATGGTGACATTAAGCTAAAAGTTGTTGGGGTGCTCCAGCTCCTCTTTGTGACCCTAAAATGTTACAGCTGCTTGATGTGGTGTGCAGAATATTGCCTGTATATAAACAGCTCCAGCTTGTGAGAAGGGAAGAAAAGGGAAGTGCATCCTTTTGCCCTGTGGAATTTTTGCCTCACAGACACACAGCTATGTTGGTGCAGTGTCACTGTGGGCACATTAAAAATTACAAATATGCCACCCATCCTTATACACTGCCACAAAACACATTTCCAATAAGACAAATGTGGTTTTTTTGATGATGTGTAACATTGTCTTGTCAGGAGCTGCTTTTAAGCATCAGCGCAGCTGAAATTCCAGTGCTCTGCTGGCTATTGCTAACTCAGCAGTGTGTTGTCTATTAGTGGTGTCCACTGGCATGTCAGATGGCAAAATTATTTTGTTTGCTCTATAAACCGTTTGCAGTTTACCAGAGCTGATGCTTGGTTAACTGCTACTGCCAGCTTTGTTTGAGCTACACAGGCCAGAGAGACAGTGGAAAATGCAGGTCTGCTGAAGCTGGTGCTCAGGTTTGTTCTGGGTGCAGCTATTGACCTTTTTACCCTTTCTGTCCAGAGCTGACTTGCTGTACAGTTTTCTATCTCAAAGGATTGCTTGTTGCCAAATGGTGAATGCTGGCATGTAATTTGTAATTCACTGCAATATGCATACTGCAGTATGCATTCCTTGCTTTTTGTAGTGGATGAAACAGTCCAGGAATTTTGTGCTGAATCTTTACTCTCCTCACTCTGCAATTCTGATTGAATTCTGACCTGATTCTGATGACTTTGTTGCTGCTGTTGCAATTGTTCATGTCTCATGGCTATGGTTTTCCAGTAATTTGGGTTTTGTGCGTTTTGTCTCGTTTGTATATCTCCAAGGTGTTACAAAATAAGAGCTCAGATAGCTTGGGAACAAAACAACAAAATCCACCAGCAGGCTGTGAAGTCTGGAGTAGTTTGCCTGATGTTGAGAGTAGTCAGACAAGCCTTGGTTGACCTGATGCTTAACTGAAAACCTTGTAACATTTTTCAAATCAAAGGACACATCACCCTCTTTCAATTACTAATATCTTGTGTCTTAGAGATATGATTATACTATGGTGTCAGGTCATGTCATCAAATGAGCTTTGGGTCCAGATATGCAATAAAAAGGCCCTCCAGTTCTCTAGTGGTCAAACAAAGTGAATTAACCCTTCAGTTACGTCTCCAAATACTTTTCTTGAATCTGCCTATGGATTCAATAACTCCTGTAGCCACATGAATTGCACTGTTTTAAGCAGGATACCCTTTTTCAACTTTTATCTGTGTAATTACTGTCTGTAGCCTGTCCTTCCTTGATTGACCAAGTAATATTCTTGTTTTAATTCTAGTTAATCACTTGGAACTTTTGAAGTGGAAACAGACTTTGCTTGACTCTGTGGTATACAAGCTCCCAGGCTGGCTTTGATAGCTGTGCAGAGTTGCTGCTTGCACTTGCTTAGAATTGCAGTCATTTAAAAACCAGTAACAGAGGGCACTGTCTACCCCTGTTATTTAAACGGTGATGATTTCAAGCAGAGATGGGGAGTTGGAAAGTCATTCTCTGCTCTGCACTTTACACGCTGAGGGCTCCATCCTGCCACGTGCTGAGCCCTCTGAGGCCCTGATGGTTTCACAGCTGAACAAACGGAGTCAGCACCTTGCAGCCCGGCTCCCTGTCAGGCAGGATTGTGAACCCTGTGAGTCACTTAACCTCTTCCTGTCTCTATTTAACCTTGGATGTCATGACAGTGGGGGATAATCACATCTGTCTCTCTTAGGGGCAATTTGAAGTGTAATTAATTGACATTAGTTAAAGCATTTGAGATCACCCGTTGAGAGGTACTAAAGGAATCCGGGGGCTGAGGGGGGAGCAGAGCCCTTTCTCATGCTGAGGCTAGAGGACAGACAGCACAAATGCCACGGTCTCACAAATCACTGGGCTTTCAGATGTCCTCTGAGGAGCTGGCCAGGACTTTGTTATGAAAGTACTGACAGTTTAAGTTAGTGTATTTAATATGAAAACAATCTGCATTAAAATATGTGCATGTTTAAACTATCTCCTTGAAAGAAAAATCTCATGTAAAATATATGCATACCACTTTGTTACTTTATTTATCAAGATTTTATTACGTGTGAGATTCTAAATGCACACAACAACATGGGTAGGGTTATAAATCATTATGTATTAATGATGAGCAGAAGGTAGTGCTTTCTGAAGTGAAAGTGCCTGATCTGTGCTGCTGTAGTGTTCTGGCTGGGATGCTCAGGTTAGGGTTGGAAGGGGCTGTCGTCCTTGCCTGACCCACAGGCAGTGCTGGCCTCCTGCAGCTCCGGCCGTTTGGAGATGGTGACATGAGGACAGCCAGACCACGTCACTGCTCTAGCAGTCTCAGCTCAGCGATGCAAGTCAAGGACAGCTGTCTTCTGATCAGGTAGAGAGCCACTGTAGAAAAGCAATTCTCTTAGAAAACCATTTCTTTTCAGACAAAAAAATCACTAGTGATGGGGAATGTGAGTATCCATCTAAATTTCACTGGCTTCAGCACGCACACAGTTCTGGAGCTTACACAAGCTTTGGCAGCCCGCTTGAATAGCTCGTTATAGTGAAATTTAGAGACTGACTTTTCTCAATTTCTATCACTTCTCAGTCATGGGATTTAATCTGTTGACACATTGACTCCCTTTGCCGTGAAACTCATCTTTCTGTTGGTTCTCTTATGGGTCTTCTGAACCCCCTCCAGTCTGAACTCAATGTTGATTTGTGGGCCCAGAACTGCAAACAGCATTTCAGAAGTGCCAGGCATAGAGGCCCTCTCTCTTACTATTTTAATTTAGATATTCAGTTTAATTTATTAACTTATTTTAATTTTAAATAATTTTAACTTATTAAATTATTTATTAATTTGTATATTCAGAAGTTCCTTTTGACAACTCCCATCATTTTCTTTCAAAGCTATATTGCTAGCATTGTTTGGATTTCTTTTGCTTCCAATACATTTAAAGCCCCTTATATGCTTAAAACATCATTATACCTCTGCTGACTGTAGATACTGCTTTGATGTCCATTTGCTTCCTTTATCTATTTTGTACAAATTGTTAGCTTTTGATTTATATTCATTAAAAAACAGCTTCGCCTTTCTTCTATGTGCTATGCTAATACAACTTCCACTCTTCTAAGGAAACTGAATTAACCTTGTACTGTTCAGCTGTAGAGAGGTTATATTATATCACCAGGCTTTGTAGTTTCAAATTAAACAAAGCATGAAGTAACTTAACTTGAAGGATGTTTTTTTTGTATTTAAGCAAATAGAAACCTGAATTTTTGGAAAGAGGACTTGATTCCTTTAGGCAGTTCTGAAAATTTGCCACAATCCCATTTTAAATGTAATGAGGTGACTGTTGTACAACAGGGTGCATCTGTTTCATGCACTACTCTCAAGACATCTTTAGAATTGCCATCTGGTCCTAATACCTTTGTACACTGAAGTTTTAAAAATCTCTTTAAGTTTCACGTTTGACTCACTATCATCTCTAAACAATTAATTAGTTAAAAAAATTTAAAATCCTCCATTTTAATGTAATACAGACATGTAGGTTACTCACTAGGTTGTTACACTGCTTTGAAATACTCTTTGCATCCTCTCTGCATCCCATGGGATCCTGCAATTATGGAAAATGTCTTCACAGGTTATTATTATGTATGAAAATTTATCAAATTGCTACCACATCATATCAATTTTGTGTCATTCCTAAACTGGAAAATGTGTTTATATTATTTTTTCCTGAGTTTGCTTTTTGATTATAAAACAAAAAATCAGTTTGCAAGGTGATGTGAGCACTTAGTTTTTCTATTTCCCCATGTACTATCTTTGTTGTACATCACGCAACAAATGTGTTGTAGTATCATTTTGGAAATCATATCCAGCCCAACCCTGCAGTTCTTCACTTCTTCACAGTCTTCAAAACACTGTTTCCATGAGAATGAAGTTCCAGCCCCTTTCTGTGCCCAAACTAGTGCTGGCTCCTTGGGTCTTTCCTCAAAGATACCCTGAGAAGGTGCTGTACTTCCAGGTTGTTCCTGCTATCAGTAAATACAATCCATGGAAAATAAGCTGAGTTATATATTTTCCATCACATCATCTCCCTAAAGATCCACTAGCTTTCCTGTAAATGCCTCTTTAATTAGAGGAGATTTAATCTGACTCCCTCTCCCCTCAGTGATAATGGCTCTGAGTGAAGCCTGCTTGCTTGCTTGCTTGATTTCCCTTGTCTGCTGTTCATCAGCCACTCCTCTTGAATTTTTCCCACAGAAACCATACATTTCTCAGATACTGGCTCAGTTGAGAACTACTGGGTGTTCAAGGTGAGGAATGTGATGGTGCCTGCTGTGACTGTACCACATCTCCTACCAACTTTACAACATGAATGGTAGAGAAAAACCTTGTAGAAAATACTGGTTTTGTGTAAATTTTTTTAATTTGCAGTACAAAGGCAAAGAGAACTTCAGAACTCCTCAGTTGCAGGTGTTTTCCAGGGACCTGTGATTTAAGCAGGCAGCCCTTGTGCCCTGGCAGGTCAGGGGGAGCAGATGCCTCCATGGACTGTATGGGGGGGTCCTCCAGAGAGCCAGATTCTGAGCACAGAGCTGAGTGCCTGGCTAGAGCTCTATTAAAGCTGTATTGTTTGCTGATTGTGAACAGGGAATGGACTCAGCACATGCTACTGCATGTGCCTGAGATGCCAAGTTCTCTTGTTTTCCTACCAGGTGATGCAACTGTGTTTCTGCGTTAGGAAATGAGATGTGCAGGAATGATAAAGATTTTGAGTGTCAGTACTGGGATCCTGTGGAAAGTCTATATGTTTAAGGAGCATGTTCTTTCACATTTCTTAAGTCAGGCACAGGAAATTACTGTTCAGTTCACATCTGCTCTTAACCCTGTTGAGATCAAATTTGACACTGCTATAAAAATGAAAAAAGCAAAGCCCTGCATCTGTGTTAGAAGGCTCTGCTTCCAGAAGTGTTGCTTTCAATGCTGCTCAGTTAAAACTCCACTTCTTGTCCTTGCAGGAAGTCTGTGTGCTTACCATAGCATCCAAATTATTCAACAGAAATTAATTTTCCCACTTGCTTACTCCATAGTGACTGAGAAGGGGCAGGACCTTTTAGTTCTTTACACTTTACCCACACCTTCGTATGCCACCGGTTTTATCTCTTTCTATTGCAGCCCATCTGAAAAATCCTTTGTAAGGAGGCTGTACATTTCCTATCCTCATGTACTGAGCTCAGTACATTTCCTTTCCTTGCACTTTCAAATCTAGAAGATAGTGTTAGCACTTAAAATAAATGTGTGATAGTGGGTGTGAAGAGGGAATGGGGAGAACAAGTTTTCCGTCTGTCAAAATGAAGACATCAACCTCTGCTTTTATTTTTTTTGGCATGTATGCTTTAAATAGAATGACTGGGTTGGGTGACTTCCAAGTGTTTGCTGCATTTGGCAATCCTTCTAGGTTGTAACAGATGAAGTTCTGCTGTTCCATATGATGTGCTCCTTCCCCCTTTTTCAGTGACTCCTTGAAACTCCTTGGGAATTCACTGTAGCATTCACATCTGTTCCGTGGATGGATGTCCAAGGCTAACAAAATGCCTACTGGACTTGGAGGCAGCTTTGCCAAAAGCCATATGGTGGTGTTTTAGTTTTGTGAGCACAGTGCAGTAAAGAAAGGAGGTTGGGCCAAGAGAGAAGTGAAGGGAGGAGGGATGGAGCTTCAGATGGGTAAATGAAAGTAACTTCTCAAGATTTGGTAATAGATTTGGTATTTTTGTGTGGAAGAATATGCTTGTTATTTGTGTTCTCATTTTCATGCAAAATGTGGTTCATGAAGAATTCTTACCTGCTACAACTTCACTATGGGCTTTGAGAGAGGCCTTACTATCCTAAAATATCCTTTATTGATGGTTTAAAAGATGTTCTTTGGTGAAATCTAAATTTCAAGATCATAAGCAGAAGAGGGAACCTGAAAGGTTTAAATTTTTAGGGGCCTTTCTGTTTTAGTGTAACAGTTGGAAGTGCTTCCCAGAAAAACTGCAGCATGTAGTTAAGAACAAGTGTTCCTGTTTTAGAGGTGCCTGGTTTTTATCCATTTTTTGTTTCTGAAATTCTTTTTAGATGTTGTCACCAGTTCTGATTTATTTGTGTAGAGCAATGTTAACCAGTCAACCAAGGCAGTCCCCCGCAGTACAGGAAACTATGCAGGATTTGTTAGGAGGCAAGCTTGACCTCCAGGCTCTTCAGTGTCAGGCAGACAGGCCAGACAAGTGGTAATAGAGAAAATGGGTCACCAAAGTGGGCTGATGGACATGGGAGCAAGCCTGAAACCCTAGCCTCCTCCTCCTCTTTCTTCTCTTCCTCCTCCTCCTCCTTTTCTTTCTTGACCATTTTCTTTCAGGCAAATGCTGAACAACTTAACAAGGTTAATAGTGTGCAAGCTGCAGAACACTGTGTTATCTCCCACTGAAAGACAGCTGCCATCGTGCTGCATAAAGGGTTTGAAGCCATAAAGATGGATTTACAGAAGTGCCTCAGTTTCCCAGGAAACATCCCCTTGACTTTCTGGTATTCTCAGATACTGCATAGACTCGCAGTATATTTACACAGATGTGTCACTGCAGTGCTTTCAGAATCCTACTCTGAAGAAAGAAATGCTCTAAAATTCAATGCAGTGCATATAAGCAATAAAATTACATTTTGGTGAAGCTGGAAGGGGTATTCAGCCTTTCCTTTGTGGAAAGGAGTGTGCAGTGCTTATGCACAGATACTATTTTTCTTGTCAGCTGAAAGTGAGAGTAGCTTAGGAGGGTGGCTGCAAGTCTCCTAAGAGGGCATTTGTTCAGTCCTGATTTTAAAGTAACCCATACACTTGTTCATCATGTAAAATAATGGTAAACAACAGCAGCATAAGTTGTAATTTGTGTTTGTGAGCAAATAATTTGTGCTTTTTCTGTTCCTATCCAGAAATAATAGCGAGATGAACTCCTTTCCCAGCATTACACAGGCATGACTGAGGTGTGTCCATTCCTTTTTTAATGTGCATTAAAGCAAAAAATAGTGTCCTGAATCTTTGCTTGGGATCAGCCTCTGTGCTGAGTTTGCAAAAAAGTAATTTATTACACATATGCAGGTACTTTACTTTTCAAAGTCTTACTTAGTATAGTAATGATGATTTGAGAGTAGTTTAGATTATTCATAGACAATAATTTGTAGGCATTGCTTCTGAATTAAGAGCGCTCACATCTGAACCTTGAATCAAGAGAACAGTTCTAATTTCCCTTCTGTGACGACTTCTGAAATGTTTGAGTAAAATCAGTGTGTATTTTAGCAGGAGATCAGCTGGCCTTTTATGCAATGCTGCAGTGGTACAAAGAAGTATCAGCCCATCTCCCATACAAAGCTCTGGGGTTACTGTGTGCTGTGTCTATAGAACTCTTCAGGGGTTGCCCATTTGTGGTGAACAGCAGGAAGGTCTCCAGGAAGGCCAGCAGCAGTCATCCTAACCTGGGACTGGACATCTGCTCTCCATCCATGAAAGATGTATGGCCTATTGGACTTGCTTCTCTTCCCCTCTCTTATGTTCACAATGGCTTGGCTTTAACACAGGCCATTTCGAAATATTTATAAATGCTCCCAGCAATTTCCTTACCAACTTCCAGCCTCCTTCTGTTCCCAGCTGTGCTGTCTTTATTCCCATGCCCAAATGTAGCTGGTATCTGTGGCACCAGCAGTAGTAACCTGCCTGGCAATACCAGGAGGTACAGAGCAGGGCAGTGATCTGTCTCTCTGTGGCTGGTGCTCTTGAAGTGCCCTTAGGGGACTGGTGATGGGGAAAAGCCACCTGCACTATGACCTCTATTATGGGATGTCATATAACTGTGAATGTACACCTAAATGCCTTGAAGTCACAGGTATTTTAAACATGTGCTTACTTTAATGTAGCTGCTTTGTACACATGCTTTGTCCTGCTCATGCCAGAACTGGAGAGCTCCTGTCTAGAGCGATTTTTAATTAAAATTTTCCACGGATTCACCTTGTGTCTTGTTTGTCCCTGTATCTTTCCTACAATTAAGTTTATGATGTCCTTTTCTTTCTGTGTCAAACAGGGTGTCCTCACTGTAAAAATGCCATTCCACATTTCACAACTGCTGCTGAAGTCTTTAAAGAAGATCGCAAGGTAACTTGCTGTTAATTATTTCTCTGATATTTTAGAATGTTTTCCATAATTAAACTTTATAGGCTTTGCTTATTGATAAGGTAATAGGTTTGTAGATAAAATTGCTATTACACTAAAATAAATGTATCTGTATCATAGGGGTTGTATCTTTTATGGTCCAATTGAGTTACACTTCCAACCAGTTCTGTTTTCCCTAATTTGCTGTCTTTTACGTTTAAGTCTTTGTGTAAGAGTTACTTTGTATGAAGTAAAACACAATTCTTTCTCTTTGAGGGATAAAAGATAATTCATATAATCTCCATTCCCCTTCAACTTTTGTCAGCCGTTGGGGTGCATGTAGAGAAACAAGTTGTATGACAGTCCTGAAGACCTCAATCATATAACTAACTAATCCTTGCTTGCATAGCACAAAATATAATACCTTTCTCTAAGTTGGCTGACTTGAGCCCAGGATGCTGTTCTAGGACCCCGATGCTTTGGCCTTGAAAATGTATCTGATGGCAGAATCACACTGGGTAATGTCCTTGCATCAGCTGAACCATTTTTTAACTGAGCACATGCAGATCTAGGATTTAAAAAAAAAAAACAAAACCAAGAAACACTTGAGCCCCTGTATTTAACCAGATAGCTAACTAGGAACCTGTTTGATATCTTTCAATGCACGATATTTCATTCTGATCTCTGAATTTGTTCTAATTTCACAGTCACTTTGTATTTAGGTGTGCCAAGAAAAAGATTTGGCAATTTAATATGGAAATTGCCCTCTACACGTTCCTCAGGAGGGAAAACAGAGAGGGAGATGCAGAACTCTTCTCCCTGGAATCCAGTGATGGGACATGTAGGAATAATTCAAAGGTGTGCCAGGAGAGGTTCTGACTGTACAGTAGGAGACACTTCTTTACCAAGAGGGTGATCAGTCCCCAGTAAAAGTTTCTTTAGAGACCTGGTTGATGCCCTGAGCCTGTCAGTGCTTAAGGGACGTTTGGACATCTTAAAAAAAGGCTTTAACTTTTGGTTAGCTCTGAATTGGTCAGGCAGCTGGACTAGATAATCCTCATAGGTCCCATCCAGTTGAGCTAGTTTATCCTATTCTGTGTTCTAAATGAAGAGGTAATTTTGTAGCAGTTGTACTCTGTAACAGAAGAATTTTTGTAATTTTTTTTCTTTTCCTTTCATCTGTCCTGTAATTCACAGAAAATGCATCAGATTGACAAGAAATAAATCATTCTTGTATTACGTACTGCATAAATTAGGAGTCCATCACTTCTGCCCTCTGGCATACAGAAGGATCATAGGCATGCAGCTTTTAGTTCTCTTACTGCTGTTAATTAGTTTGTTCAGATGCCTTTTGGTTACTTCTTTGTTTCCAAGATCTCTGAGAAAGTATCCTTGTTTTCCCACTTTTCTGGTAGTTCCCAACTAGAAGCCTCTCTTTCCTAAACTCATTAAAATTTCAGTCAGAGGATGTGAAACAAATGTACCAAACAATGTGAAACTTGCTTATTAGAGCCGAGGATGTATTAACAAGCAATCTGAATCATGGCACAGTTAGTTGGACAGGGTGCTGGTGGGAAATGCAGGCCTGGGAAGCTTTTCCTTCAGACTGCAGGTTATGAAAGGACTCCAAGAGCAGAGCAGTGATTGATGGTTGCAACTCTTGACTTCAGTTTAAGGCCTGAAGTGGGGAGATATAAAATGTAATGAGTTGGAACAGGAGAGCCAGTAGGGAATATTAAGGCTGGTACAGTTTTAAAGAGGTGTGTGCTGTTAGGGAAAATGATGTTATTCCACCCCAATGACTTATGAAAGTGCCAGGGATTGATTATGTTGGGAGCCCCTTTTTAATTGTGTACAGCTATAACCTGCCAAGGTGCTTCCTGCTGCCAGTTTGTGCCACTGTGGAAAAGAAAACAAATCTGGTATAGACTTTAGAAGGGCACATCGCTGTTCCCACAAGCAGCACAGGTCATAGTCCCATGTTTCAAACTGGACTGAGCCTTCAAACTAATTTGTAGCTCTATAGAGTTTCAAACTTTGGTAAAATCACTGGTTAAGAGAAAGGAAGTATTTATTCTTACAGAAACAGGGCAAGATTACTAATTTTCATTTTAAGCATTCATTTCATTTCTTTTCACTACTTCATTTCTATAGTAGTGTCCTTTTTGCTTTCCCCTGGAGAAAGGTTTTTCACTTAACAGAGTATTTTAGCTTTTAAACTGTATCTTTTTCTTTTAAAAAGGGTCTTTTAATTAAACATTTAATCCTGCAGAAGCTGAATAACAATCCAAAACATTCCAGCCTTGAATTGGTTATAAATGGTATCTTAAAAGGTATCCTTTGGGAGACTTTGAGTCTTTACATTGGAATTTTGAAGATGAGCAGAGCTTGAAGCTGTTAAATACGTGTCTCTGGCTCTGCAGATTGACTGCAAGGGGGTGGTTTTGGCGCAGACCCCCCCTCCCCCGGGGCTGTGTGTAATGCTCTGTACTTTTTCATCATCTGCACTGCAGGAGTTGGAGTTTAAAAATGCACTGCTCAGAACATTGGCCCCAAATGTCAGCTCTCATTGGCCACATCACTGCTGGTGGTTTTAGCCAGAATCCCCAGCCTGCTTGCTGGCCTGGGGCAGTCCTGTGGCTGCTGCAAAACATGGCTTGGGCTGAGACCCACAAACCAGAACCCCCAGTCTTTCTGTCTTCCTGGAGAAATTCAGTGCTAGTAAGACCAGATAAGTGGAGAAGCTACTCTAGTGCCAGTGAGTGTATCATTTCATTTATTTAAAAGGAAAAAAAGGGAGGAAAAAAGCCATCAAGAGCATTCTTAGCTTGGGGCACTGTGGCTTTAGCACACAGTTGCCAGGGGAAAGCCTTTGGCCAGTGACCCACAGCTTAAAGTGCTGGCAGTGACCAGTGAATGTCAGAAAATGAACATGTGAGGGTTGTCACTTAGCTGAACAGATTGAAGAACAGAAAGGCATGTTCAGTAACTACCCCACAGTCTCTCTTGAAAACTAAATCTTAAAAAAATCTGCATTCTGTCTTTTGGCTGATCCTAAAGCTCAGCTTGAAGGAACTGATTTGTGATGTTCCAGCTTGGATTTGCTGAAGGAAAGCTCTTGACTCTTCAAAGCCTCTCAGTAACAAATCTCTGGTACTCCTGCAGAGGAGCTGCTCTTTGACCAATCTTCCCATTTTCACAGGAGACTGCTCCTGTACAAATGCATTGACCCAAATCAGAGCACCACAGCTGGGTTCTAGTGAGCTCCCATGGAAACAGCTGTGGCAGCAGTTGCTGGAAAGGGTGCAGCAAATGAAGTGAGCTGGGATGTTAGTGGGTCAGTCAGCAGTGAAACTTGTGGGTCCCCAATGTGTATTGTAAATCACAGTTTAAAATTATTATACTGACCAAATGACTGAACAGAGTTATTCAAATGAGTTAATATTTTAGTTTGACAAGGAATTTGATCCCTGTTTGCTTAAAAAGCATGTGCTGAATTTCTTTTTAATTAGACTCATTAAATATGGTGATGTTAGGACTGTACATCACGTTGTACTAATGGATGTCCCCTTTGCAAATAGGCCTGCTTTGAGAACAGCTGATGAACTGCACCCCCTGTAATGATGCCATGCCACATCTGGGCAGTAATGAATCTTCCATTTGCAAGCCCTTTCACTTCGAGAACAGAAGCTGAATTGCAACAAGTTTTAGCAGATCAGTCCCTAAGTGCTGTTAGGATCCAGATCAGGTGATAAAAATAGAAACCTATGGAGTAATCATAGGGAAGAATGCACATCTGTCTTATTTATAGGTGCTTTTAAGACATTTGGCAACAACAGACTTTTTTACTAGTAATCAGGTAATTGTCATCTGGAATTGATTATACTTTAAAAATGTTGTTTAGAAGCATTTATTTCCACGCTGCAATTTTGTTTTTACTTTTTTTAAGCTTATCAAATATCATTCCTCTCTCAAATCAATATTCAGTTAGCTGTTCACTTCCATTTTCATAACAAAAGTCAATATTAGCTCTAGCAGAGATTTATTTTCTTGAATCAATAAACCAGTGTGTGGCAGTACATATTTTAACAGAAGAGCAGCTAGGATTATAGGGGGTTATTTTTACTATATACTCACGTGGTGACTGGGAGGCAAACTGTTAAAAAGAAAGCTTTAAGAACAGAAAGGAGGAGTTACCTGGAAAGTCGAGGGATCCCACTTTTAATTTTCTACACATCTGTTTGAATGTAATTGTGTTTCTTACCTTCCTCTAGATCCCCCTAGAGCAAAACGTTGTTTTATAATTCTGTTGGAACTATGATTTCTGATGTATGATTAGATTATACTGCCAGTACTTATTTTTCCTTCTAACCCTTAGTTACAAAATAAGGCAACACCCTTTAGTTACAGTTGGGGCACCTGGAGATCAGCAGTCACAGTTCTGGCATAGCTCCACTTCTACTGAAGCACCTAGATGAAAAGTTGTTTTTTGTGATCAGTCCTCTTCAGCTGAAAAATATGCCATGCTCTGTTCCTCAGAGCTGCTCATACACTGCTCAGTCTATCACCATGCTGAGTTAAGTTTGCTTCTCTCTACTTAAGCTCCCAGTTTTCTCATAGAACTGTGAAACGTTGTGGGATTCCTTTTTCAAGTAAAGGTATTTTTCAGGCCCAGATGTTTCTAGACTCATAATAACCTATACTGATTATGAAGAAATGCATACTTATTTGGTGGGTTATTGTTGTTGCTGTTGTTATCATTATTGTGCATACTGTATATACTTACCTGATATTATAAATTATTATAGGGTACATACCAGTTGTGAGGAACTACTTGTAAAATTAAGTTGGATGTATTCCAAGAAACTTCCTTTGGGGTCCACAGTCTCCAATTGATTATCTTTTAATTTAATAACATTTCTATTCCTGCTACAGCTACTGAACAGCTGGTGATAGACCTGAACAACATTGGCTCTGAAGAAAGGACTTGTATATAATGATGTATTGTCAATATCTAAGGCAGCAGAGCTTTTGGTTATAGAGAATCCATTATTCCGTGGAGTTTTGTGCATGTTGCTGATATAGCACACACAGCTTTTTCTCCCTGAAATGTTTTTTCAGTGGATTTTCCCTTCTGGTTAGGGTAAAGCTCAAGAAATTAAATTTTAGGCCTAATAATCAAAATCTCCATAAAATCAATCTTGCCTTCTGAAAGCTGTTACAGTGGATTTTTCCATAATGGATGTATATACACACACACACAAAAACAATAAATGTGAGACCAATGTTAGCAGAGTTTCTTTCTCTCACAGGTTTTTTCTCTTTTGATGAGAGGGAATTTGTGAGAGGTGATGCCAAGTGTCTTAGCTCCTGGACACCTATTACAGATGTCTTATGCTTAATATGTCTGTAATTTCTGGTTGAATAAACTTAGTGGGTTTGCAGGTCAAAGCATGTAGGTCTTTCTAACCAGTGCTCTGCAGTGCACTTCTGTGTAACTTATTGCTGATAATTGAATATGAAGATCAGTTCTGAGAGGAATATTCTCCAGAAGTCTTTAACCACATTTTGAGAGGTTTTTTTTTGGTTGTTATTTTTCCTGACTCAGTTTCCTTCTTTAGCGAAGCAGAAAAGCTGACTGTTGCTAAGAGGGTTGAGAATGAGGGGAAACTTTCCCTACAGTGCATCACTGCTCTCTCAAGCCGGGATTCTGCATCTCTTTACATGCAGCCTTTCAGTAGAGCCATGCAGGAATTCACTCTGGTAAGACAGACCTCAATCAGCTATGAAGCTCCATATTCACAGTCCATGAAAACACAAACAGAAAGAAGCAAAGGACATCAGTGCTATTTGCTGAAATTCTAGTGTGTCTCAGAGTTCAGCTGTTTGGAGTTGATGGAATTGAGAAGAGAATTGGTCCTCAGTCCAGAAGTGTGTTTTGCTACAAGTGTTTTCCAGCATCACTTTTCTCTCAGTGCACTATATTTGATCTTCCGCTGTGAGACAGGCAAGACAATTAGGACTGTGATGCTATGATAATGAGTGCACAGAGATGGTAGCAACCTCTATATTTAGGCTGCCTTAACATTTCCACTCTAAAGTAATCACTCAAGCTCTCCTAAGTACTCTTACTCAGCCACTGTTGGCAGCAGGCATTGAAATGCAGCCTCAGATACAGTCTTGGGAATTAGATGTTCCTCTATGAAATTTTGCTCACGTCTGTGTCAGAGTTACAAGGCTTTTGAAAATTACCGTTCCTCTTCTCTCACTGGCTGTAAAAATAACCAAATGTGTGTGTTCTGAAGAGCTGGGCTCCAAACAGTGTTTTCAGTGGTGGGGGATCTTGCATTAGGAGCATTGCAGAGAAGATCATGGACACATCCCCCAAATGCTATTCCAGATGTGCCATTAGACCTGTTGGACTAGACACAACACTGGGCTCATGTGGCTGCTGTGAACACACTTAGACTGAGATCTTTGTGTGCACAACTAATGCACAGATGGGCCAGCTTACATGCTGAAGAGAGAGCTGTGTCTCAAGGACACTACTAAGTGTTTCTGTCAGAAGCCATCTCTTTAACATCCACCAGTCATCTGTTCTGAGACAACAGGTGAAGATGCTCTGAACAAAGTTAACAGTGGCTTATAGTATTGCATTCCTGCACTGCACCCTCTCCTCACTGGGGCTATTCTCACAAAAGCCTTTTGTAAATGAAATTGGACTCTTTGCTCCAGCCAGTACAAGTGTAGATATTTCCAGGGTTACAGATAAAGTCCTTCCTTCCTTCCTTCCTTCC
>VWYI01023751.1:0-26693 GCA_013399455.1 Anthoscopus minutus | reverse complement strand
TGATAATGTGTATATATATCTCTAAGTTATATTCTCACTTTGATGTCATTTTTGTCTCTGGAAAGGGTATATGAGCACCTGTGGATCTTACAGGAGGGAAAGGAAGGCCAGGTTGCCAATCTGTGTTGGGCTCCAGTCCATTATTTGACTATTATAAATATGGTGAAAAAGTGTAGTGGAGTAGTTGACAGAAAAGGCTCAGTCAGGCATGAGAAATGTGACATTGATTATGTGAATGATTATATTTTGGTTTACCATTAATACAGAATCTAAATATTGCCAGTGAAGTACATAATATAAGCATGTCTAAAGAGTTATAAGCAGGTTCAGCTGGAAACACGTAGTTTTACAGTCTTTGGCCTTACAGGATGCACAACTACAAAGCAAGAAAGCACCTATGTAGCTAGTTTAGGATTTTATCTCTCTATGTGACCAGGCCTCAGCACTTTTACTCACCTGTCCAAAAGTGAGTATTCCCCATTTTCAGGCTGGACATACCCTGCAGGAGTCCCTGCTGGGAGAAGGGGTGGGGTGAGACACTCAGAAGCTGCTTGACAGCTTGAGAGACAACCAGTGTCCAGCAGAACTTTACACCCAGCTGAAGGCTGATGGGTAACAAAATCAACCTTCACAAGTCCCCCATCTCTAGAATGTATCAATTATGTGAGCATCCAGATGGCTCCTCCTGCAATTCCCACCTGGTCTTATTCTAGGACAAATCACATTGCCCACCAGAGACAATTGCAAAGGAGCAGAGGGACCTGTGCCAACACCCAACTATTTTTTATCATAACACAGAAGTTTCAAGAGAGCAAAAATACATTCCACTCCATACGAAGAAATGCAAGTGAGAATGGACTTACTGTCCCATGCAGATTGGTGCACAGGTTAGTGGCAGGAATGGAAATTTATGAATTTTTGTTTACCAGGGAAACTGTTTATAAATTATGAACACACATCATGCAAGATCATATCTCTGACTAGTGACAGGTTATGAGTGAATTCTGCAACAAATATTCTTCTGGGAGTGGTTTAACAAGGAAATCTTATTACCAGGTGGGAAAGCAGGATAACATACTGTACAAAGCTATAGGACACAATAATCTTAACTACTGATGCGAAAGATTAAATCAGAGTTACCTTAAAGGCACTGGCCTTAAAATTTAGTTTACAGCCTCAAGGTTACTGCTCTCCTCCAGATAAAATACGACAAAAAGGCGAGCTTAGTAATGTAGCTTAAATGAATAAATAAAACTCCACTTGTCTGTGGTGCAAACAAGTACCAGTGTTTCACAAGTAAGATGCGGTCTCTCCTGCCATACTACCAAAACCATAGCTGTATGTAGCATACACTACCAAATCATAGCTGTGAACAAGGCTGAGGAAGGACTACTGAAAGAGTAATGCAAGCAAAACATCAAAGACAAATTAGGAGTGAATAGTGCCATGTGGACACCACTGGTGATGACATGAATGATGGATATAAAAAGCTACCAAAAGGTTTGTCATAAATTGACACTGACAGCTAAAAAATTTCTGGAGACTTGAAAGTAGTCATTCATACTACCAAAGACAAGTGCTTAAAAAGAGAGTGAGAATTTTTAGTACAGGATGTGAAATGTATTACTTTGAAAATATTAAAAATCCAACTATCACAGTGTGTGGTTCTCCTACATATGAAATTAAGTTACAGTAAACACTCTCTATAGGAATCACTAATTTGAGGACATCACTAAAATACTTGTATTGCACAGAAAGAGGCTTATTCTACTAGGATTTTCTGCTGAATACATATCTTCAAGGAAATTCTAGAAGACTATGGTCTCTGCATGAGTTATTTCCTATGGTAGCTTCAAACACTATGATGGCATATGTCATTGTGCATTTGGACTTCCAAGATTAAAGGGATGTATGACAGCATACATATAAACATCCCAGGAGCAATTTATGTTTATCAGAATCCTGTTTCAGTGAGGACCAAAGACTGAGGAGGTAAGATCAATTAAAGGCACCCAGTAGGAAAAGAATCTGGTGGAAAAGTTGGATTAGCTATGCTGGAAACTGCCTCCATGCTCGGTCTCAGAGCCACCGAGGAGAGCAGAGGTTAGAAGCTGTGAATCACACACTCACTTGACTTAACAGGAACAGCCCTAAAGGCAAAGAGAAAAAGTAATATGTGGTCTTATACTATGCTAACATGCTCTCCAGGGATGAGGAGTATTTTTACAGATGTGATCAAGTGAAACACCGGATTGTGCTGAAACCAGGCAGTGTTTCTGTGAGACAATCCTACATCAGATGTCCCCCAATGACTCAGGTAGCTGTGTGAGTCATGCTGAATTTTAATGTACCAGAGAAGGGGCTGATTAAATAATCACCTTGGGCATCTTCAATTACATTTGTAAAAAATGCTCAGTGGAGAGTTGTGGCTGTGAGAGCTTTAATTTGTAGAGAGTTCAGAAAAGCTCCCCACTTTCACATAGTACATGTCAGACACAAGTATTTCCACAGTTGAGATTTGATCCCTGGCTATGATTTTGACAAAGTTGCACTTAAGGATCCTAGTAAAGATGATTTTTATGATCCGCTATGGATTGTCCCAAGGGTTTAGAATGCCCTTTCATTTATGAATATAGCTGCATCTTCTGATAACATTATAAAGTTAAGTAACAAAGGAAATTATTTTCTTCTTGTTAAAGGAAGCGGAAAGGAAAAAGGGAAAAAATTAAATTATTCAGTAGGTTTTTGGGTAGGGTTTTGGATTTTTTTAAGAGTTACAATTAAGCTTGCATTACCTTTCCAGTAAAACATGATAGGTGCAAGCAGCTGAAATTTCAAGTCTAAAAAACTGATTATTACAACCTAAAATCCCTATTAAGATGGAAAAATATTACTGTTTGTAGGCATGATGATCTGAGGTATCTCTAACAGTTTATTTTCTGGATGATTTGTAAGACAAGAGTGTTCCTTGCATTCACTTGTCTTCACATATCTATCCATCTAAGGAAGGTAAATGGTTCAATCAGATCTTGGCAAAACAGCTTAAATAGCTTCTTTCTTAGAAGGCTGGCTGGAACTTAAATAGTGGAAAGTCTACAGCAGTATTATAAAGTGAGAAAGAGTCTGAAAAGAGGTCTGAGGAGAGCCTAAAAGAAGTAACAACTGGAATTCCCTGGGGAAAGTTTATTAGATGTTGAGAGATGTTAACATAAACCAGCTACATTTTCAGTAGAATGAGTTAGATACTGTTATAATACCATGTAGTTAGGATGCTGTTTGCCCAGCCTTACTGGCTCAGCATGAGTAGCTGGTTTAGATGAATCCTTGGGCCCATAGCTCTGAACTAACGTCTAGAGATGGTTTTGGCTGGAATGGAGTTAATTTGCTAAGTAATATTCCTAGTAGCTGGTACAATGTTGTGTTTTGCCTTTAGTACAAGAGCACTGATAACACACTGTTTTAATTCTTGCTAGGCAATGGTTATCTGAAGTCTAGGGCTTTTAAATTTTCCGTGCTCTGTCAGAGAGCAGGGGTATCAAGAAGAGAGAGACTACAGGAGACTACAGCAGCCAGCAGAAGCTGCAGGTCATCAAGAAAAGAACGGCCTACCTGCACAGACATAGGGAAAGAACCCAGTAAGGTGGAAGGAAATCCCAGACCAAAAATCACCATGGGACCATGAGGCATGTGCAAGGCGCATGAGGATCAGGTGCAGAAGCAATAAGGGTATAATTGCCTAGGGACTCCTTTTTTCTGGGTTTCTTCCCTATGTGAAGAAATTATACATTTTTTTTTAACTTTTTACTCACTGATGACAATGACTCCAAAAGTATTAAATGTTACTGATTCACATTCTGACATATCAAAATTACTATATGGTTGATTCTTGTGTTCTGGGTTTGGTTTTTTTTAATTGAACCAACAAACTGACTAGCTTTNAATTGAACCAACAAACTGACTAGCTTTGGTCATAAAAAGAAAAAGAGAATACATGGAAGCAGTTGATAATAAGGAACCCAGGATACTCACTGTATGTACAAGAGAGAATTATAGACTACATGTCTAATGTATTATAATGTAACATAATGTCTATAATGTATTCTTTGCAAAGTAAGCTCAGATATTGATTCCCCACTGAAAGATTTCTATTGCAAGTGGAATTTCCCCAACAGTATAGTTCAAATCTTACTAAACTTTCTCCAAAATAGACTTGACTAGGCATCACACAGACTAGCGCAGATGATAACTTTCATATCACTATTTCTAGCAAAGGCATCTAAGATAGATCTTAAAATACTGAAAAAGGTCAGAAATTTTTGACTCGAGAATGCATAAACTAAAAGCTGNGAAATTTTTGACTCAAGAATGCATGAACTAAAAGCTGTCTAGAAGTACAACAGAAAGAAACAGTCACCAACTGTGACCCATCACAAAATAAGAAAGGTTAAAATTGGCAGCTGGTTGTTCAGCCCTTAAATGAGTTCTCTAAACAGGACGAACTATAAAGTAAAAACAACTGATGTTGAAGTTATTCAAGACAGATAAGACAAAGGTCAAATGTAAAAAACTTCTGAATGGGTGCTAAAAAGTAGGTTAAATTCAGTGCAGGTAAATTTCAAATTATTTTTTAAAAATCTGAATTTTATACAAAAAGAAATGCCATCCCTTAGATATCTGGTTTCAGAGTAGTAATTGACAAGACTACTAAAGTGACAGTTCCATGCAAAATGGTGATCAGAAATTGATATATTAAGACAAAAAATACAAACTTTTGCAGCAAAATTAAACACAGTCATGTAACTAAACCATAACTCACCCCTATTTTCACCATCAAGTGTGAATCTAGTCCCAAGCAGAGAGAGTCAGAATGGAAGCCTGGGAGAAAAACAACAGCACAGATGATGACTTAGCAAGAGATGACTAAGGGGTATATGACTAGACAGACAAAGTCATGAACATCAACCAGCATCACTACCTCTTCTAGCAAGGGGTTTGGGGATTATCAAGTTCATTGAAGGCATACCTTATTAGACAGTAAGTAATAGAAAGTTAATCTAGTTCCTAGACACTGAGGAAAAACAATTTTTTCCAAACATTATTAAAGGAAATCTTCAGCTTTTTCTCTAGCCAGCAATGCCATGAAAAACCTCTAAGAAGATACTAGTTTCGTGTTTGGACTTCTCAAAGTCTGAAAGGCACATAAGAGTGTATGCAAGTTCATAGTTAACACATACAAGTTATCTTGAACAATAAATTTCATTTGCATAATAACTGTTAAGATTCATGAAAATAGACATGATGTTGGAACTCTACAATGCCTCTGGAAAGCAATTTTTCTCACGAAGGCCTGAACACTTACCTTAAGATGGGAAGAACAAAATATTCTTCAAAGAGTTGATTATGGAAGAGAGCTTAGATGAAAAGCCTCAGTTCTGGCCTGCTTGTGCTATAAATTCTAGCCTCAATCAAAAGCCTATAGAAAACAAAATATAAAGCAGAGCTGTACAGAAGTGGCTCATGATATGATGTTTTAAAAAATATTTCTTTCCTTAGTTTCCATCAATGGAAAATGTACTTTATATCAATGTTGCAAATTCAGTCCACACCGATCATGACATTCATTAACAGTAGTAGAAAAAAAAAATATATGAGCCATGCTGGTCCACATTCTTCTGCCAACAAGCTTAACTTCCCAGAAGCCATGAAGAACAGTATTAAACAAGAAATAGAAATAGGCCCTGGGCTAATTGTATTCTTCTCTGTACAAGCATATGAGCAAATATGACAAGAATGTAAACAGAAGTTTTATTTGGGAGCTCATAGCATTTGAAGAATATTGGGTATTCTATTATAATTGATCCCATTCGATTAAAAAACATAATAAACCATCTGCAATCTGGGTTTTACAAGCAGAATCATATGAAGACCTGATGTTCATTAAGACAAACAGGTACTATTGTTTATTTCTTAACTCACTGTTTTAAGCTCTATTAGCTAATAGGTGTTGTCATTATAAAATACTAAACTTATTTAAAAAAAACTCTGAAACACACACACAGAAGAAACCCACAGGAAGAACACCTCCACAACTACAGAAAACAAGCTTCTTATCAATCAACATCTGACAATACATACAAGTTGGCAATATATTTATTGCATGAAGAATATACTTTTTCAACTTCTTCTAAAATAATAATGAAGACCTAGTGGTTCAGTCTCTATTAATATTTAAATTATAATAAAATCCACATCTGCAGGGTAAAAATTCCAAAATTCAAACCAAGTGACTAAGAGAATTCACGTTCAGTAAGTGCAAGAAAAAGATAAAAAATTTTTAGAAGTGTTGTGTCTGACACAGGTCCCTCTGACAGGTCTAGGCATATAGCATGTTAAATCTAAAAGCTGCTGGAGTATAGCTAAATGCTGTTATCCAAGCTGTCATAACTGTATTGCAGCTAAAGATATTTCTTGACAAGAAAATTGAGAAAGCTGTCTGGCTAGTAAATCAAAACCTTCTTCCTCTTTCAGTGGCCAATGAACAGATGCAGTTTAGGTCACAGATGGTGTTTTTCACCTTTTGGTCATCATGCACATTTTCAGCACAAGTACTTGCTTTCTTTATCACTAGGAGTGAAAAGTATCACTATCCACAAACCACTGTTATTTCAGAAGGCAAAAAGCTGCTGAGCAGATAAGGTTCAGAAGTGCAGAGTGTTTTTTAATGATATCATCATTTAAGACGGTAATGCATTTTACTGTGGAATGTGTTATTATACCGTTATATTCCTTTGGGGAGACTTAAGAGAAGAAGAAATACTAAAAAAAAAAAACAAGGTATATTGAGATGAATGTAAAAAGAAATGGCACAATATACAAGCATTTGTTGGTTTAAGAGTCTTAAGTTGAAGCTTCCAAGTGAGTTCAACATTTCACTTCTAATGGCCAGTTATTTCTCTCATTTCCTTTACAACCTACACGACCGTTTAGCCTGTCTCCTGTGCTGCCTGCAAGGGGCCTCTGTTTAGCACAGGTGCCTGTCAGAAGTGTTGGTAACAGCTGCTCTGGCCAGCATCCTCCCTGGACAGGGGCCTCCAACAGCCTTTCCAGGGTCCCTTCAATCAGGGCACCACAGAACCAGCATCAGACCCCAAAGACTATCTCTGATCTCCTGAAGAGGAATTTTCAAAGATTTAAAATTCTGGACTTAGTATCGAGAAGTCTTCATCACTGTGGCACTGTTTCCATAAAAGTGTGTCTCCGGAATGCTTAACTTAAATGGATTTGCCACTTCTTCCTTTTTTTTACTTTTTAAGATCAATGCCCACTGCTGAAGTTGAACTAATTCATTTTTATTCTTATTGCAAACGGTAACTGGTTGAGAGCATGTTATTAAAACAAAATCATGTCTTCAGCAAACTTTCCATAAGGTGTCCATAAGAAAATGTATAAAGGAACCTTGAGAAAATCAGAAGTTGATAGCTATACATAAGACCAGTGGGATTCTGTAATAGTCTGTGGAAGCAAATGCTTAATTTTTTCCAAAAGTGACCTCAGAGTCAGAGAGAGGGGAGGTCTCTCTGAGTCAGGTCTCAGAGTCAGAGAGAGGGGAGCTCAACAATTTTATGAAAAGATTCTTCATTAACAGCTGAATTCAGTAACTTGACAAGTATTTTCTGAACCTGTACTCCTTTAAGAGAGAAAAGCTTGCTAGACAAAATGCCAGTTTAAATTTAAGCAAATCTAGAACAAATTTCATTAACTAAGTCTCCCATTCTATGCAAGGAATTAATTAAAGCTATTTTTGTTGAAGTAATTTCAGTAAGGCAACAAATCTTGAGAAGCAAGAGGAAGATGAAGATCACTGATGAGCTATCAGATGCAGCTTACTCCCAGTTAAAAATTGTAAAGGGGTGACATAACCTTAGTATTCATTTTTCCAGACTGAAAGATATACACTATTGACAACATTATTGGTTCTGATTCTCCTTTACATAGAAGCTAATGCACATTCATTTTTTAACTAAACTTGTAAATTTTAGTCTGTATTAGTATTCTATAAATTTCCATGAAAAATGGGAGTGCTCTCCTGAACAGAGAAAAATTCTTTGAATGTTTTGTTCATCACAGTTCAAATAGCCAATACTTGGACTGTAAGTAGTTTAACTACAAAGAATGAATACCCCGTGAGAGAAGTGGGAGATATTTTTAGTATTCTGGAGGATGAAAGGATGAACTGTGTCAATATTTCATTTCTTAGTTTTACCATCAATATCCTGCATGAATTATTGACCAAATGCTCCAGAATTGTATAGTGAAATCTTTAATTACTACAAACTAGATCCCTAGAACCATTTAATTACCAAACTCACGTTACTTCATTCTAGTCTTTGCAGAATTTGAAACAAGTCCTTTACTTCCAGATCTTCAAAGAACTTTTGACATCTAATTTCCATAAAATCAGTTAATAACACCAAGACTAAAATAAGTAGTTGCTTACTGGTGACTTTGAGATAAATCCTTAATCACATACTCAGATATTTTTAAAACCTACTAAATTAAGGCATTAGAATTAAAAATACTGAAAAGCAGCTAATTTTACAGTGCCCTAGAGAATGGAAAAGAAATGTATATATGCAGTACTGTGATAAATAGGGATTATTTCAGGGTCAATATATAAATAACAATTAAGTTATGGTGTTCCATAAATTATTTTTCATTGGTCTTTTCTGAATGACATGTTCATTGACATTAGAAACAAATGTTTCAATAAACCTGGTCATTCATATTCAAAATACTGTACAGTTATACATTTCCATCCTGTGGAATCAAGTGGTCTCTAGGCAACTGCTTGAAAAGAAAATGGGAGGGTATGAAGGGGTTTAAATGAACGTGAACATATATACCTAAATAATGCACAATTTCTGACACTCATATATAGGTCAGATTAGAAGAAGTGCTTGTCCATTAATAAAGTTCCCCGTTAAAAAATATCTTAGAAACTAGTTTATTCACAAAAGCTGTGATAGCACTTCTGGAGAATTTAAAGGATCTAAACTAAACATAGTCACAACAAAGTCCCAAACGGAGCCCCTCAAAGAAAAGAAAATCAACAAAAGAGATGAAAAATTAGCTATCTTAGCTTTCATGGAAGTTAGGAAATTTGCAGACTTTCTCTGACTCTATTCAACAGGCTTATAGTGTCTATTGAACTCAATAAAATGCTCAGAAATCCATTCAAGGAGCAAGCAAAGCACACAGACTACAAAAAGGTCTATAGGTATAAGGGAAGAGCTTTCTTTTGGAGACAGGATGGTAAGAAGGATGTTACTAGCATCTTTTTTTACAAAATCATCGTGTTGGAAGCTTATAACAAGTGCAGAATCAGGATGATGAGGGCATTTGATTCATATGGCAGACTTGGAAACACAGGGCAAAGAAACTTCCAAAATCAGCAAGGTCACACCTTTCTCAGCTTTCACAGAACTTCTCTCTGACCTTCAATTTAGCAAAAACCCGACAAAACTTAAAAGAGAATGAAGAAGACTTAATTATTAGAAATAATGTTGTTTAATGACTAGCCCTTTTCAGATAATCATTTGTGAGGCAAACAGTTGTAAAGGTGCAAAAGGAGCATTTGATAGAAGTTTCAAAGTTCTTCAGTTTTCTGCAGCTAACACACACAAATACACATACACACAAATACACAAACTCACACACACACACACACACACTTTCTTTGGTTCTGAACTTCCCCAATGAGAAATTTAGCAAAAGAACTCAGTTTTATAAGGGGCAAAGTGCAGAAATAATATTGACCTTAAAATGCCTTGGACAAGAGTCATCAGAAGGAAAATAAATCTAAGACAGAGTTTTTAGGCTGGCAGTAATAAATAGTTTATTCTCTGACAATGTAGATACACCTGAGCTGTCAGGCCCCTAGAAAAATACCACCTCAGTAAATGTCAAGCTCTGTTAATTCAAATGCTGCTGGGTTTAGCTGGTTGAAGTTTCAGTTGTGCTAATTTCCTCTGCAAGAAAGTATAGGAGGTGCTCAATGATCTCGTTAGTCCTTGACACAAAAAAGTACATTATTTACCAATGATAGTCATAAATACACAAAATGTACATTTTATTTTGAGAGAAGGAGAAACACCTCTTTTTCTCTAGTTTGAATCTTCTGCAATTTCTCTGAGTATACATGATTTTTAATAGGCAAAATATAATTGTTTTCTTTCTGCTATGCCATGAAAAACCTCTAAGAACATTTAAATATATTATTTACAGATGGTTACAGTGGGGTTTCCTTTCCACTGTAACATATTCCAATGAAGTACTTTATTTTTCTAATATACTCTAGAAATTCATAAAATTGTGAATCAGTTAAACACGAGTTGTAATATGAAGTAACCTAGTTGCTTCATCACAAATAAACCAGCAGAGGTTCCCATGGAGTATAGTTTATTTCTATGGGAGACCAATAAGGGTTAAGAATTAACTAGACATCATATGCTTTATAGAATCTTGCACAAGAAAATACAGCCAAAAAATTCAGCTAGAAATAGGATTCTAGTTCTTCAATTTCCAGAGCTCCTTTCTGCAATTCAATCTTCAACCACAGACAACCAAGTAAGATTGTACAGGCTTCTCTTGCACCATGCTATTTCTCCCATAGTTTGCATTTCTTAAGTATCGGAAAGCCTCATATGTTTTACAAGGCTAACTGTTTAAATTACAATGAAAACTGTTTCTAAATCTGTTCATTTCAATACATGCTATTCTTAGATTATTTTAGCTGGCCTTAAGAATCTTTCACCCTGCTTAAAGTAGATGTAGCAGGATATCATAAATCATAAACCAGCATAAAACTCTAGAATTTGCTGTAAGTTAGAACTATGATTTTCTTCATACTTCTTAGTAGGAAGACTTTTTACAATTTATTTCATGATAATTGAGTTTAAAAAGCAGAATGTAATTTAATGGAATTTAAAATGCTGCACTTACTGGAATACTTTATTCGTCACAAGGTCTAGGGGTTTAGAATTGACTAACAGACAGCGATGATGATAAATCAATGTAGCAGAGTTAGTTTCTTAGAGCTGAATTGGATTCAGTCACTCAGCTCTCTGAATAATGAAATTGCATGGCCAAATCCCTCGCTTCTCAGAGAATTTAGGATAAGGGACCTCAGCTAATTTTTTTTTTTTGGTATTGAAAAAAGAAATCTGTGTAAGTCATAGCAGTTTAATTCATCATCTTCCTTTTCTGTTGAAATTTCAATTAAAACCACAGTTCATAATGTTCCATGCACAGAATTAATTCCTTGCATTGGACAATCTAAAAGTATATGTAACTAGTTAGTGTATGAACTTCAGCACACATCTAGAGAGAAGTTGTAAACAATAAACTATCTGCTTTCCTAAAAAATTCCCAAGCATTCCCAAAGTAAAAGTAGTTCAAACACCTCAAAAACCAAGAAAAACTTCTTTCTTTTTTTTTTTTTTGCCACTAATAAAATCTTTTTGGCTGTGTGTATAGTTCGCATTAGTGAATCAAAAAAAATCATTATGTGTCTTGCCTCACTAACAGTGGAAGCTAAGTTAACACTGAGACTTAAAATTTCATTATAAAGTTTCTTAAATTCCCGGTGTATAGAAATGTACATGCCTGTTTTCCATTCAAGTTTACATTTTTCTGCCTAATTAGAACAATGAATCATAGCACTGTCGGAGCTACTTGCATTATGCTTCTCCTATTTCTGTTTCAGTTGGTTAAAGACTTTAATGATAGACCTTTGGCCAAGCTATCCCTTCTTCCATGCTCTTTTAGCACTAACCCAAATCTACACAACCTTTGGCTAGCCAGAACATCAGATGAGCATGTGGAAAGTTCTGCTGAATCTGATTCAGTGGTACTTGATTCGAGGTACTCTTTACTTATTTAAAAAGTGAAACTTCTGTGTGAATAATATCCCTCTTCTATGGGCAGCTACAAGAGTCATGGTAGATGAGATGTGAACAGCTGCTTTACCAGAAAAGGAAATCCACATGGGTGTTTTGATCATTTAAATTCTCTACGCAAACCTGCCCTGTGTGAAATGCATTTTATGGAGCCATCCCTACCCAGTGGGAATAATTTCTGTGTTACAAGGACTGTCATGTCTTAGGTCTTCAAGCCACATTTGTATTAACTTACATGGGAGGTTTGTATTATATTTCTGCTTAAAAGACACATACTTAACTACAATGGATTTGTTAGTGATGGTATTCATATTAAAACTTTCCAGAAGTGCACTTTTTAATGTACTTTATAAATTAATAGAGCCAGAAACATTTCTATATTATAACGGGAAACGCATCTCTGCCATAATCCTAAAATATTGGGGGATTTTGCTGATTCCTTCCCTTATCCTAATTTAAAATACTGTAATAAACAAATGTAAATAATCAAGCATATGTACCCAATACCTTTTAACCTCAGATGCTATCAGTCAAAATTTTTTGTCATTTATATTTCTATTTCTTCATCCCTAAGCTTTATACTGGAAACTGCATTCCTTCACATTTGACAGGCAGATTATAAAGATGACTGTCTTTCTCCAGCAGTTTTAAAATGCCTCCAGTTATTATTTCATTACCTTTATTCCTTCTCTTTGGGTTCATAGCCTAGCATTGATAATCAATGCCCAGAATAAGACATCATCTTCCAGTATGAGAAATTCTTGTAACTGCACCAGTGCTAGCATATTGTTGAGCACTAGCTTGTAAGAAAATGCTGTAACAGAGACAAGAAATTAATATGCCTTCATATCCTATTATGAAACATAAAGCTCAAATTTCGTATTTCACCCTTTTTTGTTCAGGAAATGAGAAGCATCAGTGCATCATGTCCATGTGTAATTGTGCACAGCATCCGTTATAATTCCCCCACAGATAAATCTTAATAAAGCACACACCATCATTCAAGAGTTGCCATGTCACCTGTCCGTGATGCTTCTAGAGTTCATCTAGCCTTGTCACATTACATTCCAAGAATATTTAATTCCAGCTCAATAGTTACTTGGGGGAAGGAGGGAGGGGAATAACAGTTTATAAATAATCCCTTACTAAAAATGCCCAAAGTGGTTCAAGTCCTTTTCTTCTAGCTGGTGTCGAGAAATTTTCCATTAAAAATAGAGTAGATTACACATAATAGGCTTTTTCTCTCCCTTTTTGTGTCCATCAGCCAAAGAGGGACTACAGTCTTTTGAAGTAGGCTGGTTAATGTTCTGCTACCATTAAAAGAAGCATAACGGTGTGATTGTACATTTGGAAAAAAACCACAGGCATCTTTGCCATAATTTTCAAAGTAGAAGCTCTATAACTGCTAGATTCCATCATTACTACAGCTACTAACACAAAAAATTTGATAAAGTTGTGTATGTGGGTGAATTCATCTAACACCAAGTTTTAATAATTCATGATGCAGTAACTGCTACTAATACAGAAACACTTAAACTACTCAAAAAAGCCTTTCAGATACTAGAAAAGATGTGAAGCATTTTGAAAATTTTATTGCTTGGCAAGAATAATTTTTCACCTCAGTCAGGACTGACAGCTGTAATTCTTATTTCTCAAAGGCAGCAGCAGTGGCATAGTCTCCTTGAAGCATGGAGGAAATGAAATGAACCTTAGCAGATGCACGCATTTCATAAGAAGCTTTGCATGGGAAACTATGATTTTGCCCTTTTGTCTGTAGTGGTTTCAGTCAGCGCAGGGTTAATTTTTTGTAGTAGCTGGGACCAGGACCCTAATGTTATTCAGTAGCACCTCATATCTTTGCCAGGGCTGGCACAAAGTGACTCTCTCTCTCTCTCCCTTCCAAAACTGCTCCTTCTGGTTGAATAAAGGGGATAGAGTGGGGGAATGTGTTGGTTTGGGATTGGTTGACATTTAGTGGACAGGGAAAAAGTTACCTATAGAGTGATCTTTCTGGGAGAGGCTGCTGGGAGCTTCCTCTGTGCCTGGAAAAGGGCCAATAGTTGACTAGCTCTGAGGATTGACAGCTTTTAAGGCCATTTAGAAGCTAGGTCTCCCTCTGTGAATTCCACGTTTTAAAAATAGGCAAGATTGGGAAGGGTCCTTTGGCTTCAGACCTCCAAAGGTACCTGCGCTGTGTCGTGGGCCGGCCCTGCTGTGCCGCGGCCCACACAGCCTGGCAGGGCTGGGCCAGACCCCAGCGGCTCCCGGGCAGGGGATGAGAGGCCGTAGGGCCCCAGCCAAGGCTGGGTCAGGTCACAGCCGCTGTCATCTCGCTGACACCAAGCCCTGTTCCCCTGCCATAGGCCCGTGCCGAGCCAGGGTCCCACCGGCCCCTGGGCCGGGCCAGGCTCACTCCTCCGGCCTTAAGCAGCTGCCGGTCAGAGGGAGGGGCCCAGCGGGGCTTGCAATCCATCACCATGGCTGCTTTGGCTACTGCCTATGACCATCTGCAGGCCTGGGTGAAATGTTATCCCTTTCAGTGCACAGATGAGACCTTCAGACTTTGATCCTTTCTCAAGGAAGAAGAGAACAGAGGGGACACGTAGAAAGATAGCATGAAGACAGTAAGGTCAGTAAAGAAGGAGCTGAGTTCTAGATGGTAGGAGAATGAGGAGGTGCCTTAGTATTGAAAGTTCTTGTGGTAAGGCCATGGAGATATGATATACAATATTCCCTATAATTCATAAGGAGGTATGGGGGGATAGAGTGCTCAAACTGTACATCTGAGCAGAGGCATCCCTTGATGCAGCAAAGCAGAAGTTAAAGAAGCTGTGATCCCATGAGAAGCTTGAACAGAGAAATGAGAATGATTAAGACCCTGTGCCCCCAGGGAGAAAAGAAGATGACCTCTTTTCCCTGAGATGATTGCAGAAATAAATGAAGAGAGCCTTTGCCTTTGAACAGCTGTTCTTAAAAATAACACCCCATAAGCTGACATGGCCCATTCATTCAGCTGTGAGAAGGCTGTGAAAATGGGAGGAATTTCACTAAGCAGATTCTTCTGGGCAGCTGCTGTTTGTGAAAATGAAAGGCCATGAGAGAACTGTTTTCTTGTGGAGAAGTCTCCATGGCATGGCAAGAGAAAACTCATTTCCCTATAGGAACTGAGGAAAGACTATTGTAGAAATGATAGCTGATTTAAAATCCCAGGTTTTGTCTCTACATTGTCAGTGGGAAAAGGAAAGAAGTTGGGCAGGGGTAGAGAAAGTGTTCTGAAGATTTTATTCTGAACTTTTTCTGACTCTTTTAGTTCTATTAATAAAGTTTTCTTCATACGCCTTAAGTTTTGAGCCTGTTTTGCCCTCCTAACCCATATTTCACAGCAATAAATGAGTAAGTGCACTGGTGAGTTTAGTCAGCTCAAAACCCACCACATTTGGTGCACTGGCCAGTAAATTTAAATTGGCGAATCTAAAGCACTACAGGGAGCCATCCCATATTGTTCTTAGTCCTGGAATCCCGGAATGCACTGAGAATTTTTGCATGGAAATCACTCTCTCTTGTAGACTTTTGTTTTTCTGTTTGTTTTCTTATCTCATTGCTGTTTCCAGTAATTTGTTCTTGTCTCCACTTGTATTCTTCATGGTTTTTGCCTCCAGTTCTCACCTCTGAGCCACCATAGCAGAAAGGGGAAGAAGGAGAGAGAACAAGCAGAATTGGGAGAGCGTGGTGGCACTGAGCTGGGGAATACCATTAAACCCCAAGTAAGAGAGGAGCAAATCCTGGAGGGGTTGGTCATGCTTGGTGCCCTCATCAGCAAAGGTGATAACAAGCAGTTATCTGGATGATCTGAAAGCTCAAGACAATAATCAGCTGTGTCAGAGTTTGTCAGGTCTGACACTTCTCTTATCAAGGGTGAAGCATACAAGCACATTTGTGTGGAATACACAGATGAGTTTTTCCATACTGATGAACTCATAAAGGTACAAGATGTGTGCGTCAGCTATAATAAATGGGTCAGCATAATAAAATTCTCAGTACTGCCAGGGCAACTTAATGATGATGCAATATGCAAATACATTAAAATTATATTAAATTATCCTGTCTTACATTTTTGTTGCTCTTCACAGATAAAATTAAAGATAAGAAAATGTACAAGGCTATAGACTTTTCAATTAATAAATTTAAAATTTATTCAACATATAATCATGCCACATATAGCAAGAGTAAACATAATGGAATACTAATATAGCCTTCATAGGTTTTATTGCTTGTCCATATTTAAACTCATTTTTACTTGTGATAAGACACACATTCTTCTGCTCTATTGTAGTTTCACAGTAGAACTTACAGTTACTGTTGTATCCAATGTAAAAAACTTAACCAGCATCTGATATTTGTCTTCTTTTGCTTTATCTCAATTTTTTAAATGCTTATTTAATCTATAGAACATTTTTCTTTAAAAAACTCTAAACCTTGCTACCTTTCCTTAAAAAAATAGGTAACCTGAACTATTCATTTATTTTTCTATATTTACAGAAAAGTCCAAATTCTGAAGTATATTTACACAAAGGCAATCAATACAATTCAAAACTGAAGTCCTGTTAAATAGCAATTATTTTAGTGCAAATGTATTATCAAAATTAATTTTAGCACCTGCCACTGAAAATGCACCCTTTGTTAAATAATATGTTTGAGAACAGTAACTTACAAACTTAGATGAAGATTCAGGTGATTTCTAAACAAAACTTTTCCAGACTGTGAAGACTGACTACATACAGAGGAAAAAAAAAAAAAAAGCATAATTTGAACTATGCTCAATACAATTGTATTATATTGAAGACATACCTTATTTAAAGTCCCAGTTCAGCCACCACCCCTGCCACTGCAAAGCTGCATGCCCCAGTTTTTCATCTCCACGTTCATTTAAGGATTAGAAACAGCTTTTGGAGGACTTTATTTTATTTCTTCATATTCAAAAATATTCAATTTATTTTGGTTTCCTACAGGCTTATGTAGGTTCTTCGTAGACCGTATTTCATTATACTCTACATAGACATTAAAGATCAAAAACACGATTTGGGAAACCCTGGAGGCACAGTTATAACACAAATAATGTACCTCATTCAAAGTTTTTTTGTCACAGTTTTCTAAAATTGAGCTTGGGAAATGTTTACAATTATCACGTGTCCTTTCAGCAACACATTTTCTTAACAAGAGAGAAGAAAATACATCTCCCTTTCTTGCTTGTCTTTTTGGCCTTTTTTTGTTTTAATGGTTTAGGTCTTGACATGTACTAGTAAACAACACAACTTTAAGCTGGTATTTTGTTATTCACCATTTCAGGTGACTTTTCTGAATTTTTGAGTGCTGGGATATTTTTTGTCATCAGTCAACACAGCAATCCAAATAAATTACTCAAATACTAAACACCCAAACAAATGTATTTATCAGCTGCCTACTTTCAGAATTGGAGCTTTTAGTAACCATATTTCAGGTTAAATCTTCAGGGATCAATATTGTGAATTATTTTCCCTTTATAATTTCAGTTCTCTTTCGAATACAAGGGCCAAAAAATTGTCACTATTGGTTTGGGTTTGACTTTCCCCTTCAGACATATGAGGCTTTTGCTATTCATGGAAAATATGCCATAATACCTTAGAGAAAATGGAATTTAATGTTTTGCAATTGAAGGATTTCAGGCTAATAATGCTATTTCGTAGTTTTAAAACTGTACACACCTCAAATGTCAGTGACATTGGTATACAGAAGACAGTTATGGGTAACACTGTTATAAAATTCTTACTTTACTCTGTTTCCAAAGGAAAAAAAAAATCATTATGAGATCATAATGTCTCTTTTGTCAGCTCAGAACTTCATCTTATTCAATTTTCATCCCATCTCACCAATTCAAAAGCAAAATATATGCTCAAAAACAATTAGGTCCCCACAAGTTTTCTTGAAAATTCTATGAATGGGAAGGAAGAGGATCTAATTAATGTTTTCACATACAAAAAGACAGACAGAATTCTGATACTACACACATCATCAGCTGCCTGGCCAAGTAGTGTGAACCTAGTTGCTGGTCATTTAGCATGTACATAGCTCAAATTTAACTCTCTTATTATACCTCTTGCCCACAAATATTAACATTACAGCAGTGAGGATGGAAAGTATTCAGATCTATAAAAATAAGCCATCATCAGTTGAACTGTTTTTCAAACAAACTCATTCACTACTTACTCCTATATTTTGAAAAAACCCCAACCTAATATTTAACTTTCTCTGTCGAAACTGTAGATTTAATATAATGTAAAAAAATTCATTTGCTGGTACCTTGATATTTTTATGTTGCAGCCAACTGAGAGTTTGCTGATAAAGCTGAAAGTGTCAGTTACTCTGTAATACCATAAAATAATAAATGCAGTACATCATACTGGATGTTAGAAGGTGATTGATAATTACTTGCCATCATGTTGTGTAAATTCCCAAATCAGTGATTTTGAATAGATACATAAGTGATTCAGCATTCATATTCAGGTACCATGAAATCCCTGTAGCCCTTGAAGTTTGCAGACCCACAGATTTTCAATAACACCGATTTATTTTGTTCTGAAGTTATTTTGTAGCAGCCAGGGGAATTATATAAGTTCCAATCTTTCTAAAATTACTGTGATACAGCTGCTTCCTGAGCACCTTTGAAATTATTTCATCAAACTGGTTGCTGCAACTGTCACTTAATAATAAATTATCTCCAATATTTGATAGTAATGAAAGTAATTGATTCCATTGAGGAAAACTGATATGCAAAGAAGGGCTGGATTTTAGACATAGGAATAGAAGTAGGAAAACAACTACACAAGTATCACTGCAGATAAGGGTTCCACCAATATGCCTATCAACATTATATTAGCCTCCTTGCTAGGCAAGTTATTTTCCTATAGCAATGAGGTTGGTGTCTGCAGCTATTCACGTATCTGGGGAGTACTCACCTTCTAACCCGTGCCATGCTGGAAAAGAAAGCCAAAATGATGGAAGATTCTAATTTTTCATAATGCCTCCCAGCATTAATTGCATTTAATATAGACAATGAAAATTCAGTTCAACTGAATAGGAAAAGATAGTGCATTTAAACTTTCCCTTGTTATCTAACGAAAATAAAAGACTCCTTATGTGACCAGTAAGCCAGTTGTGGTCTTAATAATTTCCAAAGAATCGCTGAGGTTGGAAGTGACCTCTGGAGATCATCTGGTCTTAGTTGTGTGTTCAAAACAGGACCAATTACAGCTGGCTGCTCAGGAACAGTGCCCGTCAATTTTCAAATATTTTTAGATATGTTGACAGACTCCACCTCCTCTTTCATCAACCTGTTCAAGTCTTTGACTACCTTCAGAATTAAAAAGTTGTTTCTTAGATTAAAACAGAATTTTCTGTATTTCAATTTGTGCCTACTGCTGAACACAGCATTTTATGTGCATTCCCACAAACCCTAAGAGGAAGAATCACCTCCCCTCGCCTGTTGGTGAGAATGTTCATACAAACCCAGCATCAGGAACATGTTAAGTCTGCAGCAGGAGGCTGATCCTCATGTGAGCCTTCTAATCTTTAGTAACTAAAGTCCTTCCAAGACAATCTGTAACGTAACATAATTGATCTCTCATCTGACTCCAATACTCTATGTACCAAAAAAAATTCCTTCATATTTATGGGCTTCCTCTTAGTCACACCTTAAAAGACACTTGCTCCAGTGAATATGTGGCTCCAATATCCAAATACCTCATTAAAAATAATTCATCAGAATATAAAATAAAACTCAAATTAGGTGGTGATTAATATGTGTATTTTTTTGCCTACAATCAATTTTTATTATCTGGAGTTGAATCATGAAATAAAAAGTACCTGAATATGAGAAATCTATAAAATATTATTACTAGTCATTTGCATACCCCTATGACTTTTCATGAAAATACAACTGCAAGAGGTACAAACAACAGATAGGTGGCACCAGAAAAAAAAAAACATACAGAAGTCATTGTTCCAGCAACCCTTGTTCTAAGATGAATTTTAAAAGTTAAATTGCACACTATCCTGACTTAATAAATCTGCATATTACTACATTAAATTAATATTCAACCCTGAAAATCCAAAAATTTACCTTTTCTGCAGACTGGTGCTGACATATTAAGTTCACAGTACTGAAACTGTTTAAGGTCCACAAACTGTATAAGCAATAACTTCCAGGTTAAAACTTTATTCTTGCTTGTTCTGTATTCTGTAGTAGTGGGTGTACCCAGTCACTGTACTTCATCTCAGCTGGCCCCTAGTGACTTGGGCCAGAAGCAGAGCAGACAGTTACATAGAGCACAAACTGATTAATATTTAATATTCAAAGCCTTAAGTAAACTAAAGTGTTTCAGAAATGCCGTTGCAGTTTAGAAATGCAGAGTCCAGTCTGCACTGGCAGTGACAAATTTGTTCCCTTCTTCCTTCAGTGCTTCACTCCAGTGAAGCCACACATTGCAATCCATTAGAGTTGAGCAGCCACACCACCATTCCTGCACTCTGCCCTGTCTTGTGCTTGTCTCCACCCAGAAAACACAAGCAGAACACCACATCAGCAAAGCAAGGGACCTGAAGCCACAAGATGAGTGCACTTCTCTTTTATCTTCACTGCAGCAGCAGTGCCACATTTTGTTACCGCATGTAGGAACCTGATTTCAGCAATGCTATCTTGACAAGAGCAGAGCAAGATATGAGCAATGATGGAGACACAGTTCTAGGGGGGTCATGATCAGCCACTACTGGTGCTGAAATACTTGTCTCAACTCTATGATCAGTTAGAGAAGATATTATTCAACTACTTCCACAACCACCATAAAAAGCAAGTAAATAATAAAAAATAAACAAAATTATGCAACCTTCATTGCTATAAGAGAGACAACTCTTTCTGTTTAGAAAATTAAAAAGTATAGATAGTTCTGGTATGTCCCAAAATTATTTCTTTTTGCTTTTCATTCTGAAAGATCTCTTATCTATGTACACTGGAAAACAATTATATATATACATTTGGTGTTGCATGTCACAGGTACTTGCAGAAAATCATCAAAAGATGTAGCGCATAAGGCACACACAGAGCTCATAGACTGGTGGTTCACACTTAAGCTGCTTAATTCCTGCCAAACACACATGACAATATTTATGATTTATGATTTATAAATGTGAATTAAGCATTAACATTGCAGACAAAGAGCTTGAAATACCAGGGCTTCCTGGAGATATTGCAGCTGATATGTAGGAGAACACAGGGAGTTGAATGATTGAATGACCAAAGCTAAGTCCTCCATCTTATCTTTTGCTACTTTTTGCTTTTCCCATACATCAACATATGTAGAAATGGAAGCAAGAATATATATGGTAAGACTAGAAGAAAATTTCAATGTTTGTCTAGCTTTTTATCCTCTACCAGTAGAAAATGTGTAAGAACATTGCTCAGAGAGGATCAGTACATTCTGACTCACATGACCATGAAAGTATCTAGATAGTTATAGGAAAACTTTTAATGGTGCTTAACTTTAGTCTTTAACATTAATATTGAGAACCATGAATGCCAAAGATTACGGAAAAGTAAGCTTAAAGAGTTAACATGGAAACTATCATTAGTAAGAAAACTAGTGTTCTATGCTAACATTTCTCTGAAAGCTTCAAAAAGACCATTAAAGTCGTTTCAAAATGAGCCCTTCTCTGCCAGAACAAGCAAAACAAGCCTGAAACACCTGTGACAGATGCTTTGCCAGAGTAAAAAAATCACATTTGAACTTTAGATGGGAAATTCTGTTTCAAGTCTGAAATCCCTCACACACTTGAGTGAGCTCTGAGTGAAATGAAATCTGCTTCTATACATATCAAGCCAGGTCATCTTTTATCTCTACCAGCCTCAGCTCACTCTGAAATTCATCAAGCTTTAATTGACTGGCATTCCATTAAATGCCTAGGATTTTCAAAGTATTCCCCAATCAGACCATATTAGACTAACCTGTTGTGGTCAAATATGCTCTTCCATAATATATTGCACCATATACTGCACCACTCCATACTGGTTAAGAGTGATAAATATAAGTGTAGCCGAACACAAACCCAAACTCCTGCAGTCAATTAATTAAGCGTCCACTAAGAGTAAAATATGTATGACATTTTGATCTTTGCTATCAAACTTTCCTTCCTTTTTCCTTCATAAAAAATTGTTAGTAAAACATTAAAGAAAAAAAATCAATTATAAGAGAGAGATCTGTAGTGTTTTGTACTTCCATTTTATATGCTACTAATTCTAGCCAGATGACTACTGTTTTGTGAGTGGGCAGCTGACGGGTCCCTAGCAACGGATTAATTGATTGCAGCGTTAAATCCACCTGCATCAACTCATTTCTCCTGTTCCTCACTTATGAGTATATACATACACATTTGCCAGGTAAATGCACGTAGAAACCTGAAGAACAAAGGGAGAAGGATCTGATAACAATTTATTCCACAAGTGTTTTAAATTTCAGAAAAAATATACTGTAATGTCAGGATTAAAAATTAATTAAAAATTTTTTCAGTATATTTTCAGTTATGTTCTTTTCATGCTATTCTTTAATACAGGGATCAATAAATCTTTTCATTCTCTATTGTTGTAATGAACACTACATTCCCTATTATAGTAAAGAGATTAATTCCAAATTTATAAATCAAATTTTACCTGTCAGGTAATGTTAGAAGCTAAAATGGAAAAAAGAAACTTAGAGATAGAAGGCTGAATGTCATAAAGTAGGTCCAAGAGCTAATCTCCACTTGCATAACAATATCTGTCCTAATAACTTATTATTAAGAAAGCATAGAGAATTTTTACTCCATTTGTTTTAGAGCTAGCTGTCATTTCTGTATATTATCAAAGGGAAATATTTTCAGTACCGAAATAGGAAATAGGTGTGAAAATGGTCTCAGGTAGGTTTCCAGGCCCTAAATCCAGTTATGCTGGCCCACAGCCCCTGCTGAACTCAAATTCATAAACTTTCTAGTTGCTGCAGTTTCTGACTTAAATGCTTGAAACTTCTGGCAGAAACATCTAGTTGATGTTTCAAGTAAATTATAAGGTCTTAGGGTCTTATTAAAGAAGGAGAATGAGTGTAAATTGTGAGCAAGAAGGAATGAATCCAGGACTGGTAGGTAAGAAAAGCCCTTTAAGGAAAGCTTTGTGGATTGCTTCTCCTGTGCTGGAAGTACTCACTCTCTGCAGTTGCTCTGGGAAATTTTGATTTCTTCTATTAAGAGCACACAGAGTGAATTGTCATGTTACTAATCTCCAATAGGCAAGATCAACACATGACACTGTCTCAACACAGTAATTATTCTGAACACAGGGCTCTCTACTCCCCCTTTCTAGGAGCAGAGATGCCTTCTTTTCTCAAGCTGTTATTGGAAACATGCAAACCCACCTCTTCCACAAGAATACCAGAGCCATCAAGGTGTCCTAGTTTGGGTAGAACTATGGTCTTTTTCTTTCCATTTGAAGTGGTTCAAAGTTTTTTTAGTCTGCAGCAAAGCTCAACTATTACCCAAGCCTGCAAGAACAGGTATGACTTTCTGCTTAAAGAGTTCTGTAAATCTGATCAGAAACTGGAGATGTGAATTCTGTTTTCCTTCAGTTACTTCAATACTTAATTTTTTTTTAATGAAAAATTTTTCATGTAAAATGTATAAACAGGTCTGAGAACATGGAAATCAGCTCCTTGCACTTATATCCATAGCTCCTAGACCCCAAGTCAGGCACTGCATACTAAATGTCTGCTTCCCTGATCATCCACTTTACCAGAAACTATATTTCTTTCTGTACCATTATATCCGTAGAAAACTTATAATTCTTAACTTTGCAAGTAGGAATCCATTTTGAAATTTTGGCATAGGGTAATCTAACATTTAAGTCCCTATTAGATCTGTCCTTAAAATACTGAGACAGACTGAGTTGGAAGAAATTTGCAGCTTCGTGATTTAATTTGTAAAATACATGGCAATAGTTTTAACTAACTGCAAAATTGCTCAACTAGGGCATTTATTCTGAAATTTTAGCCAACACATTTGAAAAATATTTAACTTGAGACTTTTTTCCACTTTTAAAAAACAGGAATATAACAGTTTGCAAATGCTAAGCATCTGAAGATAATTCAGTAATGTTTCCATTCTAATTTAAAGCACATATGTATAAATCTCTACCTTGTACTTGCAACATCCTACCCCTTTCTTTCCCTACTATTTACTAAATAGATAATAATTTTTAATTTTTTAATGTGACTGGATATGACATTAAAGTGATTTGGATACTCATTCTCTTCTTTTTTTAAGAAAGAGTATTTCCAGTGGGAAGCTACTATCATGATTTTGGGAGTAAACCTTGGCAACATGAATTATAACATTTTCAAACATTTATTTTAGCATCTTGGCAAAGAGACTCCTACAATCACATTGTAGCAAACAAATACATACCATGGATTAGAGATGTATGAAAACAGTAGATAAATGGTCAAGAAAGTATTCGATGTACACTGCAAGTGTTTGATTTAAACATAAATGTAGACATTTTAAGAGTAATAGAAAGGAACCTATTTGTGTTGCCTAGCTTAATTTAAAAATATAGAAGATACATATTAAGAAGAAAGAATTTCCATACTTACCTTCTTTTTCACCCATCAGCATAGTACATTTATCTCTTAAATGGTCCTTATCATAAAATAAATTCATTTGGTTGTAAGATCAATGTGGCACACAAATCAACTCATTTTTATCACTCTCCATTATGTAAATTGAAAATGAATAAAAATCATATTGAATATATAGAAAGGCCTCCTTACAGTTAGAGGTAGGATTTCTAGAATAGTATGTCTTCTGCATCTTTTTCCCCAAAATGTGAGTTTTAAGTGAAATACATACCATATTTTGACATTTGAAACTTTGCGGTATATTTTCCAAACGGTTTCCCTGGCCTTGCAATTTTGAGCGGAATTTTTATTGATAATATTTCATATATGGAAAAGGGATCTCCATGAATTTCTGTGAGCATTACTGTGATAATTATTTTTTCCAAAAATTACCTCTTAGGTGCCAAGCATATAAACTTGTACTGCTTTACAAATATGATATTTGTCACACACAGCAAAGAGGAATTTGTGTCTTCACTCCACCACCAGCCACCCTTGCTCCCTTAAGAGAATCCTTTCTCCTAGGTAAGTACCATAATCACTGTGCTATTATGCTAGTCATGAAGAATTACATATTCTGCCTCTCTAGTCCAATATATTTTGTAAGTATTTTATGCAAAGCAGGCAATCTCCAACTGAAGAAGTCAAGCATGACACAAATAGAGATAGTCTCATTGGACATTGTTTTAGATAATTACTCTGTACATTTTATAGCAGAAATGGTTAATTCTTACTGATTTGAAGTGCTTGCAAGCCGGCCATGTAACTATTTCAATAATTTTAAACCAAAAGAAAAGCTCTGGGAACTTTCACTCATGAAATGATATTTGCCTGATTATTGTCATCTTCTCTTTCCATTTTGTTAGAACTTTAAGCCAAATAGTCCATCTGGCATTTTCTCTCACTTGTCATTTTTTAAGTTATAAAAATACAGTATATTTTAAAATTCTAGATCATCAGTTTTATTTTCTCACATAAGTACTGAACATAAGAACTTCAAATACTTTTACTGAATATTTTATGAAAAAAACCTCTTCAACTACATCTGAGATCTGCATCTGGACTCTGTTTCAGTATCTTACTGACTGCCTGCTGACAATAATGGTCAGGGAGGAGGAGTGTACTGGGCTTGAACGTAGATGGATGTTTCACAAAATCACCTCTTGAAATATCCAAATAGTACAGAAGATTTAGCTACATATCTTCCATTGGAATCAGCATGTGTAATGTGTGTTAGAGAGAAAGAGGCTTCAGTTTCTCTTCATATGATCTTCAGTGTGCATTCTGCCCGCTTCAAAAAAAAAAATAATTGCAGAATATATTCAACAGACTGGTGAGCACCTCCACAAGCACAATCAACATGAGCTGAGAGGGTCTCACTTCATGAATAGACTTACATTACATCTTGTGAAATTACTGAGCAGCTGTTAGAGAGAAAAGAAAACATGATCAGTATTCTTTTGTAGGGACTTACTGAGGACAAATCATCAAATACGCATGGTAAATAGAAATGGAGTCTTGAATAGGTGATAAGCAATCAACTACAAACAAAAGTGAGACACTGTGACCTTACATTCAGCATGAGTAGTAAATTAACATATCTGCAGTATACTAGGAAATTAGGAGGACAATAAGGACATAATAAACTTAAAACTAGCTATAAGCTACATAAATCTGAAATAACTAATCTAGTCTAATTATAGTATATTTTAAATCCCTCATCCCAAACCTTGACCAACTAATCTTTTCACCAGCAACCAGCATAGTTAAGTTTACAGATGTAACCTATTCGATAAAACAAGGCATGTGACACGGTCTAGTTATGAGGCAGAGTTACCCGAAGACAGACAAGTGATTCAGAAAATACGCTCAGTTAACTTGTCTTTGTCCATTATGCAGAATTATAACCCTTCTATTACACACAATGCCAACACCTCAACCTCTATTCTGCCCTGCTTATCCCTCCTGAAGAGCCTGCAACTGTGGATATGATTTTCTGAGCCTGAGA
>VWYI01023750.1:96256-146072 GCA_013399455.1 Anthoscopus minutus | reverse complement strand
TGTTTCTGCCCGGTTTTCAACTGAACCTGTCACAAATGGGCTTGATGACCTTGATAACTTTTTTATAAGCTTGTCTCAGCATAGACAAAATATTTGTAAGTGGAGGTTACATCTACTAACAGAGGCAACCAAATTAAGAGTCACATTCAGAAAAAAATAGAAAAGCTTTTAGCCTTTTATAAATAGAAAACCTTCAGTATAAAAAAAAACAACTTATCCTTCTGTACAGACTGTGCATGACTATCCTGACCCTACTGTACTCACCAAAATGTATTATTTCTTAAACATTATTCCATTTGTGGAATAAAAAAATACACATTACCTACTAATCCAAAATGCAATGTTTTGGAATAAGATTCCATTTCTCTAAGGTTTGTGAAACAAATCTTTAAAGGATTTATTCCAGGTATAAATTTTTTTGAACACCAAACTTCTTATTCCTTTAATTTTCTCAGGGATCTGAAAACTTAGCATTGAGGCATAAAAACAGCACTGGATTTTTAACAGAAGTTTTACCTGAATTCTCCATAAATAAAATGTGAAGTTCCACACTGGCACAGTCTTTATATGACTGAGATCTAAAGACAGAGTAAATACATTGAACTCAAGGCCGGAGAACTCAAGGGCTGGGTAGGAAGATAGGGAAAACTATGGGGAACTATTTCTGGCTTGCTAACACGTACCCATTAGTAAGTGCTGGCTTGTGTTTCACCTAAGTAAGGGGGAATCATACTATGTCACTGCTCAAAACCAACAGTTTACTGGAGAGCAACTGAAAATTTCTCTATGTAACAAAAACTGCCTTTAATATAGTCCTAAGTATGAGAAAAATATGGTAAAGACAGCAATGGGTACCTTCTGTAGTGTGTAGGCAAGGGGACTTATTAATGCTTCTCAATTCTTGCCTGAAATTTTGATAGCATAAATCATAGATCATCATAGATAGATCTATCATAGATCATGGATTAAAGGGACCTTAAAAATCATGTCATTTCAACATCTCTGCCATGTGCAGGGATACCACTCACTGGACTAGGATGCTTAAAGTTCCATCCAACCCGGCCTTAAACACTTCCAGGGATGGGGCATTCATAGCTTCTCTGAGCAGCTTCTGACAATGTCTCACCACCTTCACAGTAAACAATTTCTTCCTAATGCCTGATTTAAGCCTGTCCTTTGTCACTTTGAAACTGTTCCTCTCTTGTTCTATCACTACATGTCCTCATACAAAGTTCATCTCCAGCCCTCTCGCAGGTCCTCTTTTAGGAACTGGAAGGTGCTTCAGGATCTCCCTGGAGCCTTCTCTGCTCCAGGCTGATCAACCCCATCTCCCACAAAGTGTCATTTTATGAGAAGGGCTCCAGCCCTCTGATCACCTTTGTGTTCCTCCACTAGACCTGATCTAACAGGTCCATGTCTTTTTTGTGCTGGGATCCCCAGGGCTGAACAAAGCACTCTAAGCAGGGTCTCATGATGGCAGAGTAGAGGAGCAGAATGACCTCCCTTTACTTGCTGGTCACACTTCTTTTTATGTGGTTGCTTTGTGGGCTCCAAGTGTTTGTTGCAAGGTCATGTCCAGCTTTTCGAACCCCAGAACCCCCAAGTCCTCCTCTGTAGGGCTGCTCTCAATGAGTTTTTCCAGTTTGCCCCAACCCAGGTGCACCACCTTGCACCTGGACTTGTTGAATCTCATGAGGTTCTCCTGGGCCCACTTTTCAAATTTGTACAGGTCCCCTTGATGGTATCTCTCTGTGAGCACAACTCAGTCTGGTGTCCTTGGCAAACTTGCAAAGGGTGCACTTGATCTCCCTGTCCATATCATAGATGACAATAATAAACACCTAGGGAACACATAAAGATCACGGGAGAGGGCCCTGAGAGGCACCACTTGTCACCAGCCTCCAACTAGATACAGAACCTTTGATCACAACTCTGGCTCTGTCAATGCAGCCCATTCCTTGTCCATGGAATAGTCCACCATTCTTATCCATATCTCTCCAATTTAGAGATTTCTTTTTGCAAGTTATGAGGTCTTGAATGCTTCCTGTTTCATTTCTACCCACACGTAAAAGCCCATTTATTAAAGAAAAATAAAATTATAAAAACAAATTATTAGGTTTCAGTTAAGCCTTTTGCCTGTCAACATGGTAAAAGAATCTCAAGAAAATTAAAGATTAAGTTTTTCCATTATGCTACTGCTTATGCCAGAGGGGGAGTGTTTAACCAACAGAAAATTGTGTATTTTTTCAAGAAATTCAACTATTACTTATTCTTTCTTTTTCCCCACACCAATTAAATATTTGTAAACAGACAATTATTAGCATAAAGTCTGTCCATTCTTAATAGAATAAATATACACTCACATGATAGCATCTTTTACTACTTCATTTTAATCTCTGTTTTTTTGAATACCAAGAGTATAACATAATTTCCTCAAAAAAATGAATAGAAAATACTTTTTAAAGCACCAAGTGCTACATGTTTTACCAGGAAAAAAAGATTTTTTTTTCCACAGCTAATAAGACAAAAATATTTTTTAAATACTGAATCTTAGAGGTATGTGAAAGAAGAAAGCAGTAGATAGGAAATGCAGTGATTTTGAAGCTAGAGGCTGACTGAACAGTGAAGATTCCCTCAGAAAATATAGAGGCTTTTAAAATTTCTATATATGAATGGATTTCCTATCACATTCTTAAACATTAAAAAACAGTGTTATTTAGCATAGATTAAATAGAGCTGTGCAGAAGAGTTATTTTCAGTCCACAGAGGAGTAGAGCAAGAAAACCAACTTGTATAAAATGCTCTAGGATAACCTGCTTTAAACTTGATTTCCAAAGGTCATCTGTGTGAGAAAAATCGGACGTTTTCAGCAGCTGCTGGATCATTTTTCTGAGAATGAAAATCTGTCTCATAATGTAAATTGCACCTTTTTTTTTTTAAGCATCTTGGCCAGTCAGAAATTGAATAATATTACAAATTATATTGCATATAAATTGCATTATTATGATCAGAGAGTAATAGCTGTTAATGTATACCAACCAGAAGGGTTTTGATCCTTTTGCACTAAGCCTGAAATATTCTGTAAATCCTTGCCCTATCCCTAGGACTCTTTTTATTCCTTTTCAATTTTCTAATGACAGTGTAAAAGTAAAAACTAGCATATTACTAAGGTTTTTCTTTCTCCTTATACTTACGTAAATATATATTTTTCAGTTCTATAGTAAGTAGATGTGTTCATATTTTAAGGCATTGTCAATTCAAGCATTCATCTAATGCAAGGACTATTTCGAAACCCAAGAAAAGCATGGCTGGTAAATGCCTCCAGTTTCAGAGTCTTTCCAGGCATAATGCAACCAAAACATGTTCAATTAAAACTTCAGAAGAAGGATAAAGTCATTAGTAGGAATTTTCCACTGCTCTTATAAGCCAGCAAATGAAGGCAAATTCAAGAAAGTCAGTATTAAAGGTAAAATGTTTAGCTGATGGTGCCTCTTTATCTTAGAAATTTCTCACCTTGATGACATGTTGGCACATTAACACTCTTTTATTTTATTAAATTAATTTAGTTTTACATTTGTCTTCAGTGGTGACTAGAACAGTTAACAGCAAGAATCTTCATCTCTTTCTCATCCTAGAATCCTAAATTGTACTCCTAAATTGTAAAGCATACAACCTAAGATGTTTGCTATCGAGTTCTTGGATCCAAATCTCTTCTTGGATCCAAACCTCTGCAAAAACTGCATATCCTAAACTTCCATGTTTGCAGTTAAGATTTCTGGCGTGCTTAAGGCAGCACCTTTCACATGACGTTTTTACAACAAATCAGTGCTTAAGAATCAGCAAATGATAAGGAGGATGTTAATAGGTGAGATCTGTCCAGAAAGATTTTTTCCACTTAAGAAAAAAAAAGTGCAGGTTTTCACGGAGACTAAGTAATAAGTTATTTGGTGCCAGTTTCTTCTGTATCCTCTCCTGGATTATGACTAGTTCTCTAAAGCTGCAGAGATGACACCAAACTGGACACAGCTCTACTGGAGTCCATGGCACAAGTCACACTATCTTCTACAGATTCTGGCAGCCTTATTCTCATTCATTTATGTGGCATGGCCATTTAGCTCTCCCACTGATGTTACCAGAGTTTGATTTTGGCCCTTTGATTCTAAACTCTCTGAGGATGTGTGTAAAAACTATTTACTTTCTTTCAAATTAACTAAAAATAAATAAAATAATGGTCAGTCTTGCATTTTTAAGCGTGCTGCAGAAAGGCAAGAACGCTGTACTTTTCTTCAGGAAATGTTATAGTGCTGTGTCAAGAGTATGTTAGTCTCCATTCACCAAGTGAAGAAGGGGCATTGAGGATGTGCTATCACTAGGAAGCATAACCATCTTTTCTGCAATCACCTTTGTCAATTTAAATTCCACCACACTGCTGGCAGAGTAATAAGAGGAGATTCTGAGCAAAAAGCAGAATGCCCGAAAGCAAAAGCATGTCAGATGAGCAAGGATTATTTGGTCTCAGAGGAAATCACATTAGCAACTGCCAGGATAGACATACTATTCTGAGTTAAATGAGCTGGGGTACTGGAAAGCTGTGCTTTAATTTGAGAAATACACACTAGTGACCAGCCAGATCTTCTCCACTGTCATGTCTGTCTCCTCTCTTATCTCATTCAGTTGTGACAAATTGGAAGAAACAATTGGCAGGGACAACTATTGAGTCATTCAGCTTTTTGAATTGAGTCTGACTTCATCTGTGTTCAAGAGGTTTAACCTTAAACTATTTTTATCTAGACAGGTATAAAAAATACACATAGTGACACTTTCATTACATGTAAATTGTAACACAGTCTGATTAATTTAAAAAGCTTTCTGAAATTTCTAAGATAAATTGAAGAGGTCTTCCTTCTTTCTCTTTTTTTTTTTTTTTTTTTTTGTTTGCTTTTTTTTTAAATAAAGTATATATATCTACCTGTTCCAGGCACAGGCTTACTGAAAGACTATGAACAGGTTGTATTAAGGTGACATAGTATCTATATTACCATTGCTGCTAACTGATAGTGACACTATAAAATCACTCACAATGCTGTCCAGTTTGGGTATTAACATCAAGACTACATTCAATTCTGCACAGAATTTCTGTTAAATGTGTTTTCAGCCTATGTTCCAAGTGGAGATATCTGAGAAGACACAGTATTCCTGCCTCCCACATCTTCTATTCCCTAAATACTTTTGAAAGATTGGCATTCATATCTTAACTTCTTCAGAAGTGAATTCTCGCCTCAGAATCCTTCCCTGCAGGAAGATGGCAGTTTCAGTATCTTTCCTCTTTAGAGTGAATGGCTCCTACACAAAAATTCCTAGTTTGTTCTGAATTGAGCAGGAGCTGTAAGAGCTCAGGCAGTAATAGAGTTCAAAAATCAGCAGGAGACTTGGAGTCCCATAGAGCCAAATAGAGTCTTCAAAATGCAGCCCTTCCTGTTTTCAGCTCCTGCAGAGTGCTGTGAAAGCCCAACTTCTGCTGAACTGGGAGCCATTACCCATCTTTCTGTTATCTCAAGCTTGGTTCAGAGGTGTTCCAGTAGTTACCTTCACTTCCCATTTGTCACATATGAGAGCCACAGCCCATTTGTCCTGGATAGATTTCTCCAGACAGAAATAGGAGCAAGACTTGCAAAATACTGCATGCAGTGGTTGTTGCACTTGTTTTTAAAAATATCATTCTAAATTATACAGCTCTAAAGCAAGTAACTGACCCAATTCTGAAGCATATTATAATTACATCTAAAATAGAGAGAAAAAAAATTTTGAAAACCCAAATCAAACCCAGAATTTTATTTAAAGTGCCTCTGTCATTTACAGCAGAATAATCTTTTGGAGTTTATACACTGCAGTTATAGTTTGAAGGAAATAGTTGTGTTTTGGTGATGAATCTAATGTAATACCATAATCTTAACAAAAAATCAGTTTTTGGGAAAAGACTAAATCTCTCTTTAGAGAGAGAGAAATGAGTTTTCAAAACTAATTTTATTCTTGCACTACCACTGTTGAGAGAAATTGTGTGGCACCATAGCAGCAGTTACTTGCAGCCCTCTGTTAGCATGTGTCTAGCCTCAAAAGGAAATGTTCATCTACATGTGATTTAATGTCATTTTGAAGTAACAAATAACAAGATGGATTCCCTTGTTCTAAATGTTTCAGTGTCACTTTAAATTGGTGTGATAGAATTCTGATATTCTCATGAGCTGCATCCAAATTAACAAGAAAATTCACTTATATGAATAATCCATCTCCTGCTGATGTCACCTTGACAGGATTAGTAAATAGTATTTCACCAAAGTGTATCATATGTAGAGTTCAACAGGATCATAGACATTGAAATGCTAAGTGTTATTTGTAAATCAAATCCAGATGGTATGGTGCAAATGTTTTTTTCTATCCTGAAACTCTGTCATATCTTCTATAATCCATCTGGCATGAGGACAAGTGTTTGACAAGCAAATTTAATTCCATATATTTTAGATCAGACCAATCTCCAAGTATTTTATATGAACCTGTTTCTCTGTTTCCAGAGGTCTGTGGAATTTTACATCAACAGGAGGCTCACAGTGAAACACTGGAGAAGATGGTCTGTGCCATTCCTAAAGACCTCTGTAATCTTCAGAAATGCCTCTGTCACAACTAACATCTTTGATATAGTACTGAGACAGACTAAGATCCAGACAACTATTAGGTAGCCCTTCAGCTGTCCAGTTCTCTCTTTACACCTAAGGCAACTTCTTACAACTACAGTGACTGATGTAATAAGGCTTCCATGTATGGCTTCTAACAGCTGTGCCGAGTAAAAGCAAGTCTTCTTTAATGTGTGTGTGAGACAGGGACACAAAACCTAATAAACTCAAGGTCATTGCTGGGGGTTTTTTTCTGCACCTTAAAAAACTCAATGTCAAAATTTTTCCTTCTCCAAGAGCTTCTGTAGTTGATTCAACAGAAGCTGATGTTCCCTAAGAACCATGTTTAGAACCTGGACGCTAGGAAACCCCTCTTGCTTCTGCTGGTTAACAGCTGGTGCTTTCAAGTCCTTCATCTTTGCGCAGCCTGTTCAAGTAGTTGCTCAGTGTTATTTTAGAGAACATAAAAAATTGTATATAAGGAAGTTGTAAACTGGAACATTTTTCTTGCAAGATCATATTAGAGTCAAAACCAAGAAAACGTGCTTTTCTGTAGCTGCCTACCAGATTGCATCAGTAGGAATATCCCCCTTTCCAAGAGCAAAAGGAAGTTTTGTTTTATGCCTATATTGCATGTCTTCTCCCAGCAACAACTAGGAAAATATTAAAATTTTACACAAAAATTCCTATACAAAACAGAGCATAATAGACCTGTCTAAAAAGTAACACTAAACTGGGCTGACTGATTTAATGCTATTCAAAACTGTTCTTTTAGAGCACAATATATTTAACAACAATTCCAGGAAATTCAAATAAGTTTGTCAATAAGACACAATTGGTTTTATATAAGCTTCTCTTATTACAAAATATTAAGGAGTATAGACATTGCTCTGTGATAAGAAGTCTGTTCTTCCATTAATACACAGAGGATTAACATATATGGTTCAAGTAAAATAGATTCGGATAGATAATTGTTTCTTATAGCCTTTATACACTTTAATAGATCATCAGAGATATATTTCAGCTATGTAAAACGTTTCACAGAACATAATGCAAGATCATGAACTAAATGGCTAACAAAGATAAACTCATATTAGGCTATAAGAAACTTAAATTTTTAAAACGCCTTTTAATTAAAATACTTTTTTCAAGCAAATATAAGAGGAACATCTAAATTTATCATTTATTGTTTATTTAATATAAAGTAAAAAGAGGCAAAGTTTGGGATTAAGATACACTTAGAAATGTTTTCAGCTTAAAATATTTTTATAAAAATAACACACTAGCAATCAGATTAATTGAAATATTTCAAGCAGTTATAGCAAAAGGTCAACTGTATTCTTGTGGTAAGCTAATCCATTTTCATACCTTAGACAGCCAGTGAAAAAGCTGTATTTAACAAATACATTAATTTTTTTACATTAATGTTTATGGTCTGCAACTAAATATTTTTCTTGAATGTTATTTGAAAATTTGTACTGCTCTCTGGCCATGTTTCTAAAGAAAAGATAAAAGCAGCACCATATAAAAAAAAAGAAAATCAATTTGTATCTCACTGTGACTGTAATTTCAGTACTGCTTGAAAAGCAATAAAATGTTTCTGATTTTTGTGAAAGAACTGCAGACTAGCACAAGTCTACTTAAAATATGGAATTCAATTTATGAGTTACTGAATTGACATACTTAGAGAAATCTTGTTCTATTTTAATTCCTAAAGTACAAATTTATGAAATGTAGTGGATGCTATTAGCTCTTCATAAGACCATGGTCTCTTTCCAGAACATTTACATCAACTTCACCAATGTAAAATCCACTTACCAACCAAAATATACAAGAACTGATGATTGTTTGGTACAAGTTCCGGGCTACAGAGATAACAGAAATAATAAAAAAAATAAGGGTAGTGTTCCAAGAACAGGAAAAACCTTTGGATGTCCACAATCATTTTTTGATAGACATTACAGTTATAGACTCACAAATAATTTGCATATACTAGCAAGGTAGGGGGGAAGATTGTATTCTAACACCACAGAGCTTCACACTAATGTTGAGCACATTCAAAATCAGTGAAACTACTTTGTAAATACCCTTAAGCATCTAAGAATAAGAAGACTATGAAACGATACAGGATTTATCACAATCAAAGAGACAAAGTTGATCAGTTAAGTTGATCAAACAGACTGAAGCCACAAAAAAAATTATTTAACCTTGATTCATGAACATGTGTCTAAATCTGACTCTACCATGCTTTTTTGTGTTCTTACTCCATCATCCCAAGTGGCATTGAAAAGCTACTCATCCTACCGTTCTGCCTGGACTGTCTATGCCCTGTGTAGCCCCAGCTTCAGGCAAATGCTTCCTCTGCCCATTTGGACACAAGCGTTGTTCAGGGAGTATCACAACTTCTAAAGAAACTATTTGCCAGAACAAAAGTTAGACAATGTTGCAAGTCATTACATTTTCCTTAGAACAGAGCAGATTTTCGGAAAAAAGTTGTCAAGTGAAGGAATTGAAAAATCGTGTGCCAGGATCTGGGCAACTGAAGGTGGGGGAGAGTTGTAGATTCAAGTGACTTAATGTAGCGTCAGAGGAGGTCAGGGTTTTATGGCCTTTATCTACCATCAGCTTCTCCTTTCACTGGTTGATATAAAATCCTCTCTGATTTCACTGCCATCAGGATTTAAAAGCTACATGAAATGGGGCATTCAGTTTTGTATTCTTTCTTCCACATTGAACTAACTTATTCCACCTTTCAAAGAAAAAAAAACAACTAAAACCAACAAAACAGCAAAGCAGCAGCAAAATACATTATCCTATCCTAATGAAAAGGACCAGTAAAAATGTATTATCACCTCTGAATGATCCACATGGAGGAGACATAGTAGCTTTCTAGATGTAGTAGTTTGTAGGAACCAAATATTCGGGTAAGAATCAGAAACAAATTATTGCCAGCATTAAATGTAAATCAATGAAATAGCAAAGCAAGAGTTGTGTTTCAGTGTTGTGTATCAGAGTCAAAACGCTCCCCAGGCTAGTCCTGCCTCGGCATAGCACAGGCACAAACCTATCCTCACAGCCACACTTAAAAAGAATTCTAGCCAATAATGGTTTAAAACTTGTCCTACTTCATATACCATTATCTGTTCCACACTTATTATCACCTGCACACAGAGATATTTTTGCTTAAACTAAAGTGGAAAACTGATTAAAATTTAAGTAAAAGACAATAAGATGTGCATAATGTCCCTTGAAAATGTGTTTTACAGAAATCATGTTCACCAGTAAAACATGTCCTCAGGTGCCGTACCTGGATCACACATCCAAGTGTCAAAAGTAGATGTTTTAAGGTCGCTTAAAGAATCACCAGCAAAGGTATCAGTAGAAACAAGTTTAATAAAAGTGATTTCACTGCTTTCCTGGGGATCCTATTCCAATGCCTGAACATCCTTTCCCCGAAGAAATTTTTCCTAATATCTATCTAAACCTCCCCTGACACAACTGTAGACCATTTCCTTTTATCCTGTCATTTGTTACCGGGGAGAAGGAAAACAACCCCCATCTGGCTACAACCTCCCTGCAGGCAGTTGTAGAGAGTAATAAAGTTCCCCCTTAGCCTCATATTCTCCGAGCTAAACAACTCCAGGTCGCCCACCTGCTCCTCAGAATATGTTCATAATATGTACTGTCTCCATAGATGCTGAATTTACAAAGCTGCAGGTAAGAAATGTAGATCTAAGATTTAAAAGCTTTTCCTTCTCTGAAATCTTTAAGCAAGTTAAAAGCTTACATTTTGCTGATTTTTTGGAGATGATGTCACACCCTTCATTTCTGTAGTTCCAGTAAAATGCAAGCTCAGATAAGTCAACACAATTTGGACAAGTGCGAAGTATTTTCTAATTAATGATTCTGGTTTCAATTAAAACACCTTAAGACTACTGAGGGTATAGTTTGATCACTGTTTGTTCAGTATAATCTTTCTGCCTCTACATGAAGGGGTTGATCAGGGTTCAGAAACAGGGTCTCGCATCAGTCAGCAAGCAGTGAGCAATTGTATTGTGAATTCCTTGCTTTTTTCTTGGTTGTTTTTTATTATTATTGTTATTACTATTACATTTTACTTTGTTTCAACTTTTAAACTGTTTTGGTCAAAAAACTACAAGTTGTACATGGTATTCTCCTCCCCATTCCACAGGTGTGGGGGAAGTGTCTGTGTGAGTGAGCAGCTGTGTGGTGTTTAGCAGGCAGCTTGGCTTAAACCAGGACAGTACTTTTGTATACAGTATTATATTTAACAGAAAGTATAAGACTTCAAACAATGCATTTTAAAATCCAAAAGTATCACCTAATTGATTTTTTAAAAAGTATAATAAACCAGCAATAAGGACAGACTTTTAATATCTTAGCAAAGCGAGCATTTCCATTCCCTGGAGATAAAAGATAGGCAACAGGGATTACAAAAATTTGCCACCATTCTGTGTAATTCCAAAAGTGAGAGTTCAGCTGTAACTATTTGATGGTGTGCCCTGTGATGCATAGTACCATGGAACACTAGAAGACCGTCTAATGACCTTATTGACCAAAATACATTCCAATCCTCTGTTGCCTACTAAGCAAAACACTGTTTGGGCTTTAATTACATCAATACACCATATTCAGAGTGAAAAACAAACCTTAAAGAATTGTCTTTCTAGGCAAATGACTGTAATACCATTTACAGATAGAAATATTTTCACCTTTTTAGAATCATACATCTCATGGGATTAGCACAATGGCCCCTAAAATCTGGAAAACCAAATAAAAATCAGAAGTAAAAAAAGGGTTTTGTTCCATATATTGTCTGCTAACTTCAAAAAGCCACTCTTGGACTATGTTCCCAGAGCACTATCACTGTCACTATTAGAAGCATTGACAATACTTGTCAGAGGGTGTCTGTACCTTCATACCTGCAGATGACCACTGATGAGGAAGCCTCGAGGTGCAGTGGGGATTACAGGTCAGAGGGGCATAAAAGAAGTAGACAAGAGCACAGCTCCCACAGTGCAGCAAGGAGAGGAACATTTGGGATGACATGGGACAGCTCAACTGATTTCAGTGTTAGTGTGGATGGATACAACAAGATCTTGAGAATGGGCGGAATGAGAAAGGACAGGACAGGGATTTCCCACTATATAAAGGAGAAGCTTGGGCTTATGGACCTCTTGTAAGGCAGTAGGTAAGTACAAAGTTGTGGATCAGATCAGAGGAGAAGCCAGTGAGGGTGATGCCTCGGAGGGAGTGTATTACTGATCACCTCACGGGTATGGGAAGCTCAGAAAGATTTCTTCAAACATTTCTCAGCTTAGAGAAATGAAGGCTTCGCGAGTGTCCTGAGGGAGGCCCTCAGTATCTATACAGAGGTCATAAGGAAGATGGAGCCAGACTCTCCACAAAGCCTATTGTATGTTATAGTAGTACAGGTGACGATGAGTACAGTTTGAAATGAGAGGTTCAGTCAACATAAGAAGAACATTTTTCATCATGAAGACAGTCCAGCAGCTGAAAAAGCTGTTCAGAGCTGTTCTGTCTTGGAAGTCTGCAAGACCACACAGGACACAGCCCTGACGCAGCAGCCTGCTCTGATCTCATAGCTGACCTTGCCTTGAACAGGATGCTGGGCTAGAAACCTCTTGAATGTCATTAACCCCAAGTTACTCTATGAGCCTGTGAAAATGATCTGCTTCTACAGCTCCATCTACTTCACAATTGTGAAAACAGTTGCTCTAGCACTCAACAGGAATATAATACATACAATACTTGTTATACCACTTCTGTATCATACTTGTCAACATAGGAGACTAGATAATAGTAAACAGAGCAGCTCCAAAGGCTCAAATACTACAGATTTTGTTACCAGTGAGACCAGAAGAGACTTTTCAGGATAAAAAAGAAATTTGAAACATCTACTGTAGTCCAGAGCTCCAGGGTTTGCAGTTTTTTCACCAAATGAACTGCTAGCAAGGTGTGTGAAGTTCATTATGGAAACAAAAGATACACAGATTTCACAGACCAATACACTCCAGAAAAGAAAGCTTTTGATCATTCCATGTAGCTGTTTAAGTCTGATTCAAAGTTCTGCAGTCTAAATGGAAGGGCTTGTTATTTATGTCTGATGTTAATTTGATTAACATCAGAGGTTTTGGTTTTCATGGAAACATTTAATTTGAGAACTCTTACCAGTCTAAAGGGAAGCACAGGAGATGAGGTAACATAATTAATTTAGTTAAACTTCCTAAAATCCAATATGTTTAAAAACAGTGTCAGTTTTCCATTTGAATACAGATCTGTTTGACAGATCTCATAAAACCATAGAGGAAAGCTGATGTTTAAGCATTTCAGTTTGTAATACTTTTAGAAAAATGAGCACTAGGCACTTAGGATTATAATGTAAAATTAAATTTACTAAAAAAATACATTGAAGCTATTAATTGACCATAAACTGTAAAACTAGGCAAGAAAGGTAAACAGGGAAAAGTTGTCAACATAGGAAAACATAGGGCCAGAATTATCTCTGGCTATATAACATCTTATCTTTGATAAGAACAAAATTGATGACCTGTTTTTCACCAGGAAATTTTGTTATTTTTATTGCCATAGCAGGTACCACAAACCCTAACCCCATGGCATTTCATGTTTTCCCTAAAGTGAAAATACTCTTGATATCCCAAAGAGCTTTCACACTGAGACAATGTGTGAACTTGGATGGAAGAGGAAAGAGCAGAGGAGTGGGAGAGGCAGTGCAATAACAAGCCAAGACTGCTTGTCACCCATTGCCCCTAACACAATTAATCACTGATGGCAATTCCAAGAATCAGATTGGGTGGCCTTTACTTTTGTATTAATTGTAGGATTTGACCCTAAGTGAATAGGTTTTAAGATGGTAGCCCAAATGATAGAAAGAATAAGCTCCTACATATAGGAAACACTGTAGTTTTTGATTATCCTGTGTTATTTTTGCAAAGCACCCAAGAGCACTCAGAATGCTCGTCTGAATGCTGTGCTATGCCTTCCCATAAAGTACCACTGGTTTACTGAAAGGCACTGAACCCTTTCACTGGAACAGAAAGATCAAAACCTTTTTGGGGGATTTAGAAACTGCAAAACAAATCAAAGTCATTGCCTTCTCTTTTTTTCCAGTTTCTTCACATTTGCCATTTATCTGCCTACAAAGAAAATGAAACTCAGAAATACCAAAAAAATTCTTCTGTTCTCATAGAGAGTTTCAAAAGAAAACTTTCTTTTAAAATGTAAATCAACCACTGTGTTAATACGAAGAGAAAAACAGGTACAATAAGGCAAATACCAAAAAAAAAAGAGAGATATGAAATAAGATAATATAAAATAACTCTTATTATATCTAAAGTAGGATGCAAAGGGATAAGTAGATATGAAAATATGCAGTATACAAATTCTTCAGCAGGCTCTGGTCCTCTGATGAATAAAAAAATATGCCTAGTATTTCTGAAAAGAGTGTGAATAAATCAGATGTCACAAGTTATGCAAAAGTAATTTACGAATCTGGGAACCTGTCAATTGATACAAAAATAATGTATGCAGTAAAATAATTCCTCTATTATTTATAGCTGTAATTGGGGACAGAAACAGGGAAGAAAAGTTTATTCAAACCACAACACAAAGCAGTTCTGGGTAACAAACCTTAAAAGAATATATGGTTGTGATTTTCAGAAATTATTGTAATAGAGGAATAAATACCATTAATTTTAATGAGTACTGAATGTTTTACTGATCCTAGACAGCTTTTAAAATCTTGTATATCTTTTTCCTGTCATGTCTGATGGTTCTAAACAAGTCCACAGAGATAACTTTAAAAATTTGCATATAAGTATCCTCAATGAAATTTTCTTCCTTTTCTTCTACAGCTTTTTTTAATGTAGTGAGATGACATTTTTCAAGGCTCAAAGATTTAGGGAAAATTCAAGTGTTTAACAGCATGAACAGCAATGTCACAGAGGCAGTGAGGATCTTTAAAACCAGCAAGTGAAGATTTGCTCTGGCAGAAACATAGACTTTGAGAAATGGCTGATATCAAGAAACCATCACAAATGTAGGTGCCTTCAAGTCCATAGCCAGATCCAGCCTTGTTCTAACATTACAAATGATTGAGAAAAATATATTTTAACATTCAGAGTACCCACAGAAAAGCTAAAAGTAATCTCAGTGCTCCATGGGCTAGAGCTGTATTTCACATGAATTTGCTCATCTCCACTGAACCTGACAGAGCTACCCCAGATGTCAGGACTTAAAGAATGCAGCTAAAACATCTCAAAAACTGTCCCTATAAGATAAGCAACCACAACAGGTGCAGGTAGGAAACAGGAAGGTGTTAATTTCAGGCCTACACAGAGGTGAAAGTTTTGGAATTAACACACAGGACAAAATTCCAGTGTGCAGACTGTGGGAATGCAGATAGCAAAACCAGGGAGAAGATCTGGATAACATACAGACAAAAATTCCCACCATGGAAAACTGTAGGAAAGGAAGCAGCTGCTTACAGACATGCCATCCCAAGTGGTGAGAATGACGCATGATGTCTCTGGATACCTGGGACTTGGACTGTACTTCCAGAAGGACACTCTGGAGACCTCCACCACCAAGAAGATCAGAAGAAGAAGGGCCAGTGGGACACTGCAGGCACCCATGTGGTAGTGATTATAATCTCTTTCTCTCTCTCTAATGGTCTTTCTTCCCTCCCCTCTTCTTATTTCTCTCTCTTACATACACTTACTGTTAAATAAAATCCTTGCTACTGACTTTGGCATATGGTCTTGTTTGTACCTTAAATCAGGCAGAGGTATCTTTTATTAATCAGACCCTAATATTATTTTGGAAGTGGGATCCTAAACTAGCTTACTCAGACAAAATAATCTCAATATGAAAATGAGAGTCAATGACTACAAAAGTTATGGTATCCACAGGACACACAAATAGATGCTTGTAGCACAGGACACACAGTTTTAGAAAGCAGACCACGTGTTCTCTTAAGGAACATTCATGCTGCCTGTCTTTTGCCATCTAGACTTTGTGCCAAAGGCACAAATCTCTGTGATCAGCAGAGAACCACAAGCTTGTCCAGAGGCAATTCAAGTAGCATAAGAGATGTTCTGCCCTAAACTGAACTCCAGAATGCATGTCTCCTCTGTGTGGATGCACACAGATGTTACCACAACCATTCTCCTGCTGTGGATTCCCAAAATTAGATTCTGTGACTCCTTGCCTTTCTTTGTTGGAGAGCACAGATGTTATCAAAAGGGACCATTGCCCAGCACAATTTCCTTAAACTCAACAGCTATTCACCCTAAAACAAAGCTCTGTTGCACAGCATTCAGCTAAGAAAATTCCAGAGTCAGCAATCTCCTTTTGTCCTTCCTCGTACAGATATCAAACCATATGAACCCCTCTCTCCTATTTTTCTTTTACCACAAAAGAAAGCCAAATCTGACTAAATTCTCAGGAGATTTCTTGAAGAAAGATGTGAGTTTTACATTTGAAATAAAAAGCAAAATAAAAAAACTTGGAGAAGAGTATCTATATGACGAATGTATATGTATATGTATATGCATATGCATATGTATATACGTACCTTGGAAGGTATGTATATGAGGAATAAAGAAGAGGCAGACAATTAAAAGGTTTTCAGAAGTCTAAATGATCACATGAATCTACAGACATGAATTCAAACAGAATTCTTTGGAATTAGTCCCAGAGTAGCTGGGACAAGACATGGTAGTTGTCAGCAAATTCATGATTAGAATGTTACAAACTCCATCAAATGACAAAATGAGAAAGGGGACAATGAGGCAATCCAAAATGTAGTATTGGATAAACCATTTTGACTGAAGCTGAAAACAAAAGACATGGTTTAGTTCACTGAAAAATAAAGATACTTGCCAGAACTCCTTTAGAATCTTAATCAGGTGAAAAAATGTTTCTTTTTCTCAAATATAGAAGATGCTAGTGTTTCCAAAGAGTCACTATTGACAGGTGCTCCTGTGCAGCATATTCTGTGATTCTGTGACAGTGTTACCTATGGTAAACAGTTACCAATTTATTTATTAATACCATGTGCAGCAAGATGAATGTGCTTGTCCTTTCAAAATGACAACACTTCAGAGAACCAAAGCATCTTAGGAATACATGTTAAAAAATGTTTTTTCTTTTTCTTTTTCTTTTTCTTTTTCTTTTTCTTTTTCTTTTTCTTTTTCTTTTTCTTTTTCTTTTTCTTTTTCTCTTTTTTCTTTTTTCTTTTTCTTTTTTTCTCTTTCTCTTTCTCTTTCTCTTTCTCTTTCTCTCTTTCTCTTTCTCTTTCTCTTTCTCTTTCTCTTTCTCTTTCTCTTTCTCTTTTACCCTTTCTTTTTCTTTATTCTCTTTCATTTTTTTACTTCTTCTTTTTAAAATTCTTCTTCTTCTTCTTTTTTCCTTTTTTTCTTATATGAGTGACATTATCATAGCTCTCATTAAAATTACCATACTCTCAAAAACTATGTGCTCTCTGATTGGGCAAGGAAGAGGCAATTTTTGGCTTAAAAAAGTACCCCAAACATCATGAACAAAACCAACAATTTTCATACATGTCTAAATATTTTTCTCTGCTTTCATGTATTATACTACAACTTCATACTCTGATTTTAGTAAGAGACTGTTCCAAATTACTGCAAATCATAATGTTTTCATACTTGTGCAACACTGTATGTCAGACTTCACTTTAGATCTTGCAAGGGATGTTCAAAGTCAGTCTCTAAAGTATAAAAAATAAATTTACTCGCAACTTATACCTTTTGCTCTTGTATGATGGTATGAATTTATGAAACTCAATCACAGATGTTCCTGTATTTTTTATTTAGAGTTAGTCCATTTGAAGCACCAAAGGAAGCCATTCATATTGAAAGTGGGTGTGATTGGAGCAGTAAAAAGAGCAGTTTTTGCAATGGAAAACCCCTCAGAGTCATATACAACAGAAAAAGAAAACTACAAAACAAACTAACTAACTAACCAACTAACTAAAAAATCCAACTAAAGATGTGGCTGTATGGCTAGGTAAAATTTTTTTTAGTACTTTTACATTCAGAATTTCAATATTATAGTAACCTTCCATCTCCAATAATTTGCTCCAATTATTTGCTCCAATTAGTATCTACCTCTACTAAAAGAAGCCTCTACTTGCACTTGGCAGTTGTTGCATTTCTTAGCATTCATCAGAGGATGTTCTGTCTGGGTAGAGCTGAGTAAATGGAGGAATAAACATTGTTTGGACAAATAATTCTGAACATATTTTCCTTTTTTAATAAATTATCCTTTGAAATCTATGGGTCTTTCTTATTTTTCATCCTCTTGAGAGAAGGAGAACTTTTTATATCAGATACTTTCTGTGTTGTATTCCCCCAAGCAAAAATTGTGAATATTAATATTCACGTGACTAATGAAGAAAATCTGTAGATTCTCTAGGGCATTCCCTAAGTGTGCAACTTTCAGCTTCACAACCCTAAGCAGAATTTTTGGCACAATGCCACCCTTGATCACCCTGCTGATGTATAGTACAAATTTGATACAGTTTCCTTGCCTCTGTCTACATTGTTTACTTTTTATCTATCTAATCTTCAGTTTTTGAAGCTGCATCAATATCCTTCTTTGTGTGTTGTTGCCTCAACTTGAAATACCAAGTCAGAAGAGACAACATAGGCTGCCACAATAGGCCAGTATTATCTTCCTATACTGAGAGTCACAGCCTTGAAACCAATGGTTCAGTATGTTAATAAATGAGAAAAAGTTCTAAATACTTTTCTCCCTCTCCTACAGTTTTTTCATAATTCATAAACAAGAGACACCTTTATGTGTTAGTTCTTTTTGCTTTGCAGATGACTGCCTCTATGCATCTTATGTTCTTGAAGTGAACAGCTCTTTAAGAGTTCTCAAGAGTTCTCATAAAATCATTGAGCTTGCAAAGAGGCAATGTCACTTTTTCTGACTTTCATTAAACAGATTCTTTTGCAAATAAAACCAATCGTGTTAGATTTTTTTGTCTCACTGTTGTCTTAATTTCTTTGGGGAACTAGTAAAAAACTCATCTCATCTAAAATAACTTTAGCTATTTAAAAGTTACACTTACAACTAAACTCTGTGTGTGGTTTCTAAGCAACCATGATATATTTTCTGTGATATTACTTGCCCACCAGGTAAATCTATTCTAAAGTGAGCATAGGAAATCTGATTGTCTGACTATGTAAGACAAGATGTCTAACCTTAGATGCTGATGTTAAACTCACCAGTATCCCAATATTGCAGTCAGACAGTGTGTACTGAATATCAAATATCATTTTTACAGCTTTATGTGTATTTGAAAATGAGAGAGACATAGATGAGTCCTAGAAAGAATTTCTAGAATCTGGACTCTGAGACAGCACTGTCATGCTAAACACTTCTATTGTTCTGGAAAGCAGCACAAGAAGCCATCAAACTGGGTTTGACTGGAAACTATAAATACAGTGAGTCCTTATGAGCAGCTGAGTGTACCATATCTGCTAAGCCAAAACTGAAGCCTGCTGCCTTCTGAAGAGAAAAGGAAAGGAAAATCATGAAGGGAAGGCAGTACTATAACTGCCTTGATGATACTCATATATAATTAATTAGAAAGAGAATTAAATATCGCATGCTACACTTTTCCTCACCCAGAGTGAATCTTGCTGCTTTCATTAGTACTGAAGTAGGATTGGAGAACAGTGCTTCCTTTTTCTTGGTGAAATAAGTCCTATTTATTTTAATTTTAAATTACTAAGCTCCAGCTGAACTGTGATGAGAATTTCAAAAACATCTGTTTAGAAAACATTTCTCATTGTCATTTTAGGGGGATTCTGCATAAAATCAGATGCAAGTGTTTACAAACAAGTTTATAAATAAAATATTTAACTACAAGTAGTGTCCTGGCTGAAAAGCCGGTGCAGTAGACAGCCAAGTGCTGTGTGATTGATACTTCTTAGTAATGACTATGGATGGCAAAGGGGGATTTCATCATTCAGCTCCTGCTTATGTCACACAGAAATGTAGATCAAATTCTCACATGCTGTGCTGAAATATAATCTCCATGAATCAGATGTTCTCTCTCCAAATTATTTTGTAGCCAAATTATTTTGTAGAATTGACTTATGAAAGACAAGAAAAACAAACAAAAAAAGACCCCAAACTAAATCAATACAAAGCAACAAACAAACAAATAAACAAAAAAACCCCTAAAAACACTTCATGATGTAAAAAATTGCATCACTCACATTAGCTTGATTACATTTATTCTCCAGCTTTATCTGGTGGTTTTTCTTGCTTTTTATTTCTGTTTCTCCACTGAAACCCCATCTTCTTTTGTATTCTGGCTTTACAATTTATATTCTCACCATCAAGTACAATAGTTATCACTTAAAATAATGACAGTCTTGTGGAACCTGTCTTTCTGAAAAGCATATATTAGAAGTTCTGAGAAGGGCAGGCAAGGCTTTTAGGAAGTTTAAGTAACAGATCTCATAAGAAGTGATGGAAAAGAGACTATTCATACAAAAATCAAAAGTATTTTACATATATTTGAAGATATATATGTAACCAGACAGTAGACAAAGTATTTAAGGTATTTGATAATTATAAATTACATTAGGTTTTGATACAAAATAAGTTAGATAATTTCCTAATTTTAAAAATTTATATCTAAAAAAGAGACAAAAAAATAGACAACAGAAGCATAGATTCAAAAGATCTAGATGTCATCAGAGTAACTATTGTCTTCTCTATACTGAATTTCTTCCATGTTTGAGACCCATAATAGACTGCTGTCACATTGCCTGTAAAATCATGAGAAATATTTTCATAACAATATAAAAAAATCTTAGGCCAGTGGGTGGTGGTATAAATTTCTCATTTTCTGACTCATGATATCATGTACCTTTTTTTTCTTCAAATCCTACTGAAAATCTGATTTTCAGTCTTCCTTATCTGTCACAATTTGCTCTCCTGATTTTGAAATCTACTCATCTATGAAATATAGAAAAGTATAATAATTATGGAAATATAATTAAATAATGCAAAATTTTAAATATCTACAAAAATGGATGTATATAAATTGTAAGATTAACATTAAGATTTTTAATTAAAGTATGACTTTTCAGTCTGATATCACTATGCTTAAAGTTATTTTAAGAAAACTTAAATTGTGAAGCAAATGAAGGAGAATACTGCACATCACATACTCTAAAAAAAATTGCCTCATGACTTTTTAAATGTAGAAGAGATTGGTTATGCAAATGTAACATAGAAACCATCAAGGACTCCTTTTGACCTCATCCTTTTTGCAAAGACCTGTTTTCAAAGGCTCCAACACATTTCTGTTCTTGTTGCAGAGTTTCCTTAAGATGCTTGTGGAATGATAGATTAATATTAGAGGATTCTCCCCTGTAAATAGTGAAAACTAAAAACTGTGTAGTTAAACATGTAGGGATCATCTTCAGTATAAGTAATAGACTGAGTTTAGCATATTTGAGTGACTGCAACCTTTGTGCAAGCTCCATCAAAAAAGGAAAAAAAAGGTGGAGAAATTTGAAAGCCGGGTAAGAGAAATTAATTCCATTATGGTTCTCAAAGCAAATTAAATTCAATTTGAGATAATTATAGGCAAAAACATTTAGCATGCTGCTAAACGGATTAATCAGTTACAAGAGACATAAAACTGAGTTTAGACAAAAAGTTAGTGCAGTGAATTAATAAGGTGAGTTCAAAATAACAGTAACATATCAGAGCCCTGAGGGCACCACCTGCCCTGACAGTACCATACTCCCCTTACTGTGGTCCTCTGACCCTGCCCATAGCCCAGAACCCCATTTCAGTGCTACACAGGTGCCCCACCTGCCCTGCTCCTGGATAGGAGGTGGGATGTGCCCTGCTGGCCACCCTAGAGAGAATGCACTGCTCCCTGAAAATATACTGCAGTGTAAACCTCTAGAACCAAATAAACAGTGCGGAGCAGAGTGGGAGCTAGGGGTTCATTCCACCTTACAGCTCTGTATGAACTTGCATTTGTTCCTTAACATCATTCACCAGAGAAATGAAAAAATGTGTGGCAGAATCACAACCACATCTTGTTGCCAAATATATGCCCAGTCTCTCATCAGCCATAAATCCTTATAATTTCAATCTGCAGCTGTCAGCACAGTACTAACTGGTTCTTTGGTTCATTTTACTAAGAGTTCTGGGAATAAAATGGATTACTGACCTTTTAAATACTTCCATAATTATTTCCATAGGCTCTTGTATTTATGTTTTTAGAAGGAATGAATGTGGCAAAAATCTGTGTTTAAGAGAATATAGTTCAGCTTTAAAATAGACACAATTTTATTGTTTCAAACAATAAAAAACACAGCAGTTTTAGAAAACTTAATGATCAATTTGAGCTATAGAACTGTTGTTCTTTCCTGTAAGGTTTTCATGAGTCAACAACAGGGTTGAGTCTTTCATGAGTCAGCAATTAGTTGCTGGTATTCAAAGATGCCCATACAATGGAAGTGTTATTTTTTATTAAAACAACACTTACTGAAACAGATGTTTATAGTTAGAAGCACTTCCCTGTGTTTCTAATCAGTTCTTTCACACCTTCAGTTACACAAAAGGACTTCTGCAGGGTGATTGTCAAGGCTGGAACCAACTTAATTGAAAATGTGCTCAGACTGGAAAGAGTAATAAATTGACATCTACCACAATCAATTATTCCTGTGCTTTTCATCTATTCACTTATTTGGATGCTTTTCATCTAGCCTATCTTTAGCTATCTATTTCAGAGATACCTACCTGTGACCTTCCCCCTCTATGTTACCTTCATAATTAATAGAAAGAAATAGATATTCTAGGGCATGATTCATATGACCTACTTTAGGCATCTACTTTGGGAGGAGATGAATTGCACCCTAGAGGTGTCAATCTCTCCTTTAATTACAAAGAGTTTTAGATCACTAGCCACAAGTACAAACAGATGTCTAGATTTGGCCAGATGAATCTCACTCTCAGTGACATGACTGAATAGGGTTTGAGACAGGCAAGATTTCTCTGAAAGCAGCTCAGAACTGGCAGTAGCAAAACTGTAAACCACCAATGACCTTGAGACATCCTGTAATTCAAGTCCAGTATAAAATAAAAAGGAATGCTAGTATCTTGACTGTATTGATTGCATTTTGAACCTTTTCTGTCAGATTAAAATATGTATATGGGATTTATTGCAGAGTATAATCAACCTCTTTTCTTTGATCATATTTTCAAAAGAGTTGCACTCATAAATCACCTAGATGTTGTGTTATGTACTGATTTAATAAAGTTACCATTTTTATTCATGTCAACTTATTTTTTTTTCTTTATAATGAACGTTGCAAAGGTTTTTTTTGATGATGTTGTGGCGTCTTATGGCTCTACATGTCATTTCAGAGATTTCAAATTCTTCACTGCTAATATTCTGTTGAATGTAAAATGCATTTTATTCTGTACAATTGCAATTTGCACTGAGTGCGTATTACAACCAATTATTCCTCAAGACAATGTAGCTGTCTACTTATGCCAGACCTCATTATTGCATCTTAGAGTCAGAATTTTGGTACCCAGGAGTTTAAAATATTTGAATACAAATTAAGAAACCCATGGATCGACAATCTTTTGTTTATTTTTAGTATGCCATTTTCATTAGGCTGACATTTTAAAATAATTTGACTCCAAGACCTTGACATCCTCACTCTTGGATAGCTGGATGCTAGCGCTGTGAAATGAAATATCGTGTTTACTGATACTTATGCAATTAGTTTGGTGTACCAGGAAAATCATTCATCAGATTGAAGCTTTAATAAGTTAGAGAATAACAATTTTAAAAATCCTGATTACTTTTAAAAAGTACATTTTGTCTTATATTTTAAGACAAACTTAAAAGTCTACAGTAAAAAGTATCAAGAGAATTTACACTGAATCGTTCTTGAATTGCAGGATCCAAATATCACATAGGGGTTCATGTAACTACCAAGTCAAGGAAACAGGTTCAGAACTCGCTTTTACCTTACCTACTCAGAGAGATTCTTGAGATCTCTGAGCATCCTCTTTTTCAACACAGGACCACAGAATCACAGAACCATAGAAGAAACTGAGCTGGAAGGGACCCACAAGGATCATCAAGTCCAACTCCTACCCCTCCACAGCACCATCCCCAAGAGTCACACCATATGCCCAAGAGCACGTCCTGGCTACTTTGCTTCCTGAGCTCTGTAAGGCTTGGTGCTGTGACCACTTCCCTGGGGAGCCTGCACCCAAACATCCTCTGGGTGAAGAACATTTTTCTAAACTATAACCTAAATCTCCTCTGACACAACTTCATTCTAGGGAACAAGAGGCTGGAGAGTAGCCCTGCAGAAAGGGACCTCAGGGTTGATGGTAAGTTGACAATGAGCCAGCAGAACTGTGGCAGCCAGGAGGGCCAACCCTGTCCTGGGTTATCTAAATTTCCAGCTATCTAGCCACATAGTACTATGAAGTTTAATACAAATCAGATTTTGAGTTGGCTTTCTAGGTAATTTCTGTTTTGCTTGAATTTGTAGATATAGAAAAGAAATAGCTTGTTTCAATTTCTGTTGGGACAGCATGCAGCTAAATAAAACACACATGTAGGCACCAGTATATGAATTGAGCTAAAGATTTAGTAATTATACAAAAAAAGTTTTAAATGTCAAATTTCGTAAGCACTCATGTTTATAACTATATGTGGATGTGTACATGCACATGTATGTATATGTGATATAGGTATTTTATAGAAAGGCATAAATTAAGAAAGAAATTCATGTCTGCAGAGATCTGAAGCAAAGAATCACAGTGAAGTCATTCTGTATAGGTTAGTTAATTACTGATCACTTCACTTTGCCAGGGTGATCCTGGCAGTGTTCCATCTAAAGGAAAAAATGTTCCTCTATGTTATTCATTGGTGGAAGGGAATAGGCGTTTACCCTGTAAATAAAGGCCATGGATGTAAAATATTAACTCTTTACAAGCTGTTGCAACAAATTATTTCTCTCTACAAGTCATTCATTAAGTACCCTAACAAAGGCTAAAAATATCAAAAATCACAAGCTCTATCAAGCACAGGAGCTATATGGACCACATGCAGCAAATGGAAAATGTTGGCACAAAAACTTGTAACTCTCTGATGGTGATTTTTGTGATAGCTGAAGGGATATTTGAGAAGCTGCCCCCTTCTCTCCTGCTCAGGATAGAAAAACACTAAGATGGTGGGAGGTAAAATCTTTCCCACCCTGAGGTACCTCAGCAAAAAAGAAGCTATAGGAAGCAAGAGTTGTTCTCCTCAATTTACTAAAAATAGTGCTTTTAAGTGCCGAAAGAAAAGAAGCTGCAGAAAAGAAGAAAGAAGCACTGTCAGTCCCAGTGTACTGTCAAGAGAACATGCTTGTTTAGTGGAACCTGCTGAAAAGAAGGCAAGGATATAAATGTATATTGCATTACTGACACTCAGCTGGAGTTTTAACACGTCTCATGATTTCTCAATGTTTCTGGTGCCTTTCTCTGTTTATTTCCCTTTCAAGTTTTTTCTTTCACAGCTGCCTTAATTTTTGTACTCTCTTATATTTCTCATTGTATGGTCATTGGTCATTTTTTCCCAGTCTTTCCTAGATAGAACTTAGATGTTCTGCATTAAGTTATCTTCAGAAAGGATGGAGATGCTGCATCTCCCAGAAGCCAGTAAACAGAACATTAATAGTTGTCTCAGGCAATGCTGCAAGTTCCATATTTTCACTCAGCATAACAATTTTACACTTGTTGCTCCACTTAAAGCTATATCACTGAGACAGATCTGTCATCTTTCCAACAAAAAGCAAACTTACAACAAAAAGATGCAAAGCACTGTTATCCTTAATACTGATAAATCTGGTATCCTGGGAGTACACAAAGCACCCGTCTCTGGGCATATGGGTACAGTGCACTCCTACTCTAGAGTGTCAAGATGCAGAGGTGGGGAGAGGAACTAGAAAAATAAAAGATTAATTTAAAATTAAAGGGAGATGTGGAGAGAAATAAAATAAAATAAAGTAGAATAGAATAGAATAGAATAGAATAGAATAGAATAGAATAGAATAGAATAGAATAAAAACTAAATGAAATTAAATTTTAAAAAATCAAAACAAAACAAAATAAAACAAAATATTGTTTGGGTAAGCTCTGAAGTTCAGTTTCAGGAAAAAAACAAAAACTCCAGGAGTGTTCTTTCACTGTGCTCATCATGTTAAGTCATTGCCCAAATAACTGTTTCCTTTAGAGTCACTTCTGCCTCCTTTGCTCAAAATGAGCCAAGTATCTTAAATAAGCTATAGTGTTGGCATTAAAAAAGGAGAAAAAGTAATTATTTAGAATAATAAAATGTCTGAAAAATCCTTGCTGCCATATCATTAATTCCCATGACAAAACATTTTAGCATAGTTTTATTTTTTTTGGTGATTTTACATCACAAGAAGAAACTAATTTTTTCACTTTTCTGTGCAAACATTGATATTTAATTTCTCACTTTGTTTTATTTTGTCAAGTTCTTACTGTTTTCACCATTTGCCAGAAGTCCATGATACTATTAAAAAAATCATACATTTTTGAAGTCTTTATACTTGTGTTCAGCAACAAGTTCAGTAAAATCAAATTTAGTTATTTTTAGTAAAAGGATCATTTGTTTTGTGAGAAAAAGTAGAAAAGTTTCAAAGATGTGAACCAATTGTCCTGACTATTACTCTGTTACATAATTCTTAGGTTGGATTTTGCTACTGAAACATAGTGATTTCATTATCATGTGTAAAAGAACTTTTTAAAAAAAAAATCCCAATTATTTTATTCTAAGCCACAACAGGATCACATAGAGTGAGTGTATAGTTGTTAGAATGCTTTCCTTAGATGTCAAAAAGCTTTTTCAATTACAGTATAATTTCAATTGACTGAGCTTTTTATGCTGGTATGGCCATGGCAAGAACCATTATATTCATATATACCCTCTTCTCAGAAGTAAAATATTTTTCTTCAAAAAGAGTGGAGACCCTTCTCCTCATGCCTTTATACAACAATCTATCAGGTCAACTTCAGAGCATTTTCTGCACTTCTGTCTTCTAAAAATTTGTGGTTTACTTTACTCTTTACTTTTACTAAATGAGAAAATAATCACAAATATCTTCATAGGAAAATACTGTCTTTTTTACACTTTATCTTATTGAATAATTTTAGTGCAAACTGTGTGAATTCAGATCTATGGAGGATTACTCATTCATTGCAGAATCATCTTAGAAACCTAGACTGGTTGAGATTGAAGGGTCATCTAGTCAAACCCCTCTGCAATGAGCAGGGACACTGCCAACTACATTAGGTTGCTCAGAGCCCCATTCACCCATACTTCAAATGTTTCCCAGAGAAAACTACAACTTCTCTGATCAGTTATGAGGACCATGAAATTGATAGAAACAATGTAAAATAAGATAAAATAAAAAGTGAACTTCAGGCTCTTGAAAAAATCAAAGTTCAATCTGCAAATTCCATCTTCTAATCACTGAATGCAGTAACAAATTTGATTATTTTTATAAAATAGAGGCAATAAGTTACTCTTTCCTTTTTTCTTAAAAGCATTTCAGTGCAACTAGAATAATTTGACAAATCTGTAAAATGGTCTTAAAAGATCCATATTCAAGAAAATAAGTTACACAGGTACACCTTTGTAACAATATCAGATAAAAAATACTGTAAAGAGACAATGACAGTTTATTTCTTCTGCCAAATCTTGGAGAGGCCTTCAGTTAATGTAAAAAACTGTTATCCATATAATTGATAATGTCCATGGGATCTTAAGAGAGTGTGGTTCACAGATAGAAAGTTAGCTTCTGAACTGTACATTCACAAGTGCCTTATCAACAAATTTCTTTGTTCAGAACTTTTCCCATGGAAATAGCTTAGTCTGAATTGAAATTATATATAGTTCTTTGAAAACAGTTTGGGAAAGAAAAAGAATGTGTAAATCATTACAGAATTGCAACTTTCAATGTTGCTGCTACCACGAAGGCTCTACTTCCTCATGGTAGAAAGAAATAAGGTTGATAACATTTATTACAGAAACTGAGGCATCTGATGGTCCAAGGAGACATTTCTAGTCCAATCATATCTAGTTTAAAGAAACGTCATCTTCATTCTCTGCTTCGAAAGAACCATATTAATAATTTCATAGAGTAGCCATTTATTAACATGATATTAAATATGTGTTTGAGCTCAATGCATCATGTCCATCAAAACCTTATGCTAGAACTATCAGAAAACTGGAAGCAGTGTACTGAATGTACAATTCAATATGCTATTTTTTGTAGAGCTTATCAGGGACTTATTATCATAACAGGCAACTAGAAAAAAAATAAGTTTCAGTAGTTTTTTCAGAGCACTTTCACTGAATATAATAATCTACCTTTGCAACAGATGTGATAAACTCAATATATTTCAGTGACCCTGCTTTTACTGTTTCTATAAAACATTATTAAAAGCTCCATGACATATCAGAAAAATAGTCTCTCTTCAGTGTTTGAACAAAAAAATGGAATAGTCCTACATTACAGTAAAATCATCCAGACTACATTACATAAAATAAATCTCTTAAAGGAACTAATATTTGAGACAAGATGGAGCTGTTCCAGTATTTTATCTTAAAGATCAGATATAGGTTTTTTAAGTGATTTGAATAGATAAGAATAAAGGAAAATACATATGACATTTCATTTCTATTACTATAGAAAAGATGCATTTAAATATTCTCTACAAGTGAATTATGCAATGTTCCAAAAATAGCTTGTATTAAAAATAACCTGTCTGCTTAGCAAAGAATTATTGGTCTACTACTAGCACTAATACCCGTAAGAATTTACAGTAGGAAGAAGAAACCTGAGTTTATGACAGCAAACAAAATTGCCAGATAATTTAAATAAAATATTGTGGGGTGCCCCTGCCCAAGGGAGGCAAAGATTTAGTTATTGTTAAACTAAGAGGCATGGCTTTGAGTCCTAGGAAGAGTGGACTCCACCCCTCTGCCTTGAGGGAGGTAGCCTCTAAGCCCAGGAAAGGTAAAATTCCACCCTTCCTCTATAAATCTCACCACACTTCCGCTGTTCGAAGTTCTCTGCCTCTGGGTTGAGTTTGTTCCTATATTGGTAACGCACTAATAAATGTTATTTTTGAGCTTAAACAAGCAGAGACCTGTATCTTGTCTCATACCAGTCACCAGACCTCCCTGGACTTGATCCTACAGCCACGGAACCTCACACATTATAGTCAACCAAACTCTGACAAACCAAGGTGATTTAAAAAAAAAAATAATTAAAAAAAAAAAAAAGGGAAGATTTATGCAAGAGCGGTTTGGAGTCAAGAGAATGAGTAGGCAAGGCATAAAATACTTAAAGTTTGAGCTGAATTTCAGAAATAGGAAAAAGACAACATCCTAGTGGCTGAACACATAAATTAGGCACACATTGGATGGCTAACCAAAGGATATGGATGAATACAAACTCAATAAAAGAATTCTTAATTTAAAATTTTACTAATATTTCATTCTAACAGTAGATAAAAATATTTTCAGGGAAAGAACTAGAATTGATTAATAGATAGTAAAAATTTTACCATGGACTCCATTAGATTAAGCAAAAGTAATTTGATTAAGTGAAATTATGCACAGATTAGAAAAATTTCCTTTTCCACTGTTATATGTTGTTATTTTAATTTGGCACTGTTATTTCCTATTAGCTTTCCTGCTAATAATTTGGTTTGATGATGTTCAGTTTTGTAGGGAATTATTAGATCTGAGTAGTCTTCCACATCACATGCAATATCTTTTTACTATAATTCAATCCTATTTTTAAATAATTATTGTGGGGTTCCATGGCAGCAAGATCGAGTCCAGGGAGGTCTGGTGACCAGCAGGAGACAGAACAAGATGAGTCTCTGCTTGTTTAAGTTAGAGATCCATTTATTGGGGTGTCACCAATACAGGAACAAACTCAGCTTAACCCAGAGGCAGAGAACCTCAAACAGGGGCAGAGTGGTGGGATTTATAGAGGAAGGGTGGAATTTTACCTTTCCTGGGTTTAGGGAATACCTTCCCCAAGGCAGAGGGGTGGAGTCCACTCTTCCCGGGACTCAAAGCCATGTATCTTTTGTTAATAATAATTAAATCTTTGCCTCTCTTGGGCAGGGCACCTCACAAATTATATCTTAAATTCCACAGTTGCAAAATACAGCACACAATTATGATGTAAATTTTAAATATAAAAATGACTGAACTGCTAAAGGATTAATATTTCCTAGTGCATTCTCTGGGGGCCCATTTCATTCACCTGAATATCAGTACTTGTATAGCCAACACATAGAGGTGCTCTAAATTTTCAATTGAAACTTTAAAACCTATTTGTCTTCACAGTTTACTTAACTTAGATTTGCTTTTTTTCACTGTGATGGTTTGGCATGGGTCGACATTTAGTGGAGAAGGAAGAAGTTACCTACAGAGTGATCTTTCCGGAAGAGGCTGCTGGGGGCTTCCTCTATGTCTACAAAAAGCCACTAGCTGGCTAGCTCTGAGAATTGTCAGCTTTTTAAGCCATTTAGAAGCTGGGTCTGCCTCTGTGAATTCCACATTTTAAAACCCAGCAAGCCTGGGAAAAACCTCTCTTGTTTCTGGCCTCAAAAGGTTACTAAGCTCTGGTGGGGCTGGATCCGCTCCCCCATGGCCTGGCTGGGCCAGACTGGACCCCAGTGGCTCCTGGGCAGGAGACGGGAGGCCCCAAAGTCCCCGCCGGAGCTGGGCCAGGTCACAGCTGCTGACATCTCGGTGACACCAGGCCCTGCCCTGCCCCTCCGGCTGAGCCGAGCCCCTGCCTGGGACCAGGCCCTGCCTCCAGCACGGCCCCACCAGAGGCTGCCGGGCAGAGGGACGGGCCAGCGCAGCCTGAAATCCATCGGCCACTGCCCAGCAGAAATAATCACAACATCTGCAGGCCCAGGTGAACTTTTAACCCTTTCAGTACACAGATGAGATCTGCTGAACACAATTCTCCCCTAGAGTGAGAGAAAAAGACAGAGTGATGACACATAGAAAGACAACATGAAGACACCAAGGTCAGTAAAGAAAGAGTCAAGTCCTACATGGTAGGAGAATGAGAAGTTGCCCTAGTATTGGGCTGAAAGTTCTTTTGGGAAGGCCATGGAGATGGACTGTGATATACTACAATATTCCCTTTAATTCCTGAGAAAGCATGATGGAGTGTTCAGACTGTAGACATGAGGAGAGGCATCCATTGATGCAGCAAAGCAGATGCTGAAGGAGCTGTGATCCCGTGAGAGGCTTGAACAGAGAGAGAGATGAAAGTGATGAAGAGCCTTTGCCCCCAGGGAGAGAAGATGAGCTCTGTTCCCAGGGATGAAGATGATCTCAGAGACAGATGAAGAGAACCTTTGCTTTTGAACAGCTCATCCTTAAAAAAGTACCCCATAAGTTTCATGGCCTATTGACTCAACTATGGGAAGGCTGTGAAAATGAGAGGAGATTCACGATTGCAGATTTCTTTCCCAGGTAGCTGCTATTTGTGGAAATGAAAGCCAGGAGAGAACAATTTCTTGTGGAGAAGTCTCCATAGCATGGCAAGAGAAAACTCCTCTCCCTATAAGAATTGAGGAAAGACTATTGTAGAAGTGATAATTGATTTAAAGTCCAAGGTTTTGTCTCTACATTATCAGTTGGGAAAGAAAAGAAGTTGGGTAGGAGGAGGGAAAGTATTCTGAATGTTTTATTCTGATTTTTTTTTTCTTAAACTTCTGTTAAAAAAGTTTTCTTCATACCCTTTAAGTTTTGAGCCCATTTTACCCTCCTCCTTAACCATAACTCACAGCAAGAAATGGGTAAATGCACTGGTGATTTTAGCCTGAACTAAAACACCACACTATTTGGTGTGTTGGCCAAGAAATTCAAATTGGCGAATCTAAACCACTACATTCACATGGAAGAGAAGTCTAGATTTCTCAGATTCATCTTAAGTGCTAGTTAAGCTTAAAATTAAATTATGTTTTGATTTAGAAGGAAAAGGTTACGTTTCTGAACATTTTGAAAGATAACAAACTTTGGAAAACTAGAAAAAGGAAAAATAAACCATGGAATTTGATTTTTGTTTGCTGGTTTGTTGTGGGGTTTTGGGATTTTTTTGTTATTCTTACCCACTGGATTTCCCTCTAGCTGTTCCAGGTTTCCTCAAGAGTAAACCAAGATGGAGTTCTGTCTGTTCAATGTCACTCCAACCTCATAGTACTTTAACCTCCTTGACTCTAGGGCAGCTAAAGCTCTTGCACTTTCTCTTCATTTCTCAAATAAAGAATTCTTAATGTCTCCAAGATAATGTTTCACATCTGTTTCTCATACACTTATACAGCTCCAGTAGCAGAGACAACTACTGACATCCTTTCATTTCTTGCTTTTGTGTTACAAACTGTTGATTTAATGAGTAGAGCTTTTGTCCTTCCTCTGGGCTTCTCAAGATGTACCCTTCAGCTGTGTCCAGCAATTACTACTTTGCTTTCAACTTTAATGAGCATAAGACTTGATGCCTCTGTCTTCATCTTTCCAGAATCATAGCTTCTGGCTTACTTAGACTGTTTTACAAAGACTACATGATGCTTTAGAAAGACATTTCTGTATTGAGAGCAATTTTTCCTATTTTCTTTTGCACTGCCTGATAATTCTAGAAATTCATGCCATCAGGATTATGCACTTAAAATATATCAGTGGCTTAATCCTACCTTTATCAGTCTTTGATAGTTAAGTGATATTATTGAATAGAAAAGTAAAAGTGCAAGCTCTTTAAAGAAAGAAAAAACACAGGTTTTTTGTTACACTGCAAACTATTTAAGATCTGCTGAATTAATAATACATTTTTAAAGTGACTAAATACATTTATCAATTTTGTTTATTCCAATATTAAATCTAAAAAGCAACCCTAAATTTCAAATTAAAACCTTATGAATTTCAGAAAGCTGAGGTAGGAACCAGAATAACTAGGGGAAAGAGCTAAAGCATGGCCGAGCACTATTTATTTCTGGCTTCTCTGCTGCCTTTTTTTTAGCTTACCATAGAAAACCAGGTATTAGTACAAGAAAACATTAAGCAGAGAGCCCAGGCTATAGCATCTGTGGAAGAAGGTGCAGGACAAACAGCTCACATTGTTATAGAAGCAATAGCAAGGCCACATTCACCCTGCTGAACATCCCAGGTGAGGAAGCTCTAAAACCAGACTTGTTTCCAGAGGGCATAGCATCACTAGTTTTAAAAATTCCCTTGAATGAAAAATTTATCCTTTATATGCTAATTGATTCAGTAAAAAGATAAACTCAGTTATTAAAAGTAAGAATATAAAAGGAAAACCAGAGGGCCAGGTTATCATAAGTGGCTTTATGAAAAGAAAGAGTAGAAATAACTGTAGAGGAAAATGCTACCCATTCTCATTATAAAACACATCTTTCACCTACAGTGGCTTGAGGAAAGATATGTGATGGAAGAAAATAAGATTAGTTTTTGTGATATGACTGATCATGTCTGACAGACTGGGTTGTCAACAGAACATGGGAAATAGTAAACATTTTAAGGCTCCTAAACAACATATAAATGACTGCTGCAATCTTTCCCTCTGAGTAATTTCTTCCTGTGCCCATGTTTCTATTTGCATTCAGTATCCGCATTTTAGTTTACCTACACAATACATTGTTGCTATGACAAATAAATCAGTCCAGTTAGCCTTGGGCAGCCTTTCAAGTGTTAGTAAGTATATTGTAAGTCCACTTTAATGGGGATCATAACATATAATATGTCATGGGTCTCAGCAGTTGTCCTATCCCAGGGATTGTTGAAAGAATTCATCTCACCATAGTGATGTTTTCATTATTTCTCTGGAATGTGGAATATCAAAGCCTCCAATCACTCTCTAGTGGCATGATGGCATTGACTTCAAGTACTGCCTGGTATCACCAATAGTCTCTCACATTGCAGTTTCTCAGTTCTCTACTAAAAATTAAGAAAGGAGGCAGGGTTGTAGTGTGAGATACTGCCGGAGGGTAGGTGGCCTTCCTTTTGTTCCTTCTCACTTACGGAATTTTTCTCCATTAGCTGAGAGGAAGCCTAATTACTGGTACTTATTCGGTGCTTAAGAAACACCAAGAGTTTGACCGGGCTCAGGGGGGCAGGAAAAAGGGATGGCAGGGGCAGCTGCAGGCTAGCTGGTTTCTTCATCTTGAGAGCTAGACACTCTCTCAGAGCTGTTTTTTGCTGAGGAAGAGGATTTCACCATCATCCAGACAGAACGGCTGCTGCTTCTCCTTCATTTGTGGGCCCCACACCCCCTGTTCCACCGGAATGTGCTGCAGCTGCCACCACGGAGCTGCTGATGACACCTCATCCACCGGCCCGGGACCTTCTCTGCAGAGCTGCTGATCCCTCTCATCCACCGGCCCGGGATTCCTGCTCATCCCTGCCGTTCCAGCAGGGTGTTCTACAGAGCCCTGCAGGAGCACCAGGAATGACTGCCCACAGAGGGGTTTGTGAAGCACAGCCTCTTCTCCATCCTTCTCATCTCGGCCAAGAAGGCTGTCACGAGGTCCCTGGTTCTGTTTTGTTGTTAATGCTGTGGTTATTGTTGTTTGTTGTTTGTTTGCCTTGTTCTACATAGCAGTAAAGAACTGTTATTCCTATCCCCATATCTTTGCCTGAGAGCCCCTTCATTTCAAAATTATAATAATTCAGAGGGAAGTAGTTTACACTTTTCCTTTTCATTTCAAGAGAAGTTTCTGCCTTCCTTAGTAGACATCTGTCTTCCAAACCAGGACAGATATCATTTGTATCAGTTGCAGTCTGAGTTTCTCTGAGCTACTAAATATCTAACTTTTATATTTATACAATAGAATTTTTCGCGAACAAGACAGAGAGTGCTTCTTGTACAAATAACATGCTGCTTAAATATAATTGACTTGATCCTACTTGTATCCTGAACATGCCTCTCCCATATACTGGATGGGGAGCTAATGATTATGCACTCCAAATTTTTGGAGGGTTATCCTTTGTCATTTTCACCATAAAAATCTAATCTGGACCTGATAAATCTTCCTTTATTTGATTACTGTTGTTGGAAGAAAAAAGTTTCCATTTATCATTCTAGAACTTTATCACAGAAACTGGATACTCAAAAAATGTTTGACAAGTCTTAAATGGAATATGGTGGAAAAGTTCAATATTTTTTATTAGCATTGTTGTGAGAATGAATGTTTAAAAGTTTCCTGAAATGTTTTAACACTTCATTTTTGCAGATGAAAAGAGAAAAATTCTATGAGAGCTAATGTAGAAGAAAGCTATTTCACAATGTGCTTATTCCATGTACCCATCTTGCTCCCTATCCTTGGAGTGCCCTTATATGAGATAATAGAGATGGAAGCAGAGTTATGGCTGAATGGGCAGAGTTATGGCTGAATCTTCTAAGCATGATCCCTAATATGATCAGGTGGGAGGGAAGGCACTCAGCACTGCAGGATAAAGACTTTTGATACATGAGATATTCAAAAGAAAGGTAGGACACAGGTTATCTGGCATCATTCCACTGTCATCAGTAGAGCTATGATGACTGAACAAAGGTTTGACCCAGACCTCTAGCACTAACTTTCCATTTCATGAACTCAAAACCAGATCCGTTCATGACCCCATGCTGTGGGTAGCCTGGAGAGAGCATTCCAGGCATCTCACTCAATATCTATTCTGCTTTCCTCTAAAATCCCTAGGACCCTGCCTCCGCACTCCCACCCTATCTCCCCCTAACATTCCTCTCTCCCATGGTTGCTTTTGCTCCCAGAAATCTGGTGTCCTCCCATGTCACTGAATACCCCTGCTTATCTTCCTTCACCTGGTTCATCACTGGTGGGTGATGCTGACCACAGAAGAGGAAAAGTATCTTTCCTTTCATCACCACCAACATGCATGAGGAAACTAAGACGTGGACAGTATTTATAATCTCAGATTCTTGGAACCAGAAATCAGATTAAAAATGCAATATAAGAAAAGTTAATTGCTATCTGACTCCAGAAAAATAACTAAAACTCTCTTTTCCTTCTGTCTTTAACAGAGGTTAAATAGAAGCCTTTGAAAGTGAATTATATACTAAAATCTCAACATCTATAAGCAAGTCTTATATATCAAGAACTGTTTTTGTTTTAAGAATAACCAATATTTCTGATTTTATACCTCAAAGATTATCAAAATAATACTCCTGTCATAGTAAAGTATCATTTGCTTTTGACAAAAAGATTTTATTACCAAGACATTTTCTACAAGGGGAGAGCTGTAGAAATCTCTTGGACCATTCACTCCAGCTTGATTATAATTAATTATTGTATTACAGCAGAGTAGATATGCAAAAGCACCTCAATGCTCCATTGTATTGGGCAGTCAATTCACACATACACAGAGCAAGAGGCAGCCCTTGTCAGGCAGCAGTTCTGATCTGAACAACACAGAGGAACAGACGGTTAGATATGAGGAACATGTACAAAGTCACAAAGCAAATAGGCACTGGACTGGCAACCTGAAAATCCCTAACAGAATTCCACTTCCATGCTGCTTGATTACATCTGTGAGAAAATTTATAAGGACCCTTTTCTAGGCATAAAGTATTTTCATTACAAAAGATCACCAAATGTTGGTCCAATAGCAGAGATGGAGGGCTTGAACAAAAGGATAAAAGTGTGGATGTCTTTTTTTAACCTACATCTTTTGGAGCATGCAATTTACAAATTTAGAGGACAGCAAATGAGGCTGTAATGACCACACTAGCCACTACACTTTAATATAGTGTCTGGTTAAAAGGATAAATTATATCAATGGTTTTCAATGAGAGTTATACAGGAAACTTTGAATTGCTGTATTGTAAAATCAAACTCATGACAGTAGAGTAAGAAAAAAAGTGGTGTTCTGTTAAGAGAAACCAAAATGCTGAGTGGATGTAATTCTCAAGGAAAAAATCATATATATTGAGTTGGAAGTTCTTGGATGAAGGATTTTTTTTTAAAGGAAATGAACTAATCATGCTATCAAAAATGTGGCACATTTCTTGTTCAGATAACCAGAAACATTTGTAATTTTCTTTAACATTACATTGTTGTAAACTCCAGAAGGACCATCAATCTCTAGAGGAAAGGAGTTCATTTTATCAGGTGGGAAATAATCACAAAATAAAACAACAACAGAACAATTATATTTTACAATCTGCTGACACTCATTGACAGAAATAGTGACAGAGGTTGTTATTTTGAAATTACCTACGGGTTCATTTTAGAAAGCATCTTTTTGGAAACCCAGTGTTTTATCTCATCAATTTGTAGTACTAGTAGTAGTAGTAGTAGTAGTAGTAGTAGTAATTATGAAGTTCTTGTTCCTTGTAATAGAAATACATTGAATCCATGTTCAATGAGGCATGGACACTGTATGTGTCCCCTTGGAGAATAGCAATTGAACCAGTGAAGTGAAAACTTCTATTCGTTACTTTTTCACCACAAAGAGCAGTTTTTGTGTGTATTTACAGCAGAGCTTGCGGGTCCGAGATGAGTGTTAATAATGCCTCTTTCTGCTTCGTGATTCTTAACTGGTAATGGTAAGAAACAAATTATTTGCTCTGGTAAGAGCCAGAGAGATGGGAAATAATGAAAAATACCACAACCCATAATACTTAGTTTGGAAAAAGAAATAAGAGCTCTGTTTCAGAAGTATTCAAAAGTGAAGAATTATAGTAAAAATGAGCATTATTTTATATTTTTCTTCATTTTTTTCTTATTGGTTGGATTGTTGTTTCTTTGTTTTGGGGGGAGTTATTGGTCTTTTTGGGTTTGTTGTTTTGTTGGGTTTTTTTTGGTTTAAGGATGCTTTGCTATATATTGTGGTTTTGTGGGAAAACAGAACTGAAATACATTTACCACATTTCAAGAAGAAGAATGCATTTTCAATTGCTTTATAAACATCTAGATGTCTCAGAGCAGGGCCAGCTGCAGGATGGACAGCAGGAACCCATGCGTCTAAAGGTACTGCTAAATTCTACAAAGTTTAAAGGAAACTGAAAAGTACAAAATATGTAGCCCTGACATGAACTTCTCAGAGAACCTTTACATTATTGTAAAGTGAGTCTACAAGTAAGCTGAACAGGGACTTTTTATGAGGGCAAGTGGTGATAGGACAAGGGGGAATGGCTTCAAATGGACAGAGGTCAGGTCTAGATTAGCTATGAGGAAGGAACTCTTCACTTTCAGATTGGTGAGGCACTGCAAAGGCTACCCAGAGAAGCTGAGGGTGTCCCATCCCTGGCAGTGTTCAAGACGAGGATGAATGGAACTCTGAGCAACCTGATCAGGTGGAAGATGTCCCTGCCCACTGCAGAGGGGTTGGAACTAGGTTTTATATAAGGTCCCTTGTAACCCAAGCCATTCTGTGATTCTGTCCTTATGTTCCAGAGCTTAATATGTTATTTCAGACTACAGGTTTTGTCAATTGCTTAATCGAGTATACATCATCTACTTTACATTCATATTATAACTTCTATTGATTGCAGAACTTTTTGTCTCTTATTCCTTCCTTCCTTCTGCACAATTTTGTTTTCTTTTTTTCCAAAAAAGTAGGATATATAATTCTACATAATAATTTCATTAATTATCTGCATGTATATATATTTTGTTTTCTAATGATATTTTGCCTTTAAAGGCATTATATAATTTTCTCAGAAAGGGTACAATGAAAATTGTTCCTGGAACAAGTTTTAGTTAAACTGTTCAAGGTTCCTAATTTGAACAAGCTATTTTTAAAACTGCAAACTCTAAATATACGTATTTTTAAAAAAATGAGGCATGAGACAAGTGTTAGACTGGGAATAGTTTATGAACAAAGCCGAATGGCAAATGATCAGAACTCTTCTCCTCTATGTTTTCCTTTAAGAACAAAGGTAAGCAAGCAAATGCTACAGCATTTCTCAACTGAGACCCTAAAATTGATGGGTTTAAAAGCCCCTGAGAACCATTTATCTGTCTGCAAAAAGAATATCAAAATACCAGCTTCAGAGCTGCTGTGAAGTTCAAAGTCTTTTGAGGCCTTTTACTGAAAGATATAAAACATTATTATTCACTGACCGATTTGCAAACATATGCTGTTGCTTTAAACTATTTTTATTTTAAGTGACTGGAGCAGGTAAGCATATGTCTACTAAAATTAATGTTTCTCATATGACCCTCTTTTTTCTTTGTCAGACAGCTCTGCACCATATCATGAAGCAAAATCTATTAAGATACAATGCCACTATATCTGATAAATGAAAACAACATATTTACCAAAGTTCACTGATCTTCTACATTCTAAAATTGAACCAAAAAGTACTTACTTAAAATCTGAAAGAAGACACTACAAAATACCTTTAAGCCAAATTCATTTATATTTTTACTACTCTAGAGTAGGGGCATGTTGATATTTATTGATATATTCCATCTATAGATATATTCAATCCACATATCTATGTTTACTAGCATATGTTCTCATTGTACTGGATGATTATATTCCTTTACCCTTTTATTATCTGAAGAGTAAGAAAATAGTTCTGTTTTGCTTACATGGTACAGAGATGCTGTGAAAATCGGGTCATTTGCCATTGACCATTGAAAAATACTAAAATCAAAACTGGTTCTGTGATCAAGGAGCCATTGTGCTCAGGGCACAAAACAAGCTACACAACCTGCCTTAGGGAATTTACAGAATTTATCCTTGAGGTAAGTTTGACAGACATGAGTCTCCAGAGACTCATCTTCTAGCTGCAGGCTAATGTCAGACAGATATTTATTGTATTCCTGCTCCATTTCAATAGAAAACTCGTTTTCCTACTGGATTTCATTGCAGTGTCACCCTATAGACCTCCTGCATTCTTTTTCTCCTGCACACCAACTCCAGCTGTTGCCACCTCCTCCTCACTGTCCAGCACCAACCCAACACCACTAATCCATCACCCAGAGGAGTCTACTTGGTTCCCCTCGAGTACAGCTCACTAGGCAAGATTATTTTCTTCATCAAAAAAAATTTATTGAAATGCCATTTTTTCAGTCTTGATTACTTCTATGCATGCTATTTGAAAGAAAGGCAAATTTTATTTAAAAGATCAAAGGTTATGTCAAACTAAAAATCTTTTACACTGTTCACTTCTAGTATTACATACATGTATTCCTAGACCTTAGGCTACTAGATATTATGAGAAAGGTAAACCAGGACTTTTAAAAAAAGAATATTTCTTTTGATAATCTATAAATTGCATCATTTCACAAATTACTGTACAGCTATGAAAAATGCTTCACACTTCTTCCTGTCTATCTCCTTTCCCTTCTCCATTTCTTGATCTGTAATACCTGATAGATATTTTTTTTTCCTGAAAGCCTTTGATAGAGAATGTAAAACCAGACAATGTTTCCTGGATATCAGTTTAACAGTTTTATCTTCTTTCCTCACCTTTCTGAATAGATTTTTTTTGCAATATTTTGGGCTCAGGAGAAATATTTAAAAAATATTAATTCAGTATTTTTCACCATATTTTTAATAATATTGATTTTATTATTTAATTGGTTGAAAAAAATTAAGCTTCCTGGGTTAGCTACATTTCCCTGCAGAGATGTTAGTTAAGCTTCTGGACTCACAAAATGTTGTGTGAAAAGTTTTTACTTAATGATGGCTTTGAGTTTCCTTCAGTATTGTATGGAATGACTGTTTTAAAAAGAATTGTTGACATTCCTTTAATCCAGCTAAGAACTTTCTGGAGAAGGTTTCCTACACCTAGGTAAGTCACCAGGTGATTCCCTTGTGACATGAATTTAGATATATCCCACAGAGAATGTGTGAGACTGCAGAAATAATTCTCTTCTGCTCCAGCTGATCTTGCAGAGTTTCCAAATGGGAAGAGTCTGAGAAGGAAGAAGTGCCATATGAGCATCTTGTTCTTTCAAGGTATTTAATGGTTCAGTTGTCATATGAAAAGGGGAATTTTCTTCAACCCTTAGTCTGAGGAATTTACTTGACCCTTAGAGTTTAATTTGTCTGTCAGCACCCCAGGAAAGCCGAGACTCTTGTGCCTGACAAGTCTAACAGTGTCCCCTTATGGGGACCCTTCACTGAGCAGTCCTGCTGGGTGGGAGGGCAGGACTGACTTGTCTGGGGACACACACCAGCAACAAAAGGGAGATCCTCAGTAGGTCTTCCACTGTATTTGAGTATGTTACTGCCAGTGACTGCCAGTGCCCATGAAGCACTCACACTAACATTCTTTATGAATATAGAATTGTGACAGATTAAGTTTTGATAGGTGCTGGTGATAGTATCTGACTGCAAAAATGTATTTAAACAATACACAGACAAGCTCGAATCTCTGATTAAAATATTCAGCTTGCAGAGTGTGATTCCTACATAATAGGTGCCCCTACAGGGAAGAAGACAAGTTCAGCACATCCACTGAACCCAGCAGTTAAAATGGAGTCTTCCCTAACATTCCCCCATTCTCAACTTGATTTTATACTCTTCCTCTATGTTTAGGTGAAGCTTGACTGACTCTAGTGGTACGTGACTTTGTTACTGATTGGTGTCAAATTTTCTTAATTTGCTTTTAAAGGTACAGTCCAAAAGAATTTAGAGCACATGCCCAGTGAGGGGTGGCTGTACCATGGAGATGAGTAACTTTGGGATTGAGGTGTGTGTTAATATTACAGTTGGGGTACAGCAAACCAAGTTCATCTGAGGAGAGAGGTTTAGCCACAGCTGTTGGCTCAGCAGCAGGACATCTCCTCCCCTATCTGCCCTGGCTGACAGGTGTTATGTGGTTTATCAGCTGCAAAACACCATCAGGTTCCTTTTCCTTCAAAGATTTCAACAGAGCCTGGCCACGGTGTCTCCAGTCTGCTCCACCCTCTGTTCCATCCCCTTAGCAGGTGTGTGTGTGTGGGGAATCACTGTGGAAGAGGTTTTGATCATACCAACTGCTTTACAGACAGGGAGCAGCAACTGAATTTTACCCTAAAATTCCTGTACCATTATAACCTCTTAGGATGTAAATATAACTCCTTGGTTTCCTCTGATTCTTTTTCCAGTCATCTTTCAATAACAGCATTAGTAAAAACTACAATTTTTCATCTTTGCCTTTCTACAGGAAGCAATATCGATTCCCACTGATAGGTCTTGCAGGTCAAAGCTTTGATGTCAGGAACAGTTATGCCTAGGTTTTCCAAGCTCTGTCTTCCTTCTCAGATTATAAAATAACAGGATTCACATCTTCATGGCCAGGTCACTATTGGAAGACTACTAAAGACTACTCCAGATAAATGAAGTTTTATACTCCTACCTTAGAGCCAGATTTGCAGAGCCTTCTGAGGTTCATCATATTACTTCAAAACACTCTCACACAAAACAAATGTTAAAGAGAAAACTTTTGCATACAGCAAAAATTTTCAAAATCCTTTATGCTGAAAGTGTTTATGACTTAAGATTCTTTATCAGAGAGGTATTCAAGAAGTATAAGGCTTACTCAGGTGAAGTATTTTAACATTGCCTTCAATAACAGTTGACTCTTCAATTTGCTCCTTTATAGTTCAGGGTTCATTAACATTTCTATTATAAGCCTTGATTACTCTGGATAAGGATATCATCTGTGACCAACCACACATTTGAAAACAAAGCAGGTTTTCAGCCTTGAATAGATTTTAATTCATTATTAGAAAACTTTTAATGGTTAACTGGATGAAAAAGTACATTATTTAAGAATAAGATGCAGTGATTCAGGTTCAATGAAATATATAAAGATTTGTTCCTAATATAAAAGCATTTTTTTTCATAATTTCTAACTAAAAAATTTGATTAAAGAATACTTTAAGGAAAATACTCAGTGTTTTTTTAAATCTATAAGAACACAAAAAACACCAGACTAAAGATTTATATGCTGCAGGGTCCTGCCTCTGATGAGGGACAGGAGAAGATGTTATTGTGGAACTCTATAATCTCCATTTCACCCTGATGAAAACCATTGCAAACGTTCAGTATCAGAGATACTTAAGTAATATCCTGGTGAAAAGACATACTTTAAAAATCCTCATAAATCTACATCATTGATTTGTAGAGCTTGACAAAAGCATGAATTTATGAAGGCAAAATCACGTTTGACCAACCTGAAAGCCTTTTATTATGAGGTGAACGGATTGGTGGATGAGGGGAAAGAAGTGATTGTTGTTTACCTTGAGTTTGGTGAAGGCTTTGACACTGCCTCCTGTCATTCGCCACTGTCTCCATTAACAATCATCATAAATAAAGTATAGGTTACGTAAGGGGACAGTGTAGTACATTGAAAACTTGCTGAAAAAACAGGTCCAGAAGGTTGTGATCACTGGCACAAAGTGCAGCTGGGGGCAAGCCACAAACACTGTACCAAGGGGTCGGTACTGGATCCAGTACAGCTCAGTATGTTCATTAATGACCGGTGCTAGGGGACACTATGCACCCTCAGCAAGTTTGCAGACAACACTAAAGTAGGACAAGCCACCAGATGGTTGTGCTGCCTTTCAGAGCGACATGGGTAGTCATGAGAACTGGGAAGAGACAGCTCCTAACATTCAGCAAGAGGGTGAGATGTGCTGCACCTGGACAGAGATAAGCCTATGTGGCTATGCATGCTGAGGCATAACACTAGGAAAGCAGATGAATGGAAGACCTTGGGATCCTGGTGAACTGTAGGATTAATAAACATGTTCGCGGTGGAGATTTCCATAAGCCTGGCTGCTCTCAGGATCAGTGGTTTATTTAAGTAGAAGGCTGAAGAACTCCATTTATGCTGACACCTACAGCTGTAAATGTGCTCAAAGAGAGAGAGAGAGACCTAGAGAGAAGAGAGGGGGCAGAGAGCATGAGAGCATGGGGATAGAGATGAGGGAGCTAAGAGAAGTAGGTGAAGAGGCAATTAAGAGAGAATAATCAAGGGAGTAAAGAGATGGGCAAGAGGAAAGAAATTAAGAGTGAAGTTCTTGTTACATTATATTTCTTTCTATTACATATTACATATTATATGTTACACGTTACATGTTATAGATTATAGATTATAGAGTATAGATTATAGATTATAGATTATAGATTATAGGTTATAGGTTATAGATTATAGATTATGGATTATATATTTCTGCTCTATAGGTGAGTATTCTGATTCACAGTAACCAACCAGTACATGACACAGAATCTATAGAATTAATATATAGCCTATAAGAATTACTACATTACCATACTGAGTTATATTTTAAACTCTAAAAGCTGCTCTTCAGATTCTTCTCTTACTGCTTTGACCTCTGTCAGCAGAAAGGCATTGCTCAGTCAAAAGGGATTCTCCTTCAGCTGGCTGTTCTTTGGTTATATAGTAACTAACACTCAGTATCTCATATCTCAAATCTAGCTTTCATTTCTATTTAGATTATAGGCTTCATGTTTTCAGAATCTTTTGCTAAGCAACCATATTTATAAGGTTTCTCTGTTTCATCCTCCCCAACAGTGGACAACTGCCCATAAGTGACAAAAAAGGCCAACAGACTTCTGGTCTGCTTTAGGCAGAGTGTTGCCAGCAGGCCAGGGGAGGGGATCAGTCCCCTCAGCTCTGGTTTGTCCCCAGCACAGTAAGCATATGCAATTCCTATGGCAAGCCTGGCACAAGGCCACAAAGCTAACAAAGGGTCTGGAGCATCTCTCACATGAGCAAAGGCTGTGGGAGCTGGGAATGTCCAGCTATGTAACAAAAAAGATCAGAGAGGATCTTACCAATTTGTATAACTACCTGATGGGAGTGAAGAAAATCAGAAAAGCAAAGGAAATCACTCTTCTCATTGGTACTTATTGGCAAACATTTGTCAAACACATTTGTCAAAATACATGTTCTGACAGAGCAGAAGTTTTTTTTACTCTGTGGATGGCCAAACACTGAAAAAAGTACAAAGAGTTTTATGCTCTGTTTGGTTCATACATCTGTAACTGCTGATATGTTTGAAGATGGCTGAAAGGGAAGTGTTGGTTAAGATGCACCAATAGCCAATATCCTCATGACCAGAGGAAAAGTTTGTCAGAATATGAGAGCCCTAAGTCAGGCTTACATATCAAAGATTTGATTATCAGCATCTCACATATTACATGAAAGATCCCATCATCAAATGCATATTTATGTATGTGTGTGTGGTAAACTTGCCTACAGAGTCTGTCCAGATGGAGCAGAAATTTTGAGATGTCTCTTAATGATCTAAAGGATAGTTCTTCAAGAAGATTTCCTTTATGCTCCACAGAAGGGGGGCTGTGTACCTTGTGGGACTGGACAGGGAAAAGCAGCTGCCTAGGGAAGTTAGCTTCATGGTCTTTAAAAACAGAACAACTTCATAGAGATTATATTATGGATGATGCCTAAAAATCTACTTATCTAACAAGGCAGACACAGACTAAGAATCTGGGTCTACATTCAATGACATATTATGACCAACCAAGATTTAGAGGTGATAATTTTTGTAAGTGTCAGAAATTGCCAAAATGAGTTTTACTATTTTATTTTCTTTAATATAAAGCAATTTCAGCTCTTTACAAAGGCAACTGGCCTTTGGAGTGATTTTGGGTATTAGCCCTTAGAGTGCATTAAAGCTACATTTTAAATGGAGATTTTCTACCTTTTTTTAAAAAAAAAAGTTTTGCGTCTCATCATGCCATATCTTTAATAATGCAGTGCTTAAAATTTAAAACTCCCAATATAATCCCTTGCTGGTGTTTCCAAGTCAGCAAATTAGCAACACAACACACGTTATATAGGGAATAGCTCAGCAACAGAATCAAAGCCCCTCAACATTCTCCTTTTTTTAGATTTATTCTGGCTTGCTCTGCAGGATGTGAACCAAATGACACATCATAAACCTCAGAGACTCTTTTGTAGCTTTCTGCTCAGACTGGAGAATTCCATCTGCTCTATTAAGGATCATTAAGAACCAGGAAACTATTCCAGACAGTTTCTGTAAAACCTAAAAGACAAAATTATTATATTATTATAATTAGTTGGGGGTTTTTTTCTCATTTAGCCAGAATAGCTTTAATCAGCAACTGGCAGAGCAAAACTCCATGGGGCCCAAAGGCAGAGGGGCTCATTAAATTACATTGATTCTACACATTCAACTCATGGTGAAAGGTAAATGCTGATATAACAGTGAATTGTCTTTGGGACTGGAGTATAAATTGTTTCATGTTGCATTTTAAAGAATAAAGCTTATCCTATGAGGAGAAAAATAAAAAGAAGGAGAGTGTGCAAATTATGTCTGAGAAACTAGTAAACATACCCACAGAGAATCTAGAACCACACATTGCAATAAACATTTACATCTCTAGGACCTGACTATGGAAAGATTGTATTTACCTGTTCTGAATAATGTCTCCACTTCCTCTCAAGTGATATTCTCAAATGAGCTCCATACCTCCTTCAACTTGCACACACTTAGCTCTTCACACAGAAGTCACATACACTTTTTCAAACTGAATATAGGTCATATATTACATGTGTAATATTACTGCCTGAATATTAGTACCTGAATACAGTGCTTTCAACACTTATCACAAATCTTTCAAAATATAAAGCATTTATGCTTCCTTCTATTATAATATATACTATTACTATATATTATTATTTTATACTTCAGCATATAGGAGTCACTCCTATAGAATATACTAAGCAACTCGGTCTCAATGGAAATGAGTTGCATGGCCAAGATCCTCCTTTATAATACCTACTGGCAATTAAGTCTCTGAATATGCAAGATGATTCAGGAGGAAGCAAGAATACAGGATATTATATTGTTTATGCACACCAAATAATTTATATTAGAAAAGTTATTAATTTACAATTTTCTTTGCCATGTAAGCATGCAATTTTCTCCATGCTAGCTTGTGAATAGCAGGTATCTCAATTTTTTAAAAAATTTGAACCAACAGTACTTCAGACTAACAGGGACAGATTAATTAATGTGATCAGTTCAATTACAGTCAACTGGTAAAACATGATTTCAGTATGACTTTATTTATTGACATTAAAAAGATTGCAATTCAGTAAATATCAGCATTTCTTATCAGCCAAGTAATTATATACAAATCTGTGTAATAATACATCTGATTAAATTTAAACTTACCTTCCTCATCTGCAAGAACTGCCAAGAACAGATTTTTAAGAATGACTTGTGAAGGAATCATAATCATATTACAAAGCGTATATTTCTCTTTTGGTTGTATTGAGAGATGCTGATTTCATTTTCTTTTTCAATCCTAATGAGTTCATAAGAAAGATTTTCAGAGATAAAAACCTTAGGTTTCTAGGAAGAGTATAGTAACAAACACTGGTGATTTCATTTTTGCTTTAGCTAACAGGAATAGTATATAATCCATTACAGTTCTGGATTTTTCTTGTTGTTTATAGTTACCTAAGCATCTTTATCTGAATAAAAACCCAAACACAAACAAGCCACCAACTTATAATGCTATTAGATTGTCCTAATGTTCTCTAATAGTAATACATGCAATCACTTGTTTGCATCTCTGTATCTGAAGAGCAGGCAGATTTTTCACATATGCTCTCTGTTATTATGAAATATAAACAATGAAATAAGACATCTGTCTTATATGAAAGCTAAAATTTCTTGTAAGTTTTACTGTAGGAGTTTCAGAATTCTAAATTTCAAAATTCACGAGTTTCAGAAGAATCCAATAAATGAAATTGCCTAATAATTAATTTCGATTTAGATTTCCCATTTTCCTATGCACATATCACAGAAATTGAGACTACCTTCAAATTTAGTCCTGTTTATAATGAAATGAATGCCAGGTTTACATGATAAGCTATGACTATAAATAGTGGGAAGCTAGTAAGAAGCTAAAATACGAAGTATTTAAACCATTAGGGCAGACAGCTAAAAATTAAGTTGGAACATGGAAATTCTTCATATAAGATTTAGAAACAAGGTATTCAAGGAGAGCTGTAGCAGAAATTAAATGACTGAAGTTCACATAATTAACTGTTAACTCACATTTTTACCATTTTCTCTACTCAGTGGATTTATTCCATTCCCTCAAAGAAATTCACTTTGCTTAAGCGGACAAGGGAATTCTTGTAAAAAAGCAATCAAGAGAGCCAAGAGACTAGAAGACCTGCTTGACAGTTTTCTATCTCTAGTTCCTGAGAGAAGGGATAACAACCGGTTGTTGTTCAGAGGGGATTATTTTTTATCAACTTACCTCCTTTCCTTTGGTTAGCAAATCATATGCAGTCCACTTAAACCAGGCTTGATTGTCTTTGATTGTATCCATTATTCATGGGCATTCACTAAAACATTAGATGAGTGTTTTTCAGAGATGGCTTATGTAGGCTTTGGGTATTTGCAGTTAGTCAGATGCAGTATGCATTCAGTCACATGTGATGGTTTCTGCTCTAAAAATGGGCATGTATTTTGTTATGAAAATCACACAATGTCACATTCCCAGAGTGTCCTGTTGATGATAGTTATTTGTACTAAAACACCTTTGAATTTCAAATACACTCTCCTACCTAGCCTAGACGATGGACTAAAGATAAATGAAAAACTAGTATTGATGATCTCAGAAAGTAAAAAATACAATTTCTGAACAAGTGAGTAGATAATTTTGTTTTTAAAAAATCCCTACAGAATTTAAAATCTATCACCATTTTCCAGGCTTGTGACTGATGTCAGCTTTAACTTTGCATTATCTTCATATTTGAACCATTAGGGACGTCCTAAAAGGACTTGTGTGTGTCTCTGACTCATACATTTATTAAACTAAAACAACAGTAAGTATCAGAGTCACTGAAATGATTGTTGCATGTTGCTGCTTGGAGGTGTTCGTTCTCAGACAAGGTTCAGAAATTTTTCAAATATCAGGAAATAATCCATCTAGCCACAAACCTAGACATAATTTCCAAACCGGCATTAGGGCTGGTCAAAAAATGTTAATTTTTTGTTAATGTTAATATTTAAGAAAATCATTAAAATAAGCTTGTCCTTTGAAGGACCATGATGATTAGTTTGTAGGACAGCTGTAAATGCACTTGTTAGTGCAGCATTTTACCAATAAATGGATGTTGTTTGAATTCTACATTCATTTCATAAACACAAAGACAATTCTATGCATTATTTCTATGAATGTTCATGCTCCTTAGAGACAATGCAAGTGACAGCTGAATCTGAAGATTTCCATGAAGTTACTATGTAAAAACAGCAAACATATCCTGGAGCCATAAATCCTAATGTGCCACAACCAGATGCACTGTTTCCATTGCAGGGCCAATGTGGGTTTGGGGTGTCTTTTCTTCAGGCACTTGCTTCTATCAGAAACCTACCTGTGTCTCAGCTGAAGCATGTTAGACCCCTGAAGTGCAAAGTCATCTGACGTTTTGTAGTGGTTTTAAAATTGCCAATTTGAAATTTCCTGGCCAACGCACCAAAGAATGTTGTGGTCTTAGAATTAGCTAAACTCACTAGTACACTTATTTGTCTGTTGTGAGATATGATTTTAGGAGAAAGGAAAAACAGGCTCAAACTTAGACCATAAGGAAAGTTTATTAACAAAACTAAAAAAAACAAAATGAAAAGGAAAAATCAAAATGAAACTTCCAGAACACTTCTCTCCCTGCCCACTTTTCTCTTTTCCACTTGACAACATAAAAACAAAATCTGGGATTTTTTATATCAGTTATTACTTCTACAATAATCTTTCTTCAATTCGCATAGGGCGAAGAGTTTTCTTTTTCAACACTTTGGAGATATGTTTACAAGAACAGTTTTCTTGTGGCTTTGGATCTTCACAAAACAGCAGCTGCTCGGTTTAGAAAAACTCTGCTGTTGTGAAACTCCTCCCATTTTCACAATTGAGTCAATGGGTCATTGTCAACTTATGG
>VWYI01023750.1:36685-95714 GCA_013399455.1 Anthoscopus minutus | reverse complement strand
AGGCCGGGCCTCTTCCCCCCCCCTCCCTCACAGCCCCGACACCTTCAGAAGCCAGAAGCCAAACAGAACGAGCTCAGAGTTTCCCGGGCTTTAAAATGGGTGTTCACGGGGGTGGATTCTGATTCTCAATGGCTTACAAAGCTGTCAGTTCTCAGAACTGGACAGCTATTGGCTCTTTCTGGAGCTCCCAAGAGCCTCTCTCAGGAGAACTATTTCCGTAGATGTTTTCCCTTCCTTCCTCCCCAATATTAACTAATGTCAAACGTTTCTAGTACAAAACTTGTATTTTTCTGAAAGATTTTCAGTTAGTTTTGCTCAAGACAATTCTTCTGCTGAGACACCCTTCTAATTCTCTGCTATATTACTGCTCACTGCAGCCCACAACACTGCAACCCTACCCATTATAGGGTAGCTAGTATGTCTGAAGGTATAATTGGTTTTGGTGGGATGCCTTCTGCTGCCCTACTCCTACTTTTAGACCTCTAATATTCAGTGTGCTCCTGCTCTCTCAGAGCAATGGCCCTGTTCTTTTTCACAGGACAGCGAGTCACAAGGTAAAACCAGAACAAGAACAGGTAACTCACAGCTGATTTATTTTTATAGTGTCCATTACAAATAGGGTGTCTTTAACAGTGGCTTCAAAGCTAGTTGGGGTATAATGGATTAAAAATAATGTGGGGTTTTTTTATTTTCAAAGAAAAAAATAAAGATCCAGAGGTTTGTATAATTAGCTCTATGGTCCTTGCTTAATGATATAGAGAAAAGTGTAGTTTAATATAGAGGTTGATAATACTGAGGCTGATTTTTTATGATAGTGGACAGCCACAGTCACCATTTACTTGATACATAATTGATAATGCTCACTCCTTTACAAAGTCAAATATAAATGAATAAGCCTGTTGGGCAATGCCTGCTTTTGATTGTCAGTCATGTTAAGGAGTGTATGGAGATCAGCTCTTCGTTAATTAACTAGACTGAAATGCTTACTGTAGAAAAACTTAATTATTCTTTAAAGAAATTATTTTGTCATATTGAATTGTGAAGAAAATTAGCAGAGGACACTGAATAGTATAAAGCATAAAACAATTATAAGAAAGAATATTGACCAAAATTATTAAAAGCTCACATATTGATTCAATTGAATGCATGTTGGTCATCCACAATAATAAGGAAGGAAAAAAGCTGCAAGAAAGATGTTCAGCACACATCAAAACTTTATGAAGTCCTGATCTAAAACTATAATTGCCATTCAAATAAGAATTCTTTTCAAGAGGGAAAAAGAACTTATAGAATTCACATAAACAAGCTGGGTTGAATCAAATGGTCACCATTTGGCCATATCCAGTCAGGTTTTGAATATCTCCAGGGGTGTGTTTCTATTTGTGTCCCTTTCCCACTGACATGCCAGAGGGCACACCCAGAAGGGGCTGGTTTCTACTTCATTCCCTCCTATCAGGTACTTCACACATTGATGAGATACCCTTGACTCCTCTTCAACAAGTCCCAGCTCAAAGACTCCTCACAGAGCAGATGCTCTGGTCCTTTGTGGTCCTTTTAGCACCTTTGTGGCTTTTCAATTCAATAATTCTCTATGTTCCTTGTAGCATAGAGCATAGAACTGGACACAGCACTTCAGATGGGAAGGTGAAGGGGAATGCTGTCTGTCTACGTACAGTTTCAGGTTTTTCACATAACAATAGGAACAGTGTCACCACTGAAGTGGCATGTCAGCATGTTTTGTACATGCTGTATATGCACCAATTTCTATAATTAGAACTGACATTACTTTTGACTACACTTTTTTTTAGCTTTTAGAACTGATTACTTTTGAGTACATTTTTTCTGTCTATCTAATATCAATGTGTTATAACATGGTTCATATAGAGGGAGTCTTCTTAAAATAGTACAAGGCATTGTTTCACAATAGTGGTTTTCATCCACAATAGATTAGATACCACTGATTTCACCAGCACCCTCATCAGCTCCCCTAATTAGCTTGTTTCTATGTATATTGATTCTTTTAATTGACTTTAGCAGAATTCTACAAACTCATTTAGTGTCTTAATAGACCCTAAATTTAATAGCTCAGTAACTTATTCAACCTGTTAAGCATTGCTCTTTGACATTATTGCCCATTATAACAAATTCTCCTTACTTGTAACAAACCCTAAACAAATAGCAAAAGCATTCTGGCAGTCTGATCCAAATATTAAAGATTTATGTCAACAAGATTAACTTTTATAATCCTTGCTGGTATGGTATTTACACATTGTGTAGATTAATGATTCTCACTTCTACATCTGGAGATCTCTGAAGTTCCTTCACAAACAACTTTACTTCCCTTTGGCTCTACCTAATTGAAGCTGACTGCTCTATACAACTGTTAATGGCATCAAGCTGTGAAAACTCCCCCAGTCAAAAAAGGAGATGGTCCTTGTTTGTCCAGGACTGGTATGATTTAGCTGAATTATGTGATTGGTAGATATGAACTAAACCCACAGATTTATGGAAGTACATTACAAAGTTGAAATGTACTGTCATAACAAAACACAAAACAAAGCAGCACTTTATTGAATTTACTGCAACACGTAGCTGCCAGAGCATCTACCAGTGATGGCATCTCTTGTTGGTAAAGATACAACAAGGAGACAAAGACCATTACAGAGGTGAATGAAAAGAATTTTAGAGACAACATTTTTTGTTTAAACCTCCCCCAAGGTTCTGTTCTTCAATACTAAGGATTAAATAAGGTACAAGAAAGCACATTTTTCCCAACACAAGCATGTTGTATTATCCTATTCCGTCTAATATTAGTTCCTTATATGCTCTCCCAAAGTTATCCACATCTAATCAAAGAATAAATTACTATAGATCTACTCATTAACATAGCAAAGCAGAAATATGAAATACCAACATTTTCATTTGCCACAGCCTAAAAGAATACACGTGAACTTTTGTCATAGTTATCTTGAAGAATTATCTTTTTTTTGACCTCTGCAACCTTATTACTGAGTTACAGTTTCATGATTCTTTAATGACTTGTAATTGCTACAAAATGAATCTCTCTGATCTCCCATGCAGGTCAAGTTATGTTTATCATCATCAATATTAGAAGCTATGCCCTATTTTTTTTACTGCCTTGTTTTATCACTCTAAAGTTATCCCTTGTTGGAAGGCCCTTTTTCATATTAAGGAACATGTAAATACAAGGAGTACCATACTGCCTCACAACTGTCCTTCTGCACCATAGTTCTTCCCTGTCAGGGGCCATGGGGGATATCACTTAGGGAGAACCCTGCCAGTACCTAAGGTCTGTTCCTGTCTTATGCCTCCAACAGTAATTTTTAGATTCCTCATTAAATGTTTTGATACCTGACTATTCTGTGTTTCTGTATAGAATTATTTCATTCATCTATCGACTTCTGAAATGAGCATCTTACTCTTTCTCCTCTCTTACTTTTTTCCATATTCCTTCTTCTACCTGTTTTGAACCCTTTTCAATTTTTTCTAAATCTTCCCAACTTTAGATTTCAGAACTGGATGAAACAGTTGCAGCGATGTAATAAAAAAAGGCATATCACTTACTCCATCCTGATATTCTCCTGTTCTCCTAAAGCTCCTGTGCACTCTAGCAACATAGCATCCCTGTTCAGATAATAATCTATTACTGCCTCTCAGATATCCCAATAACATGCCAACCTTCATTCTTTGGTGGCCAAGTCTACTCTTCTTCTGTAACATTCATCCATGGTCTCCATCTATTCCTCAGTGGAATGCAGACTAAATTGAATTTAATACGTGAGGTGTACTGGTTTATAGCATATTTATATGTTGTTTCTCTCTAAAGGCTTTTAACATTTATTTATACTCAGTTATTTTCTTCATCTTTAAAGTTAAATTGGTTAAAAGCAATTGTTTTTTACAAGATAAACTGTCGTGTTATTGTTCCAGAATCTGCTAATCTAAATTTCTGTTCTGCAGCATGCTACCATGGGACAGCATAAAATAATCTTGCTTTCAAGGCACAGACACCTTTACATTTCTTCCACTGAATTTTCAGCTTTCTATAAAAGACAGGTATTTCCTAGAACTCTGCCCAGTTCACAGAATGGATCTATTACCTGATAGCTTTTTATCTTACTGGTAATCAGTAGTTTTGTTAACGAAGGTTGAGGAGAGATATACTGTTTTCTTAAATAAGCTATTTTAAAAGTAGGACAAACCAATGTGGTAAGATGGATTAAATAAATTCAGAAACGCCAGATAAAATTAGTTATGATTGGATATTTTATTATTTGATTTCTTAGTCTATGCAGATTCTTCTTGGTGGTGACCATCAACGAAATCTCTTGTCATTTCCGGCTTGTTGTCTGCAAAACTCATTAGTGTTATTTGGGTGTTGCATCTTCTCCGTGTTTTCCTCTTACCTGCTGTGTTGTTTTCAAATGTCTTATCTTCAAAACTACCTTCTGCACAACATTTCATTGCCTCCACCAATTTTAAATCACTTCCCAACTGCTAATTTTCACTTTGCCAAAGAACCTTTCTGCATTCCACGCTTAGCACTAGTGACTTGTACTTGTCTATTTTCTACCCTGTATTGCTGTTCCCATTACTAGGAAGGCAAGAGATCAGAATACGCTCAGAGATATTCAAAGTTCTGAAAAAAAACTAATCCAGCATATTTTGCAAAGGTTTAGGGACTAGTGCAAAAGCCTCTATTGGTATCTCCAGCTGCAGAAATTCTTCCCCCAGCACCTTACCTTTGTCACCTAGAATTGTTCTGAAATAGCCTTGTTGGGTGAAATAAACAGGACTGTTACTCTTCTTTCATTAAGAAAGTTTTTGTGTGTGTATGTGGTTGTAGGTGTGAGAAATACTGGAAAGCAAGCAGAATATGAAAAAGGGAGGGTCAATCTCCAGTTGCCAAAGGACACTCTTTCTTTTCACAGTTCTTCAATGTCTCCCCCAGCTACAGATTGGGCAGAGGAGAGGATGGCAGAGGCAATGGCAGGATCAGCTGCATTTGCTGGGTGGGTGAGACATGTCACTGAACTTTGCCTTTTATGACCAGCTGAGCATTCTCTGCTATGGCTTGAATTTTAGCTTTGACACTAGAAATTCTTTCTTTCTGCTGTTAAATTGTGGTATCATACATTTCACTATTTATTCTGTAAAGCCCACTGCATACGTAATGTTCTGGTTTATCCTAGTGGAGAAGAGGATAGGACTGAACCACTGCAAAGATCACTCATAGTAAATTTGCCCATAGTGTGCCATGAAAGACAGGAATAACAACTGCAGACTACTTCTCTAACAAAGTTTCATTCTACCTGCCTTCTTAGTTTACAAAGCATACATCTCTACCCCCTAGGTTTTTTGGTTAACAAAAGCAAGGAAATATCCTCTTGCATATGATATCTATCACATATTACTCATCTTCCTGAGGATAGTAAGATCTTACATAACACCTCTGCAAATAGGAGAAATATAAATCAATATTTGGTAGTCTTGTAGCATATTAGAGCATGTATATAGAATCACAGAATCACTGGGTTGGAAGAGACCTTCAAGATCATGAAGTCCAACTCAGCCCCAATACCTCAACTAGTCGATAGCACCAAGTGCCGCATCCAGTCTTTTTTTAAACACATCCGGGGATGGTGACTCCACCACATCCCCTGGCAGACAATTCCAGTACTTTATCACCCTTTCCTAATATCCAGCCTAAATTTCCCTTGGTGCAGCTTGAGACTGTGTCCTCTCATTCTGTCAGTTGCTGCCTGGTAAAAGAGACCAAGCCCACCTGACTGCACCCACCTTTCAGGGAGCTGTAGAGAGTGATGAGGTCACCTCTGAGTCTCCTTTTCTCCAGGCTAAACAACCCCAGCTCCCTCAGCCATTCCTCACAGGGTTTGTGTTCCCAGCCCCTCACCAGCCTCGTTGCCTCCTCTGGACACACTCAAGCGTCTCAGTGTCCTTCCTGAACTGAGGGGCGAGGGCTGGGCACAGCACTGGAAGTGTGGCCTCACCTGTGCTGAGTGCAGGGGAAGAATGACCTCCCTGCTCCTGCTGGCCACACCATTCCTGATCCAGGCCAGGGACCATTGGCCTTCTTGGCCCCCAGGGCACTCTGCTGGCTCATGTCCAGCTGCTGTCACCAGCACCCCCAGGTCCCCTTCTGACTGGGCACTGTCCAGCCACACCGTCCCCAGTCTGCAGCACTGCTGGGGTTATTGTGGCCAAAATGCAGGACTCAGCACTTGGATTTATTAAACTTCATCCCATTGGACTTTGCCCATCCATCCAACCATTCCAGGTCTCTCTGCAGAGCCTTCCTCCCTTCCAACACATGCTCCCAGCTTAGTGTCTTCTGCAGATTTACTAATTAAAGACTAAATTTACTAATTAAAGACTCATCCATGTCATCAATAAATATATTGAACAGAACAGGCCCCAGCACAGACCCCTGAGGGACACCACTGGTGCCTGCTGCCAGCTGGATACAGCTCCATTCACAGCCACTCTTTGGGACCATCCAGTCAGTTCCTAACCCAGCACAGAGAGCTCCTGTCCAAGCCATGGGCTGCAGCTTTTCCAGGGAATGCTGTGGGAGACAGTGTCAAAGGCCTGGATGAAGTCCAGGTACACAACATCCACAGCCTTTCCTGCATCCACCAGGCAGGTCACTTAGTCATAAAAGGAGACCAGGTTGGTCAAACACAACCTGCCCCTCCTAAACCCATGCTGGCTGGGTCTGATAGCCTGGCCATCCTGTAAAAGTGCTGCGTGGTGACACTCAGTATAAACTGTTCCATAACCTCACCAAGTACTAAGGTGAGGTTGACTGGTCTATAATTACCAGGATCCTCCTTCCCACCCTTTTTGTAAATAAGTGCCACATTGGCCAGCTTCCAGTCATCTGGAACCTCACTAGTGAGCCAGGACTGTTGGTAAATTATGGAGAGGCTTTGAAAATTCCTCTGCCAGCTCTCTCATCACTCTGGGACGGAATACTGCTTATCCCAGGCAATACTCTTTCATCAATCAACTGCTCTTCTTTTCTATCATTTATGTGTTCTTTACAACGTGCCTGTATGATGCAGTGAAAGTTTTCGCTCTCTTTTTTAAGATAATAACACTGAGATATGAAACATCTCATAATGTGCAGCAAGAGAAGCTCAGGTATTGAGGATGTCATTTCTGCCTAAACTGATGCCTAATTCTGCTTAGATTCTATAGATAGTTGGAAAATGCTGTGACATGCTGAACTTAAGCAGCATATACTTACATCTGGTTTCTTATGTCACCAACTTCACAGTATCATAAGCCATAACAAACTCACCTGTCACACAGTACTAGCTGAATTGCTAATCAGGATGCAAGAAATACTGAAAGAAGAGCAATACAATTTCAATTGATCAACCTACTCTGGCTGTAGCAGTGGAATGTCTGTGTCAAGACAGTGCTTATTATGCCATATCACATTTAATTTTTAAAAAATGTTACTTGAGATACTAAGATATTAATAGTCTTGATAACAAGCTTTTTGGAAAGAAAATATTTTAATTTCTGAACATCTCTTTGACAAAGGCAGAAAGTGCCAAGTATGGAAAATCAACACAGGCCGTACTATCTTGTGAAATATCAGTTTATTGTATCCATAGTGATGTCTGGTCATGAACTGTAAGCTTTTCTGTGCAGTCCTTTTTGGTACATATTCACTGCTTAGTAGAGGATATAGATATTATTATCAGCATTTTGCTGAGATATTTTTAAAAGAATCCACAGTTTCATACAGAAAGTGAATTAAAGTAATATATAAAAACCTCCCAGACAAGCACTGTTTCCTTTATCATTTTGCCCAAGCCAAACACAAGGACAATGCAACTCATGAAGGATAGGTAGCTGTATGTCACTGCTGTCCTTGCTGTCTATATTCTCCAACTTTTTTCCACTTTTGTTTATTTTTCTCCACTATATTTCACTTGATTTCTAATCTCATTCATTACTCAAGACTATAAAGCATGAGAGAGCCCTTAACAGTAACGTTTCACTATAGCAGAGACCTTGGAAAGCAAGTGCCCAGGGGCAAAGAGGTACACATAGACCAGAAAAGGGCCAGAGGTAAGACTGCCACCAAAACTACCCCTCACACAGAACAGGTATCTCAGATATTGAAATACTGCACAGTCTGTCTGGTAGAAGATCTCCCATTGGTCTCATATTCATTGCAAGCACCAACTGCAATGCTCATGGAAGTGATAAGTACTATAACTACTTAGTTTGTCTTTGGTTGTTGTCTATGCAGGGTGAGACAAAAAATTTCTTGTTATTAACAGAATTCAAATTGAAGAAATTGTTCGTCTTTTAACATAGCCCCAAAACCAATTAAAATAAAATAGCAGCTAAGATTTGGTCATTACAGAGATTTTTTAATCCTGTCTTCAGAAAAAAATCCTTTTAGATTCCCATGGCAACAATAAATTTAATTTTGATGTCTGTACTACTTTTTTCAATAGCAGCTGATTCTTTTTTCTTTAAAAAGTGATGAAAAGAAACATCATGCACCCCATCATAATAAGTCCACAGAGCTATCTTCCTGCACACACTTCTTCACTAATTTTACCTTAATTATTCTATTGAAAATATAATACTAATGGATTTGAAATGGCAATAGACAGTGGACATCCCTAAATTCATAGGATGAATATTACATTTGCACTGAATAGAAAAATGTATACATTTTTATCCTTTTTGCTCACATTTACAATATTATTGTATGTGATGTGCAAGCTGGATTATGTATTAGTGCATATTATCTATTTGTTATGAAATTAGTGAAAAATTCTTTGAACAGCACTAGAAGTGTAGCATGTCCTTGTTTCTGCATGATAGGAACATATTTTTGGAAGTGTAACACACCATTAATTTTGAAAGTTAAAAGATTCTTCCTATCTTTCTCTGAAAATATTCGTGTTGAACTGTCAAGAAAGATTACTGTCCAGAACTGAGCAGCTGTGTGATTTATTCTCTTCAGATATAGCATAATATTTAGCTGCTAAAAAAAGACAGAGATTCTGGAGATGGACCATTAAATTTGCTTTAAGCACGTTTTGGCATTCCTTGTTTTTCTGCAAGCTTGTTTTTCCTGGAAAAAAAAACCAACAGAAATAGAGCTGAACATTCTTCATTTTTTACTCAGAATAAACACTATTAAATATTAGTAATTCAATCAAGGCCTAATATAAAAATAAATAAATTAGTTTAATAGTTTTAGACAAAAATACATTCCAGTTTATATGGCACTTACGAAAGTTACTGTCGTGTATTTTCATGCAAGGATAGTTCATCTCTCATATCAAATGAAATTAGCATTTTTTCTGCCAATGAAGTTCAGAATTAAAATATTTTAATATATTCACTATGTGGCTTGAAATCATTCATAGAATCTAAATTAACTTAAAAGCTGCTAAATATGAATAACAGGTGGTTTTTTCCATTAGGCTTTTTTACATTTTTCTTTAAAGATAGTAACAAAAAATGAATCATCCAGCAATGTATCAGCCATGTTATATTACAGCCATATTACTGGAAAATATAATTTATAATAAGTTGTAACACCTCTAATTAAAATAAATTTAAATTTAAAAAGTCATGTAGCATATCTAATAACCTTTCTAACCAATCTAGATTACTTATTTAAATGAAATTATTCTCTTGGAAAACTGTGAGAAGAGATTTGAGATTAAATTCTAATAAATTATTTTTGATACAATTTCTAAATTTCCACATTTCGTAAAGTGTTCTCCACACATGGATGCAGGGTTTCCCTGGCTCCTCACAAGTTTTAGGTGTCATAGAGAATATGAAATACTGAACACTGAACATAGAAGAGCTGCTGAAAGAATTAATGGATTTTTGGAAAAAGTGGGGTGAAAATCCTCATGATCCCTGTTATATCTAACTCAACCAAAAAGGTGGCAGCAGAATGGAAAATTAACAAATGAGATGTTTTCTCTAAGTCCCACAGTAAGAGTCGTAAGTCCCATAAGAAGAGTTACTGGAGCTCTATAACCCTGCACTAAATCTTGTGCTTAATTTATAACAAAGTTTGATCTCTATTCCTAAAGATATCTTCCACCTTTGCACTAAAACCAATTTGAATAAAAGACTAGGAGACTAGGAGATATGGATTTAAATTACTGAGACTCTCTTTCTCAGGTAAACAAAGCACATAATATGAAAAGTCAATATTTACTGAAAGTTTTCACCATGCAATCACACCTAAAATAACACAGCTCTTTGAGTTTTATTTTCTACCTACGATAAAGCATAGCAGTCATTATAAAATTCTTGTAGTTTTGCAGAGGAAATACCTTTACACCTTGTTCAGCCATAACCTGAATATTATAGGCTGGTGACTGCTGATGAGCTGTAATGTTATCCAGGGTACTATAAGTTCACTTTATTACTCTGCACGTGTTAGTATTCTAGTGCAAATCTATTATTTTAAACCTCTAATTCAGCCTTTGTATTCTACTAGTTTTCAAGAAAACAAAACAAAATAGAAACCTCATTTATATTTTTATTTTATTATGTTGCTTATGCAAACATTAAATGAGAAGTTGTGTAAAACTTTTTTACCATCTCTTCAGCAAGGTCTTACACTTTAACAATTTAGTGTGTAAAGTTTTTTACCATCTATTCAGCAAGGTCTTACAGTTTAAGAATTAACCTGGACAACTACACACAATCTGCAGTGCTCATTATACCTGATCTTCAGGGGTCTTCATCATTATCAAAAGCTTTTCTGTATTTTTCTTTGAAACTTGTATGATTAGTCATGTTTCATTATATATTGTATTTTCCTAAATACTTTATAAAGTCTTTGAACATGAAACAAGTTTTTCTTTGTCATAAAATTTTTTTACATTTGTCTCAGCTTTTCTACAGCAACAGAACCTTATAAAAACTTAAGCTGCCAGTACTCCTGTCCACACTCTAGGCTCTTTAATCCCAGAAAAGTGTAAGTGCATCTGTTATACATTGTCTCTTGCCCTTCAAATTCCTGTTGCTGTCCAAAAAGCTCTACTAGCTCTCCAACTAATCTTTGTGCATCTACACATATATGCACTTACAGTGACCCCTCATCCTGAGCTGCATACAGCGGGACCATACAGCATCCCCACAGATGTTGCTACTCCAACATGATCACCAGAAGGACACAAATCCCAACAGTGGGTGTGCTGGTTTTGACCTTAGTTGGTATTGGAAAAGAAGGAAGTAAAACATCCCCGGAAATGGTTCTCCTGAGAGAGACGCTTGGGAGTTTCAGAGATAGCCAGTGACTGTCCAGTTCTGAGAACTGACAGCTCTGTAAGCTAAGTTCCACCCCCGTGAATACCATTGTGAAGCCCGGGAAACTCTGAACTCGCTCTCTTTGGTTTCCGGTGGCTGAAGGTGACAGAGCTGTGAGTGAGGGGAAGCCCGGCCCGACCTGGGCCCGGCCGGGCCGGGGCCGAGGCCGGGGCCGGGCCGGGCCGGGCCAAGCTAAGCCACCAGCCGCTGCCGCCGCCGGGGCCGAGCCGCTGCCGAGGCCGGGCCAGGCTGCCGCCGGGGGCCGATCCGAAATTCCTCTGAGTCGTGCCTGAGCCGCAGCCAGCAGCACGAACAGAAATGAGAGGCCGGATTCCCCCCCCCCTTTCTTTTCAGCACGGCTTTTTCTCGAAGCGGCTCCGGAGCAGAAAGAGAGCAGAGCCCAGCTCAGCTGCAATCCATCACCGTGACTGCTCCAGCCCCTGCCGATCTAGGTAGAATGTTAACCCTGTCTCTGCCAGTGCCCAGATGAGACTCGCAGATCATGACTTCTCCTTTGGGTGAGAGGAAACTCAGAGAGTGACAACATAAACAAGACTGGGTCAGTTGGGAAGGAGTTCAAATGAGGAAATAAGGAATGAAGAGATGTCTTAAAATTGAGACTGAAAGTTCTTTTGGTAACACCATGGAGATGGACTATAATAACTACAGCATTTCCTTTAATTCATGAGAGAAACAAATATGGGGAGATGGTAGCCTGTTCAGTGTAGACTTAACCAGAGGTAACAAATGATTAAAAGTAGCAGATTTTAAAGAAGCAGTGGTGCTTTTGAGAAGAAGAAAAAGACTTGTGTTTTTTAGAGATGAAGATGATTGTAGCAATTGGTAAAGTGAGTTTTTTGAACAGCCCATCTTTAAAAAATGACACCCCATAAGTTGACAATGACCCATTGACTTAATGAAAGAAAATGGGAGGAGTTTCACAACAGCAGAGTTTTTTCTGAACCGGGCAGCTGCTGTTTTGTGAAGATGCAAGCCACAGAGAACTGTTCTTGTGGACATATCTCCAGAGTGTTGAAAAAGAAGACTCTTTGCCTTATGTGAAATAGAGAAAGATTGTTGTAAAAGTGATAACTGATTTTAAAAATCCCAGATTTCGTTTTTGTGTTGTCAAGTGGAAAAGAGATAAGTGAGTGAGGGAGGGAAGTGTTCTCGAAGTTTCATTTGGACTTTTCCTTGTTATTTCCTTTTTAGTTCGTTTTGTTAATAAATTTCCCTTATAGTCTTAAGTTTAAGCCTGCGTTTTCCTTTCCTCAAACATCATATCTCACAACAGAACATGAGTGGGCTAGTGAGTTTTGGCTAGCTCTAAACCCACAACATTTTTTGGTGCGTTGGCCGGGAAATTTCAAATTGGCAATTTTAAAAACCATGATACTTAATTGGTGTTTCCGCCCGGTTCCAACTGAACCTGCCACAGTGGGGTAAAGCCATGATTCTGAATGCTCTTCTCCTCTCAGAGTCCATGAAGGCATGACAGGGACCAGATAGAGTTTAGCCAGGCATCAATATCAGCAAACTTCGGTGGTGAAACATGCATATTATTGGAAAAAATCGTTAAATAAACCCCCCCCAAACTCAGCATTTTGGTTTTAGGAATCTCTAAGCCCTGTGTGAATGGATGCCATAAATTTTTTTTTTCTGCAGTGTTTGTTAACTCCACCTGGTAGCTCAGCCCCACACATCTGTTCTCCTCACCATAGCAGGATGGGGAGAGAATCAGAAAAGCAGACGTGACAAAACTCATGGGTCAAGAAAAAGACAGTGCAATAAGTAAAGTGGACACTGTGTGTGCATGCAAAGCAAACCAAGAAATGAATACACCACTTTCCCATGGGCAGGCAGGTGTTCAGCCAAGCCCAGGAAAGCAGGGGTGGTGGTACACATGTAGTGGTGATACTTCTCTGATCATTCCTCACCTTCCTCCCTCTGGTCTATGGGATATCCCTTTAATACTGAAGTTGCTGTCACTATAATGACAGAAAAAAAGTGCCTTGAACCTGTTTTAGCAAAGCACCTGGACCTATGCTTTACATTACCAGACACATGTAAGAAACTTACACATAAAATCAGTATGAAGTTCAACTCTGGTATATATTTTTTCAACCTATATATGTTTGATATTTTTCATTATCTATTCAATTCAATATCTATATAATCAGTAGTGCTATACTGCAAGAGAAACAAATTAGAAGTTGTTTTATCAGTAAGTGCAATACAAGACATATGTCTGATTATACTGTTCAGGGTGGTCTGGCTTGGATCTAAATAACATACCTTTTTTTTTTCTCAGAAAATGAGACAGTTGAAACCACCAAACCATATTTTGCTCTGTACTTTTAGCAATTTTCCTTTGGCAAGCCTAAATTGAATTTCAGGACACTATTCCCCAACCAAGAGTAAATTTTTATGCTTCATTTTAGCTCAGAAAAAAATTTAAAATCCCACAGCTAACCAACCAACCAAAAACTGGGAAAAGATGTTGAGAAAAGATACTTGAAAAATTATATAGTGAATATTTTCTGTATATTATGTATATTAATACATATACAATACTTTTAAGGAGACTCATCTGTTTTCTTAATTTATTTGATAAATAGTCAGATTTCATATATAATTAATCTCTAATTTTATAGAAAAGCCACGGGCTTACTATCTTTCAGAAGAATAAAAGTAGATTTGCACACAAAATGAGATGCAATTCAAATTCAACAAGTCATTTGTTCAAAGGCCTCAAGATTGTACTGCATTTTGTTGTACTTCTTTATGCATATGTATTTTACTCTTATCCTAGCAAATCAAATTTATATGTGAATGTTATAAAATAACAAAACTGGAATTTTACTATTCATATTTTTTTCAAAATTTCACCAAGATCCCAGCTACATAATCCTTTTTGATTCTTTGCTTATAAAATTTTTTATTTGACCATTATTTCAGCTGTAAATATTAATAAAATTTAAATTAGTTAAGGTTTTGAAGGACAATGACAAAATATGTATATATAAAAAGAAAACAAAAAATCTGCAAACTGTAAAGTCATTTGTCTTATATCTGACACTATTTCTATAATTATCCACACTGTGTCTAATACCTCTGTTCTTGGCTATATCAAGAAATATGAGTCCTGTCTCTGTTTGTGTTTCATCCTCATTTTCCTCTGAAAAGACATAAATAAAGCATCAGTTCAGCAAATCTGGTGTTCTTTTATCCTTTCTATCCCGTTTCAGCTACAATTTCCATGCAGCAATTTTTATTTTATCTTCAGTCTCCTGTAAATATATTTGCAGAACAATTTACTATTAGCCAAAAAGCACTCTGCAATTAAATGATAAGTGTAAGTTATGTCCCTGATTTTCCTTTTAGCATTTTTCTGATCAGTTTTATGTCTACTTAGCAGACAGCTTGTAGTTTGAAAATCTTACATTAATATTTTATTCAGAGGTCCAAACGTTCTGCTACACTGGATTCAGGATTTGAACTCAGGTCTTTCAATCTATAGCTCTCAGGGGGAAGAACAGCAGTGTTATAGTTAAATATATTAAAAATCATATATAATTTTAGCATTTTTAAAGTATTACTTATTTGAATGTGTAAGCATTCATGTAGCCATTATCATCTCAGTATTTATCTGCTTCCCAAGTATTTAAACAGAGCAACATATCTAACTGAATTCCTCTTCTTGTCTCTCTTCTGAAGGAGACACAGCTGGATGGCTATGACAGGAAGTTACAAAGGGAAAATAAGCAAAAGAAAAAAATGTTCGTTTTATTCTAGTACATGTGGAAATTTAAGTGATTCTTTTCTGCTGCGTCAGTGGGCATCAATTCTTGTCCAAATGAAAGCTCGGTTCTTAGAAGATCATGAGCCTCCCAGGACTGGCTGACCTCTCTAGCTGTGCCACCAAATAGAGCTGAATGGAAAGAGAAGCAATCTCTGAAGTTGTGAGGGACTGGTCCATGAAGAACTCAATTTTTGAACTGCATTTCACAGATATACATTTTTTCTTCTTTGTTACATTCATTCCATTTTTGGAAGCGGAACTATTTTTTGATCCGGCAATTCAAGAACAGCTCTGAAGAATCATCCTATGTAGTCCAGGAATTCACATTTCAAAGGGGAAAAAAAGCAATCAACCCCCCAGTCCCAAGCCAAAACTCAAACCCAACACCAAAACCCAACTTCAGAACATAACAAACACCAAATATGCCAAAGATATTGTGGGGTCAACTTTTTAATTGATCCAATGTACCAGTTAAAGATATCTTAGGACAGACTTCTTGTGCTATAAACTTTAAATGTGGAGTTTTGAGAAGTCAAAAATCATGGCACAAATACCTGAAATACAAAAAATAATCTCTGTTTATCATGTTAAACTTTCCTCATATGTCACAGTCACAATAATTTTAACAGTATTTTCCTAAAGGTTTGGGATATTTAAGTTTCATTCTCTGTGTGTAAATTGGATTAGTCAAATGCAGGATGAACTAATTCACTAATATTATACAAAGGAAATATCCTACTATTATATGCTAGCTCATATTAGCTGTTATTTATCACTATTTATTCATGGAAATATTCATAGATCCTTAAAGGATTACAAAGTTAAGTATAAACAAGAGTGTGTCAAAATATATGCTCTAGCCATGTTTTGTTTTCCTTCACTATTTGCCATTTATTAGTCTCTATTTTTTAAAGAGTTTCAGTCATCTAACTAAAGATACTATACACAATTTGATTTATGACACATATCACATTCACTGAGTAGTCAATATAAATAGTTTGTAAAGAATACATAGCAGGAAAATTTTTGAGAAGTCACTCATTTTGTCTGTCCGAATAATGAATACATCAGCCAGAAACAGAGTGCAGTTTTGCATAATCTTTATAAAAAGGAACAAAATAAAGCAGATTTAAATACAACCAAGAACTGGTTTCCAAAGAATAATTTAACCAGAAGCATTATTCATCCTTGAAGGATTGCAGCATATGGTAATTCAGTGGTGTTCCCCTCAGTATTACATTCGACTGTTCAAACACCATCAAAAATTTTCAGCATGTATGTATGTACAAATAGGTATGGATATATAAATTCAGAATATATTCATGGAATATATATATCATCAGCATTTATTAGCTATTTTAATTTTATTTGTAGTTTTTGCCTTTTCATACTTTTAAAGAATTTTTACCTAAGAGCTTACAAAGCTCAGTCGCAAACTCTTATTCATGAAGAACTCCAACAATAAACTTGAATTTATGTGAGTATATTTTACACCTCTGTATTACAGACAGTGTAAGTCAGCAGTAAGAGAAGACAGAATGCTATAAATTATTGATGATGGTGATGATGATGAGCAGGAGCTGAAGCTCTTTTAAGCTAAACTGAGTTACCTTCAGAGTTTCTGTTTGTTTTCTGATGGGCATTAAAATAAAAAACATTAATTATCTACACATAGCTGAACACAGTTATTATTTTATCCTTCTGCTTCCCACACAGCCAGTTTCAAGAGGTGTTGCATACAGAAGGACATAGGTTTCTTTTTCTGGCCCCATCATTCATTTTTCTTCAGCTGTTCTTGGTTATTATTGTTTATTTCTATGAATGCATGTAAAATACTCTCTTCCTATGAAAACTGCTAAAGTTTTTGTAAAAAAACAAACTACTGCAACCTATGGAAAAATCAAAACTTGTCTATTCAAAGGCAACCTAATTTTCTGATTTCTTTGAAAGGTTTTCTTCAATTACTTTGAATTATTATCACTGTCCCAATAATTTTGGGAAAATATATATTTCTAGAAATACAATTAAATAACATAAATTCTTTTTAAAGTTCTTCTGAAGGCCTTTCTTTTTTATTATTATTAACTTCTACTTAGATTTTCCTATTATTTCAACCTAAATAATGATATACCAGCAACTCACCACTCTACTGCATTGAATTTGCCATTTCCTGTTTCATTTTCCTCATCCCTTCAGTAAATTCTGAAATGTGGTATTTCAAACCCCTGATGAATTTCCAATTCAGTGTCCCTGTCATTCTAATATTAATCTCATACAGTGCTTATCTTTGAAAACATGAAAAAAAGATGAAAGAGAAAAAGACATTAGAATTCTTTTTAATACATTATGCTATGCCATACTAGCATAAGGTTTACAGTTTTACTGCTGTCCTTAGTGATGAAACAGAATCATGTCTTTGACTCTCCTTGTTTCCACAGCTATCTGCCTTAGGGATTTTATTCAATTTTAGTTTTAAAAATGTTAAGCTTTCACTAATGATTTTGCAGTTTCTAACCTGTTTCTGTCAGCTGCAACCACAAATCAACTCTTAAAGTGCTCCTAGTTAAGACCTGCCGAAGGCTGGGCTCTTATTGGTTTGCTGTTATGTGACGTCAATTCAGCAAAAATCTTGAAGTAATTACCAACATCCTGTATACACAGACATATTGACTGACTGAGACTACACTCATGTCTGAAATCAGAGACTGACAAAAATCCAGCACAAAATTAGGTGTATTTGAAGAAATTTTCTAGAAAGAGCATTCATTTTTCAAAGGAAAATGAAAATGTCAATAATTCCTTTTCTTTAAAATTCTGCTTTAAACTCTCCATTTTATTTCCTTGGGAAAATTTTCACAGCAAAGGTACAAACTTTGCACATTGCTGCATAAAACTTGGTAGTAGGATTAGAGTTTGCAACTGCTTATGCTTTTATAGATCTGTTCTTGACACACACAGGGCATTTTTTTACTTGAATCATTACAGAAAATTATACATTTGCCTTTTTCTGCATCTATAGAATGCAAAATTTACAGAAATTCACAAAGCCCTATATCTTTCAGCAATTTATGGCAAGTAAAAGTAACAGGCATGCAGAAACTGCTTTTCACTCATATGTCGATATTGTTTAATGAATATGTGATAAGGCTTTACTGCTTGTTGCTTTTATTATTTATGTTGTGGTGGTACTGTGCAACTCTTACCAGAAAAAAGGCCCTCCCATGCCAAGAGTACATTCTACAGCCATGTCCTTCAGAGCATTTATGTCCTCCAAAGAGCCAAAACCCCAAAACTCAGATAGTCACCTTCTCGAGTTTGTAGACTCAAGGAAAGCACTGACCTCTGCAGGCAGTTTGCACCCACCAAGGAGGTGACTCTGGCATTACCACTAAGTTTGCAGATGAGAGAAGATTCCTGATGCTATAGGATTATGATGCTATTACTTCAGTCACACAGATCCTCTACTGAGCCATTTAAAACAAATGATAAATGAACAATTCATTAAGACATTAGTTTTCAGTCTGGAATTAGGGTTGCTGCCATCAATAGAATGCTCATATCACTTAACATGTGAGTTTTACCATCTCTTCTACACTTTACATACAAAGCCTTTACATACTAAGCCTTCCTTGTGACATGGGAACACTGCTGGCTCCACTAGGACTCATGATTCTGGGACGTAGACAATCTTACTTTTTTTCCCCAAAATGTAAAATAAGTCTTTGTTTTTAAATATTTTTTTATGCTGGTGTAACATATTTCAGCAGAGCAGCTTTAAATTACATTAAACTTCTTAAGCAGTTAAAAACTATATTGTATGACTTCTGAATAAACAAGTGCTAAGCAGAGAAAGGGAGAAAGGAACTCCTTTTAAAGAAAGTCAGAAAGACCTGTAACATCACGCGACCTAATTTGTGGCACGTTCTAATCTTATATATTGGCTGAATAAAAAGAAATGTAGTATATAGCACTCTTGTCATGTTGAGCCTTCAGGCTGTCTTCTAGTATACATTTTTTCATTAGATTAAGGACTTCTGCTCACTTAGAAACAGCATTAGAGGCAATTCATTTTCATTAATAGATTTTGTGGCAAAGCTATGCAAACTTCCCTATGCCAGATTTCATTTTTTTTTCCTTTCTCACTTTTCAGCAAGCCAAAGTCCACTATTAAAATAAACAAGCACGTATTTCCTCTCAATGCAGTGAATATTGACTACTTACATTCACAATGGCCACATATGATTCTCCTATTGGGAAAAAAAGGTGCTCTCCATTTAAAAACATGGTTTTGGTTTTTGACCTTCACATAAGATTGTCTCTTGCCAGTTTATTGACTTCACCTCTACTGCCAAATTTAAAGGTATTTTTGTAGGACAGAGCATCAAACCAGGGCAGAATGTCAGATCAAACAAAGCAACTTAAGAGTAAGCCAAACACCACCAATAGAATAGGTACTTCCCTTTGATGCTAATAACAATATTTACATATATAGCAACATTAGATATGAGAGTTTTAAGTTTTGCATGTCAGGTTCTGAATTAAAGAACATGTACAGCTACTGGCTTTCTTATTTTCAAAGTAAAGATGTGTCTACCTATTCTGCCAATCATGGGCAGTAATTGGTTGCTACACAGTTCTATACATGTTGAAGTAATACCTAAAATCAATCCCATCCAGTCCCAAGGATTTGGGGTTTTTCTAAATGATCAATAATTGATCAGTTACAACTTATGCTTTTATCTTTAGGACCTCTCCTGTCATCCTGCTCTTGTACTTCCATGGCCACACTGTCCTTAGACATTCCATTTTATAGTCTAGTTTTCCCTACACAGCCTTGAATAGGTGAATTGCTACAGACAAAACTAATCTTTGATGACCCTATTGTTACTTAAGAGTCAGTGAATAGCTCACCTCATAGACTCAGTGGGCTGTTAGGAAATACAGATACTCACAATACTTGGGTAAGTATCATGAGCTATGGGAATACAACTAGTGTTTTACTAAAATTACTTTCCAATGGAAGGAAGCTGCCATGGCTTGAAGTCAAGGTTCAGATCAAAATGAGAAGCTGAGCATAACTAATCTGAGAAACAGTTTACCAGAAGATTCATTACTAGCACATCTCCATGCTGGCTTTGAATACAGACAAAGCTAGTGCAGGCACATCTACTATAGAAAAAACATCATCATACCCTACAATTCATACATTATCATGCCCTAATTTTCTTTTTAAGCAACCTGGAGTCAGAAACAGTTCTCTGAATATCTTCCACACATTGCAGGTTCGTTAGAGGTACTAATAATATTGAATTTGAACACTCGAATTGTTCAATATTGCTCTACCAATTGTTCTCCATGAATGCATTGTACAACCTGAATTTTGGACCTAAAATTTTTAGTTGAATTTCTTTTACATATATGAAAATGTAGCTTTCACTGTAAATCTATTTTCCTCACAATGTTAATGGTGAAATATTTAATAAGGTGCATTTTCTTACTATTTCTTGAGCATTCATTCAAACATCACACTTGATGTTTACTTGAATATTCAATACACTGGAATAATCTAGGTCTTATTTAGTAGTCAGTTGATAAAAGAACTGGGATAATTATGCAAGGTGTTTAGCCCCAACAAAAGATTTACTTTCATGTCTATACTTCAATAACACCTGACAATATGGCAATAACATGACATACATAAGGAGGCAAAGCACTTAACTTCACAATGAGGACAGTTCTTTAGCCTTCATCCAAATGCTTCACAATCCAAAATGTCTTAAATTGATCTTTTGGTGATTAAGCAGGGAATAATCACTATTGTATCACAGTTCTCAGACTACAGTTCCAGGGTTGTTCTCTCGTGGTATTGCACAATATAAAAGTCCATTAGGTGATTGAAGTGATCCTGACCAGAAAACCATTATATAAGCCTGATTTAGTGATCCACATAAAGTAAGTCTTTGCAGCTTCACACTGAGCTGCACAAATCCTACGGCTTCATGACAGCTTCAGCTGTCTCCTTGTAACAGACAAACCTGGGGGCAGCTCCCACTTGGTACCACCAATTATGCCACCTCCAGAGTCTTGTCTTTATCTAAAAGTGCAGCAGAAAGTTCTCCTGTGAAGGTCTTTTATGAATAGTTCTTCTTTTCTAACAAAATTATATAATACCTCAAATGACCAAAAGGGTGGAACATGTCCCCATGGACAGGTCTGCAGTGTGACATGGGAAAGTCCACGTGGGGTCCATCTGATGCTGCACAAATAGAGATGCCCAGCATCTAAAGTGGCTAAGATTGACTTGGGTATTTTTATATTCCTCTTACTCTGTCCCAGTAAAGGCATTAACTTACTAGCTTTTGTTATTGGGCCTTTGTTACTTAGAATCATTAGGAACCCTGCAGCAGCAGCATGCTCTCTCTCTCTCTGTCTCCTGATCTACCTCTCTTTCTCTCTCTCTCTCTCCCCATCTCTCTCCCTGCCCCTGTCATCTCTACCCCAAGTACAGAAGAGTGACATGATGTTTAACCAGTGCAGATCACATAGGCACTAAAATTAGTAGGCAACATCTGTCTGTTTCATCAAGTTCTTGTATTAAGACAGAACAAATACTATATTCAAGTGCCACAATATTTTTCAAGTATTCAGAATGAGGCAATTTTGAATACCTTTCTCTTTTCTCTCTGCTCCTGAAAAACATTTCCAAGATGCAGGTTTCTTAGCATTATGTGTAGCGTCTAGGTACATTATGCAACCATCTATCTAAAGTTTAGTGGAAGAATATATTTACAACCCAGTATCCAGGCTCTGCAAATTTCTGTACATGGTCTTTCTTAGTTTATCATAGAAACTTTATTCCACGGCATAATTAGACTGCTGATGTTACTCAGTTAGAAGTAGCACTTAAATAATTGTGATGACATCTGCTAAGTGCATCTTGAGAGAGTCCTTTATAATTAATTACTCATTTTCATGAATCATGCATCTACCCAAAGTATACCTGTTACCAGCAAGATGATGGTAATGGAAATTTGATATAATTTTTGTAGTGAATTGCAGGGTTGAGATTTTAGTCCATCTTTGGTGGACATTATATGTGAGTTATTTCATTTATATACCCTGACAACCTTGATTCCTGGGCTGTATCTATAACTGCTAAATTACTGAATGTTCAGACACTGCCAATAGGCTCAAGTTGAGAGAGATGCATAGGCTGCAAAGCTGTAGCCCGTCTTTGCTGAGCAAAGGATGACTTCTGTGTTAAATTCCTACTTAGTACATGTAGAAAAAGACAAGACTTATGGTACACTCTGCCTGTGTGCTTCTAACATGGTTTCAAATATCATATTATTTTCATAGTACAACGTGCATATATATTTTTGCCTATGTATGTTTGGTTTCTTACTTTTAAGAAGAACTTCTGCTAATCCATGGATGTATAAAACTTGTTTTATAATTAATGTTATTCATTATAAATATGAATAAATATAAATATTCATCCATTAAATATGATTGTGCTATAAGGATGAGTTATTAATCATGCCATGAGTTTTTTCAGACAGAGGAATGTTTTGCCAACAATTACTAGGAGTACACTATAACTGAGAAATAGTATTTTATATACAAGGTCATCATATATAAACAAGGTCCTTAGATTTATGTATCTTCAAAAAGCATTACTAGAAGTTTCCACCTAAGGGGTAGCAATAGGCGAAATGTTTGCTGTGGCCGACTGACTAATGGCTGTTTGGTGAGAGGACATGGCTCTTTTCAACTGTTAGGAGAGGTATGTAGGTCTCCCACATTTCTTTCTTATCCTCCAGTCTACTTTTTGTTCTAAACATAGCCTTCCAGAGAAGCCTACTTTTTATTTTTTGTCACATTGAGTGCAAGTGTTCTAACCAGAAAAAGTACTGTTCTGGGGTTTCTACCCCAGAATACTTAGTTATTGAGAAGGAATCTGAAAGACAATTTTGCTTTCTTCATTTATAGGCAGAGCGATTTATGAACTGCAAATTTCATAGTATCTCTGGCAAAGGCCAAGAAGCTAAATTACAAATATAAAATAAATAACTTTAAAGGAGTTGCAGTTATTGAAATGCAACCATAAAAAAAATCTGTGCAATAAGTGGTATCTTACTATGGTTCTTCTCTATCTAATGGGAGAATATAGAGCAAAACAGGCAGGTATTTCTTTGAAGTTTATAGCAATGTGACAGCGGGAAATGGACACAAGCTGCAATAAGGGAAATTTTGATTAGACCTCTACCCCCAGTGTGGTTAAGCAATGTCACAGATGGGCCAGAAGTCTCATAGGATCTCCACTTTTGAGGACAACCAAAGCTCATCAGGATGAGGCCCTGACCAACCTGCTCTGACCCCTCTTAAAACAGGAGGTTTTATTAGACAATATCCAGAGGTCCCTTAAAAACTAAATTATCCAATGATTTTGTCAACTACTCCCTGTCCTTTTTCTTCACGATGAATAAGTTTGAGCTGTAATTCAGTCAGCTTTCCTAAAAGCTACAGTTTGACAAATCGGTTTTAATTGAAAAGACTACCCTGGAAAACATGTTAACATTATGACAAATCTTAACATGCCTTATAGCTTTGCAAGGGCCTTGTCTTGGTACTTAATTGTGGTTTGGTTTTGTTCACTGTATTTGGTTCAATTACCCTCTGTATTGTTAAGTACCAGCATTAGGTTGTTACACCCTAAATTGCATTCTCCCCAATCCTGCCTATCATTGTAACCCAACCCCTTATTTCCAGTGCCTTCCCTATCCATCACTGTAAACCCTGCCCCTTTACCCAGAAAGTTTCCTGTCTCCCCTCCCACTGGTTTGTCAATCCCCCCTTGCATCAGCCTCTTGTTCCAGAAAGTTCCCTGTCAATCCCCTGTTATTCGATGTCCCGTTGGTTTATGTGAGCTGTTCCCTCCCCTGTGTTCCCTTATTGGTGCCTCAATTGTAATCCCCTCCCTCTGCTACTGCCTCCCGGATTCCCCACTGGTCAAAGAATTGCATCCTCCCTTGAACCCCCCCCCAGATAAAATCCCGTGCACAGAGGCGCTTGGGGCTTGTCGTTGCCTGACTTTTAAGGGTTAAACTTTTCCCTGGAACCCAAACTGAGAGGCTGCTTCTCAATCCTTTCTCTCCTCCTTGCACTGACAGCTGGGAAGTGCTGCAGAGCAGCGGCTCTAAGGCTCAACTCCTGACATCCAGAGCAGGAGCTGTTCCGCACTCTTGGCCTGGTGCTGTGGGGGAGAGCTAGCCCGGAGTCCGGTGCTGCATCACTTAATGTGGTAAAGTTTTCAGTAATTTAAAAGTGTAGTAGAAGTTACTTCTGTTATTTTAATTAACATATCTTAAAGACCTCAATATAAATTCTCTCTTACTTTGTAACAGTTAATGATATTTGTATAGATATAGTAGAGATTCTCTGCTCCTGAAATTTTATTTTAAATGAAATCTAACCATCTAGAAATGTTGCTTATATTGGGGTTATGTTGCAGAATGAAGAAGATTTAGTGGCATGCCTAGACAAGTTATAATTGAACTGTCCAGAAATTTAACTTGGTTGCATGAAAAGGAATAGTAGCCAGATTTTGCATTCCCCTGCCCTGTAATACACTTTACATTCATTCTCTTACTGTCTTGCAAATATCATCAGTAACTAACACAAGCTTATCAGCAAATCATCAGCAACTTAATTTATACACATATTTTTGGAGGGTACATGAGTGCAAGTTTCATGGCAAATAAAATTTTAGTTAGCTGAGGAGGTAGGAATGCCAGCTGCTGTGCAAATTAAATTCGCTGAAGCATCTTCTAGGCTCTTCTGTAAATGTATTCAGTACTTCAAATACTTATATTTTCTTACTTTTTTTATTAGTTAATTAGGGCTACTTTTTGTATTATTTGTTAAGTATTTCTGATGTGCTCCAGATTCACAAATCCTGGCACAGCTGATAAGCATAGGAGGATCTTCTCTGGGACACAGTACCACTTGGGATTGAATGTAATATAACTGACACTTCAATGGTAATAATACCTTTACCAATTACACCAACTTACATAACTGTAAAAATGTTACAAATTCAGAGGCCCAATGTGTGTAAATAACGTTTGGTTCAAATCACATCAGATAAAAATAGAAGGTAAACCACAATAGTTTAAAATATTATACTAAGAATTAACTATTATTTTGGTTAGTGATCAAAGCTAATCTCAAGTAGAATGCTCATCTTCTGCAGTATGGAGTAAAACTTTTGAAAGCAAGTGCAAGTGTTATCTTTGGAACTGGCCAGTAATGACAGCTGGACTTCAACTCCCTTTCAGCAAAGTGACTATATGAAGATGCGAGTACCCCATGGCACCCCACCTACGTCCAGATGAATGAGCCTGGAAAGTATGTATTTTTCAATAAGAAACTTCAGTTTCTCTACCTTTGCTTCTGTTCTGAGGCAGGTGGCCCATCAGCTTTTTTTTTTTTTTTTAGCCACATATCTCAACCTTATCATTTCTCCCGACTAAAATTCTTTTATGATGTAATAGAAGCTAGATCACAGAATAGTTAGAGTTAGAAGAGACCTCTGGTGATAATCCTGTCCAGCCCTAAGCCAAGGCAGGGTCACCTGGAGAAGCATACATAGAAATGCATCCAAGTGTGTTTTGAATGTTTCTGGAGAGGGAGATCCATGTCTTCCCTGGACAGCTGTTACAGTGCTCTACCACCAGTATAAAAATGTTCCTTATGTTGAGGTAGAACTTTTAGAGTTTTCGTTTCCAGCCATTGCTCCTGATCCTGTTGCTGGGAACCAGTGAGAAAGAGCCTGGCACCCACCTTTGAGATATTTACAGCCATTAATTAGATTGCAACCTCTCCTCATAAGATGCACCAGACCATTTTATGTGAATCAACCACTCCTCCCAGTTTCATATCATCACCAGACTTGATGAGGGTGCATTCTATCTCTTCATCCATGTTGCTGATAAACAAGTTGAATAAGGCTGGACCCCAGTATTGATCCCTGGGGAATGCTGCTGATTATAGGCTTACAACTGGATCTACTCCATTGATCATGACAGTCTGAGTTTTGCCTTTCAGCCAGATCTTGATCCACCTCACTGTCCATTCATCGAAACCACACTTCCTGAGCTTACCTATGAAGATGACATGGGAGAAAGAGTCAAAGCCTTGCTGAAGTCAAGGTAGACTGCACTCACTACTCTACCCTTGTCAACCCATCCTGCCATACTGTCACAGAAGGCTATCAAATTGGTCAAGCATGATTTCCCCCTGGTGAGTTCATGCTGACTACTCTTCATGACATTCTGTTCTTCTGCATGCTTGGTGATGATCTCCAGAAGGATCTGTTCCATCACCCAGCTCCTCATTCTTGCCCTTTTGAAGACGGCAGTAACATTGGTCTTCCTCCAGTCATTGAGCACCTCTCCTGTTACACTTTTTCAAAGATGATGGAGAGTGGCTTAGCAAAAACATTTGCCTCAGCACCTGTGGGTGCATCCCATCAGGACCCATGGATTTATGGGTGTTGAGTCTGTCTAGCCAATCTGTAATCCAACCCCCTACAAAAAAGGGAAACTTCAACAGTCAATATTATACAAAAGAAAATTATTTAATTTCTAAAGTACGATACTACTTCTATGACGAAAATGTTAGCAAGATTGGTTAGAGCTTCAATAGGTTGAAAGACCATCAGTAATATGTGGAAGATAAAAGATGAAGCAAATACTTTTGTTTTTTCTTTTGGTAGCGCGGGAAGCACATGGCTGTTAAAGAAAAGGTCATGGAGAAAGTTTAAAATGTTCAATAGGCACTAGGTTTCCTTACTTGTTTCTTTTTTCAAATAGTGCATGACTAAATTGCAGAACTCTTTCACAGGATCTCACTCAAAAGTATATATGCTGTTTAGGGGGATGAGACACTTAGAGAAGATGGGATTCAGTCATTTCTCTGAAGGATAATGGGTCAGAGAAACATTTGGATTGCCAATTCACTAAAACACAATTTGTTCAAAGACAGGAAGTTTTATTGAGTTCTAGTTGAGTTATACTCTTGCCCTAAATATCTGCTGCTGACCAGATGTGAGGTAGTATAAAAAGTGTTTTGTATGGCTATTTGACCTACATGTACAGATCAAAGGCTGTAGGTAGAGAATACAGCAGGAGAATGTAGCCAGAGAAAGCCTGAACCACCGGGATTCCACTTCAGTGCTGCAGATGCATACCCTAAATTTGTAGCCACTCGATCCAATAAAGCCAGTTATTTCCCTCAATTTTTGTTATAATAAAGATATATCTTTCCACAAATAGTGGAACTGGGGATGTTTGACTTCCTTTACAGTTGTACCTCCTGGTCAAATTTGAACTTAGAAAAAATATTGGCCATCGTTGTCGCATTATAACACATCAGATCATTGATGTCTAACTATTCTTCAGTTACGGCAATAGTAGTTATATTCTTCATTCCATTGTTAGTTTGTTCTCTTTCATTATTATTATTATGCTGTGGTAGTCCTTTTAACATCCTCTGTCCTTGCTTACTGCAATAATCTGTATCAACTGCTCAGTGACACATATCTAGCACTTTTTCTTTCATTTGACTATTCACAACCACTGCCTGGATACCTAAGAAATTTGAAACAATTCTACCCAAATAAAACAGAGACTGTGATCCCATCCTGCTTAAGACAAAATAATTCAATATTAAATTATAGCCAATTAAAACATATAAATAATTATAGACATACATTTGTATGTTCAATTTCATTGACTTGGATTATGCTTTTAAATTATTTTGAATGATGAAAACATTTACTAATTACACATTTTTTACTAAATCAATTTAATATACATAAGCAATACTGGCAGTGAGTCTGTCACCATTTGTTTTCAGAATTAGCACACCATTGACACAAATACAGGAGTACCCTAAATTTCAGCTATATGTTTGCTCTTATCAAAGGCTCAGAAATGTTTAGTTCTGTTTTATGAAAAGGAAACATGCAGGAAAAGGAAAGTAGAAATTAGTCCTACTTTCATGTGCTCCTAGGCAGATTTGGCTCAGATATTTTGGTTCTGCAGGGATGTGATTTCTGTAGTTTTTTTCCTACCTGAACCAAGATGATTCTATCAATTTATGAGAATCTATACTTTATAAATGTAACTTGTTTTACTCTTATATTGAAACCCAAGGAGATAAGACTGCCAGACAGTTAAATGTCTTGCTGAAATAACTGCTTTTGGTAGAAAATTCTGTTTATTCTGGCGGCTGTATTGGTGAATAAATGCTCAGCTGGTTTTGTATATTGCATTGGTACACTAACAAGGTCAGCAGGCACTAAACCAATAAAAGACAAGAAAATATTGTGAACAAAATCCTCTTTCAGTGATAATCTCCTTCAGTGCTATGTACATGAACTTTAATAGCCAATTTTCCTCAGTTATACTATATCTTTGCTTATTTTATTTGATTCTTCATGGTTTTCTGCTGGTCCAAATAAGATCTTCCCAGATACTGGAATCACTGCAACACTGCATTTTAGGTACTTCCTGTAGCAACATGGAGTCATAAAAACAACAGCTGAAAATTATCTTAGTTTAGCTTGTGTCCATGTAACTCTATGTGAAGAAGAGCTACCATCTCAAAGTAAGAACAACAATTTTGCTCGAAAGAATTATTTTAGAACCTTTGGAAAGGTTGCAGAGCAGTTGTTAATGGTACTAATCATTCATGACCCATGAGTCCCAGCTAATGAATGAATTTGTGGCAGACCCACAGTGAGGCTCAGCTGGCTATGGTGTGTCCCCTCACTTACCAGCTGCTTTCAGCTCACTGGAGAAGAAAACAGACACCACTGCCTTCCTATGTGCTCTGACCAGCTGAGGTACAACCCTGTGTGGGACTTTAGTCAGCAGTCAGAGCTCATGCTCACCCCTTTCCTGTGATCCCTGAAGGAAGGAGATTCCAGAGGAAAAAAGGCACAAGCTACAGCTACCCTTTCCCAGCCAAACTCCTTTCTTCTCCAGCTTGGCATTGATAGTACCATCTTTATTCCCTGAATTTCCTCTTTCAGCTCCAGTGCTGCACATTAAAATAATAATTCTTCAGACAAAATTGTAAAAGGTTTGCACGCATCTGAGGCTGAGAGATGAATGGTGTAAATAGGCCATGAAGTAGACAGCAGTGTCATACTCCAGAAATGAATGAAGACCTCTCCACCCCAAATCTTTCCAGCTTTACTTTACTGTGACCATCCTGACAGCAGCTGAGCAGGTCAAGGCAGGGGATTCACTGAGCACTTCAAGGAGCCTGAAAGGAAGAGACAAGATCCCAGGCCTTTTTGTTCCTTTGCTATTAATGGGCTTTTGCCTCCATCATCTTATCTTTGTAGTATTTAAGAACACACATAAAGATAAAAATTAAATCTATTAAAAATGTATATAAACCTGGAAAAAAAAATTATGTTGAATGACAACTGGAAAAATGGCAGCAATATACACTGTATTGTACCAAAGATGCTAACATTGAAGCAATTGTCTTTATAGACACAATGCAACTTTGATTATGTTTCTCTCTTAGTCTACAGTTTCAGATACAGTTTCATGTGAAACCTCTGAGACTCATAACAAGAGGTGCTGAAAAAAAATTGTTAACAAATTGTGCAATTTTTAATTTATATTTTAGAATATGAAAAAATTTTTATTAGATTGGTTGCTGGGTGCTGATCACAATCCACCAGAGAAGAGAAATTTCATAAGGTTTAAGAATCAAATCCTTTTTCAAGTCTGAAGTTAAATGGGACCACATTTAGGCCAGTTTTATGAATTTAATTGTTCGCAACACAACTATAATTATTGTTGCAGTCACTGACATATTTGCAAACTAATTGTTTCAGTAAAGAATAAAAACTGCTTTGGCATAGTTTCGCTGGTCAAACCAGCAAGCTTTTGAAAAGCCAGACCTGATGAAAACTTCTGTGATCTTGAAAAAGGAAAGTTAGGTAATTCCTTGCAATTCATTCTGCCCTGAATTAATTATGTGGATAAGGAGAAGCTGTCTCTGACAGTCTCATTCCTTATCGTGAACTTGGGACCAAATACAATGGGTGAAGCCTGCTGTGGTTTCTGACCTGTCTCCCACAGATTTTTGAAACATGAGATGTTCTTCTGCTCAAAGAAGAAACTTAGATGACTGCTTTTCTTAGTACAAATTTGTGACACAACCTGATTTATTGTTTAGGACTTCTTATTCAGACTTCAGTTTTGCTCATTCCTACCCCTTCATAAAACAGTCATTAGTGACAACTACTTAATCCTAGCTTCAACTGACGCGCAGTAGTCATTTTGCCTATGCTTCTAGCCAAGATGAAAGAGAGGACTTCAATAAGCAATGAGATACAAAGTTATTTATATCCAAAACTGTCCCTAAAAATAAGCAATATTGGCAGGTATACAATATGGCATTTAAGTATTACAGATGGACAGAAGAAAATCAGGCTTGATTCTCAAAGGATGACTAAACCACCTATCAAATTTTCTTCCATGGAACACAAGAATGTCAGTATTACAGTGTGATCTAAAATTGCATTTAATCCCCTTCAGTTGTTGTATTTGTCCTATTATATTGCAACAAATAAGAAAAAATAAGCTACATAAAAAACTTCAAGGGAAACTTACTGCTAATCCATAAAAGCATTTAATAAAGAATCATGCTACTAATCAGAATTTAATGTGGCAGCTTGACATGCAACAGTGATGTGAGCTGAAGTGTAAGGTAGGGAGAGAGTGGGACAGCAATGACAGTGGTCTGCAGGCAAGGGAGAGGAAGGGGCAAAGCACACAGACTAGCGTGGGAGAAGTGAGGAAGCAGGAATATCAGGAGAAGAAACATCTTGTCTCAGATTTAGAGGCAGAAAGATTAAAAATCCCTCTTTAGGAATAAAGCTTTATTTTAAACAATCTTTCATATTTACTTCTACATATTTGCCACTTTTGTGTACTTCTGATGCTTAAAATAAGTGTTCATAGCTATTTCTTGTGTACTTTATTTTTAGAGAACTAATGGCAGATAGGATCCTCCTTACATCCATATTTCTGAGTTGCTGCTGCAGGTTTTACTGTTCAGCTGTGAATTCTATGGTTTGAAACTTTTCTGCTTTGACACTGCTCTTTTAAAGAAAATCCCATTACTGAAAACAGAGATGCTTGCAAAAATTAGCCAAGGGCATTAAATGAAAGGAGTTGCTGTTTAATATTTTTCTATAAATAGCATAGTGTTTCTCTTCTCAAGAGACCAGCTGCTGTATCTATTTAAGAAATGCACACCTAGTAGACAAAAAGCTGAATAAATAAATATGAGAAATATAAAAATGTAAACATATCTATGTTTATATATATATGTGGAATATATTAAATTTATTCACTGAATTTTAAATACATAATATATTTAAGGATTACATCTCAAATATATTTGAAATATGTGTATGTATATATATGTGTATAATACATTTAAATATATACTTCAGACTTGGCATTTAAAGGATTGGACTGACATTACCACAAAAGAGCTTTTAACCTGTCACAGGAATTGTATTTGTTAGAGAGAGGGTGGCCCCAGAGCACCTATTCAGAATCATTCTTCTAGAGCTGCTTGGAGTGAGGGTAGTTTCAGATTAGATACTTGCTCTACAGCTGTCTTCCAGGAGAAACTGCTACTTAACATTAGCTGCAATTGATTAATCTAAAAATACAAATACTTTTATACCAATGGTAGATCAGTGGAATTTTAGGAATCAGCTGACTTCAGCAGTTAGACAGACATATCCAATGACTGTGCCTGAAATGGCAAAGTTGTAATGTCAGTTATATGAGTGACTTCCACAAGATTTCCTCAGCACTTTCTTGCAGAACACATTATCACTAATAGTGTGGTGGTACAATTAGTAACACAGGTAGCCTAAGAGCACCATTTGTTTTGTTTCATGACTAGCAGTTAGCTGCCTGTGTAACAGTAAATTGTTTACATTCCACTGGAACCTCCAGGTCTGATTTTCAGAAATTCACTCAAATGAAGGGGCAGTCTCCCCTAGGCAGCAGTGGGGTCCATTGCCACAGGAACTTCCTAACCCTTAATCAAACCTTTCTGACTCTGATGGTTTTACATTAACTGACAATTGGTGAGGAGGAAAGAAGCCATCAATGAAAATTATTTTTCTGGGAGGGGCTACTAAGAGCTTCCTCTCTGCCTAGCAAAAACCAATAGCTGGCTAGCTCTGAGAATTGACAACCTGTTGAACCATTTAGAAACTGGGTCCGCCTCTCTGAGATTGACATTTTAAAGATGGGCAGGCCCAGAAATCTCTCTCTTGTTTCTGGCTTTGAAGAGGCGACTGAGTGCTAGTGGGGGCGGCCCCACTGTGCTGTGCCTGCATGGCCTGGCAGGGCTGGGCCGGGCCCCAGCGGTGGTTGGGCAGGGGATGGGAAGCCATGGGGCCCTGGCCAAGGCTGGGCCGGGCTGTGGCTGCAAACATCTTGCTGACACTAAGCATTACCCTGCTGCCAGTCTGTGCTGAGCTGGGGTCTACTGGGCCTCAGGAGCAGCTCTGGGCTGGGCCAGATCCCCTCTGCTATGGTGGCTTTGGGGCTGCGACCCCAAAACCACCTCACCTAGAGGTGATCAGCTCTGACCCTTGAGCAAGGCTGTTTGCAGAACCCCTCTTAGAGTGAGGCAGAAGAAGGAGACGGAGCAATGCGTCCAACTTCTCATGGAGGTTTTCTAGGACAGTCTGTCCTAGAAATTCCTAACACAAAGCCAAGGAGGATCCAGTGGACCTGCCTTTTATCTCTATCAGGTCAACGCAGGTCAAAAGGTGACAACCAATAACAAACACAGAATTAACATGAACTTGAGAACCATGCTTAGACAGGTAGCTTCTAAAAGCTGTCTTCTCTCCATGGGAGAGTAGGAGAATCACTATCTGAGCTGCTGTCTCCCACGCTCTGCTGTGGCCTGTGCAGCCCCAGTGGCTGCCAGGCAGAGGGAGGGGAAGCCATCAGCCCGCAGCTGAAATTGAAGGAAGCAGGAGCCAGAGACCAGACATGCAGCCAGGGCAGCCACCACCATTATGGCCAGGATCCCTGAGATCTTGGCACTGCCCCCAAGCACAGCCTGAAATCCATCACTGTGACTGCTTCTGTCACTGCCCAGCAGAAACCATCATGACCACCTGACATGGTTCATCGGAGCTTGGGCTAGCTCAAATGAAGACACGGGAGCTGCACCAGGTGTGGGGAACTGCCTTGGTATTATACTTACCAGAGGCAGAACCTTTAGAGCCTCTCACTGTACAGTGCAGGATGGTGTCTGCGATCAGGCAAAGGAGAAAGGAAGATGCTCTCTATATGAGGTTCCAGCAGGGAGAGGTTTATTGGTGCTGAAGAGATCAGGGATAGAAGATCCCAAAACAAGGGTTTGCAGGAGTTTATATCTGGGGGAGGTTCCAGGGGGAAGGCACAACTTTTGGCCAATGGGGAATCTGGGAGGGAGGAGTAGAGTAAGGGGATTACAATTGAAGGACTAGTGGGGGTGAGGGAGGCGAGGGCAGGTCACGTGGGCCAGTGAGGCCTTGAAGATTAGGGGAATTCCAAAGGTGGCTGTCCAGGCAGGAGGTGGGAGCAAGGGAGGACTGACAAGTTAATGGGAGGGGGAACAGAGAACATTCAGACACAAGGGGCAGGTACCAGGGTGGATTGGCACCCAGGGTAGGAGGGCGCAACTTAGGGTAAAAACCAACAATATAGGGGGAAACAGAACAAACCATTAACAAAGGAGGGAGTACAACTCAATACTACAGAGGAGAATAAAACAATCCATTTACATAGCAATATAACATAACAAAAACACTGCAGCAAGCATCTGCAGGCCCCAGACGAGGTAGTAACTTTTTCAGTGCACAGGTGAAACTTGCAAAACACTGATCCTCTCTCAAGTGAGAGAAAAGGACAGAGTGAAGACATGTAGAAGACAACATGAAGACACCAAGTGCCTCTGTGGTTCTTCCATGGGTCAGCCTCACTTGACTCAGACAGCGGTGACTTTCAGGGACACTCTTCCCTGAGCACAGGCAAGGCCCCAGGAAAGGAGTCCCCGCAGCAGCGGGATGCGGATGGAGGCAGGTGAGAGACAGGCTCTCTCTGCTGAGCTACCTTCCAGGCACAGGGAAAGGGAGGACTCCAGAGCCAGCAGATTCAGTGTAACTTGTAATAAGTTTATTTAAGTATCTAATGCACTGAGGGGAGCTGAGCAGGAGCAGGCGTCTGACACTTGCTTATGAACTCGGGGGGGTTGGTTACTGAGGGACCAATGGGTTACAAGGGACAAGATGGGAAGGCCAAGGGGTACACCACAATTGGGGGATTTCCAGAGAAGGGGGTGTGGATTAGGGAGTGGTCCAGGTGATTGATAGGGAATTCTCTGGAATAAGGGGAGAATTCAGGGAAGGGATCGACATGAAGTGAGGCGGGCTTGGGAAGATGGACAGGACAAGGGGTGGATACAACGAACTTTCCGGAATAAGGGGCTCAAACATGGGATGAGCCATTTAAACGTGGAGGGTGTCTTGGGTAAAACCATTGTAACTTAAAAATATTAAAGAACCACTGCAGCAACCAAAGTCAATAAAAAGGGAGTCAAGTCTCAGATGGAAGGAGAATGAGGAGATGCCTTGGTGTTGGGCTGAAAGTTCTTTTGATAAGGCCATGGAGATGGACTATGATACACTAAAACATCCCCTTTAATTCATGAGAATGTATGAGGGGATGGAGTGTGCAAACTGTAGATGTGAGCAGAGGCATCCATAATGAAGCAAAGCAGATCTTGAAGCAGCTGTTATCCCATGAGAAGCTTGAGCAGAGAGAGAATGATGAAGAACCTTTGCCCCTAGGGAGAGAAGAGCTGTGTTCCCAGGGATGAAGATAATCTCAGAGATAGATAAAGAGAACCTTTGCTTTTGAACAGCTTATTGTTAAAATAGTACCCCATAAGTTGACGTGGCCTATTGACTCAGCCGCGGGAAGGCTGTGAAAATGGAAGGAACTTCACGATTGAAGATTTTCCAGGCAGCTGCTGTTTGTGGAAATTAAAAAGCCACAAGAGAACTGTTCTTTGTAGAGATGTCTCCATTGCATAGCAAGGGAAACTCATCTCCCTACAAGAACTGATGAAAGACTATTGTAGAGGTGGTAACTGATTTCAAATCCCAGGTTTTGTCTCTATGTTGTCAGTTGGGAAAGAAAAGAAGTTTCAGAGAGGAGCAGAGAAGTGTTCTGAAGGTTTTATTCTGATTCTTACTATTTTTAGTTCTGTAATAAAGTTTTCTTTATACCTTTATATCCTTTATACCTTTATACCTTTATACCTTTAAGTTTTGAGCCTGCTTTGACCTCCTCCTAATTAATATCTCACAGCAGGAAATGAGTAAATAATTCTAGTAAGTGATCTGGTGATTTTAGCCAGCCCTAAACCCACTACATTATTTTGTGCATTGGCTGGGAAACTCAAATTGGCGAACCTAAACCACTACACTAAATTGGTGTTTCGACCTGGTTCAAACTAAAACTGCCACACTGTCTGTTGCTTTTCCCCCTTGCTATGTATGGATGGCCTGTGCCATCACTGAGCCCAGCACTGTGACACTGCAAGAAAAGATACTCACAGTGACAAAACCAGATTGTACTGCCTAACAGGAATCCCTACCAGCTAAAGATGTCTGGAGTCAAAATTTCAGTGATATTTACCTCAGTGTGATTAGATTGATATCAATTTTTCAATTGAAATTCCTGTTTTTAGAGTTTTTAATGTCTGTTTCTGCCTTTCTTAGCACGACTGTATGCGGTACAACATCCAAAGTTCACACTTTCTCCTGCTAAACCATTATTGCATATATGTACAACAGTTACATATAGCAGAAATTTCTTAGAGTAGATTCTATCCTGTCATCTATAGCTTCCTCAGAAGCATATGGCTGTTAAAGGATGGTTTAGAGGTGTTCTGCAAAGATATGTAAAAATCTCTGAATATACCAGATTCAGCCCCAGAAAAATTCATATTTGCACAGCCGCTGGCACGCTTCCTGAGCAGACAGATGTGAACCATTCCTCAAACTCTGGAAAAAACCATACACATTTAGGGTAGAATTATTTCCCAGCTTTGAGAAAGTGTGGAAAGGGCCCAACATGTTTATAGCTGAACTTCAGAGCTGTAATCTATAGCACATCAGAAAATATTCCAAGTCTCTGTGTTTCTATATGAGTCAGGAGAGGACCATCAGACCCTGGCAGATTTTAAGTCCTGGTCATATAACAAATCTCCCAAATGATTGCTTGACAGTAGTGTGCCTCTGCACTCCCCCCTCCAAATTTCAGGGCTAAACTTTTAATTGTTGCTTGCTAACAGCTTCAGTGGCAGAGAATGGTACTTGACACATTTAATTTGCTAGTATCAATATAGCCAGAGGGTCTATGAAGAGCATTGTCAGCAGCACACCAGATTTGAGACATCATCTGAACTACTGTGATTCTTTAGGCTCATAGGGATTGTAATACAGACTGCGAGTAATTATACATAAGAAAATGTGAAACATGCCTTGAAAGCATTCTACTGATTTATTTCAAAATCAATATATATTGATGATAAACCAGAGGAACACAACTCTAAAGTAAAACTCTACAACTCAAAATGAAGTAAAAGTCCAGTAATTCTGCAGAGAATTTTATAGCATTGTAAGTATATATCTCATATATCATGCTCATATTTTTAAAGATATGATTTTAATTGCACAATGAATTATTCTCATGCAAATATAAAGCAATAACAAAAGCAGAAATAGACTTACTAATACTTACAACTTTAATTTTCTACTAAAGGAAAATAAAGTCATTAGTGAGCTAAACCATTGTCCCTCTGGAGTAAAATAAACTGGCTTAATATTTTTGGAGCTGCTTAAAGCATAGAGATACTGTATTTTCACAAAATTAAAGTATTTTCATTTCATTGTGCTGAAGAAATAATCCCTCAAGTATTTATAATGCATAGATATATAACAATTGGTAATTTTGTTTAATAGTGCATAGAATATAAGGATAATGGATTTTTGAAAAGTTTAGGCAGCTTCAGGGACCTTAGGAGGCAATATGTAGTCAAAGTATTTGAATGGCTGCTTAATATTAGTTTCCTTGTGTACACAAAATGTAATATCCAAAGACATGGTCCACTGATCTTATCTCTCCATTTTAAAAGGTTGCTATCCATGTTGGTAGCTTAACTGTTTGTACATTACATATTGCAACTCTTTGTACATTGCACCTCAAAGAAACTCACTAACGGTGATGGTAGAGCAAAAATCACAGAATAGGCAGAACTAAGAGAGAATCTTGAAATGCTGGCATGGAAAAAAAAAAGCACTGAAATGTGGAAGCAATTTAGAATCCAGATACAAGACGGAGTATGCAGGTGAAATAAGGCCTGAAAAAACTACAACCATCAATTTCTTCATGAAGGTGAGAGGAATCACAGAGGAACATATTATCAGAAAATGCCACAGAACTTTGCAGACTATTGTACTCCTAAGAAGAATACAGCTTTTCAAAGATCCTTTTTTAATCTTATAAAGCAAGATTAAGTAAGAATTTGAAATAGTCAGACTTCTGTGTTATTGAATTAAACATCGAGCTTTGAGGAATCTTGAGGCTCTGCATGGGATCAGATTTTAATGGGCCTCAATAGTCCAAGAGTGAAAGAATGGCACTAGAAGAGGTCGATGTAAGGCACTAAACATAGCGAATTAGAAGCCAGTGCATTTCACTCAGCCTGGATTGCATGATCTGGCAAGGGAAAACGGAGCATTGCACTGCAGAACAGAAAATCAGGCTCCCACTCAGCAATTTACTTCAGTAAGTGCACAAAATACTAACATCTTAGCTTTTTTGGCAAGAGACAAGTACCACAGATGTGGAATAAAACTCCATTACAGTGTCTGCTTTTACCTGGGACTGCTCTACGTGTTTGAACTAAAGTGCCAAAGAACCAAAGCTAAGTTTTTTGCAGAGAGGAAGCAACACTGTCCAGAACAGCCACAGGCAGCATAAAGATGGCAGCAGCAATCAAGGAAGGCACTGATCACCAGGAATGATTTTGGACACATGAGCATAAACAGCACTTTTTCACAGAACTTGTCTGGGAAACTTCCAAGGTTGGATCTGTCTTATCTAGTTTTAGGCTTATTCTTGCTGGATCTCTGAGATGGTTCTCCCAAGTTACTCAGGCAGTCAGTGCTACCTAATCCTAAAAATATAATTCATTTGACTCCTTCTAAATGACTATTCTGTGAAAATATGAACTCTACCTTAGAAGTTAATTTCTTCCTATCTTTGCCTCAGCTGCAGAAGTCCATATGAATCACTCAGATGTAGCTTAGGTAATTTGTGTAACATTAGTTAAATGTATTCTAAGTCAGGCATCACAAGTGCTTAAGAAGGCAGAAACAAAAGACATATATAAAGAACACAAAAATGCAGCTGAAGAGAACTGAATTTAAAAAAATTAAATGAAAGAAATTTAAAGCCTAAAAGTATATAAAGACAATAACTGAACAAAGAATAAATCGGAATCCTAAGCTCCCTGTGAAAATGCATTGCCCAAGAAGAATTTTCCAATTTATGCTGCGAGTTTTGCATAGATTTATTTATACTGAAGAAATAATTATACCCTGCTTCTGGATTACTATTCCCATTATTATCCCCCATTATTCTTGTTTCAGGAACCTGAAAGAAGAAAGCCAGTCTGCACTGTTGATATCTAGACTAGACATGGATTCCAACTTTGACAATGACAGGAACAAAATCACAAGTAATTGTTAAAACCGTAAATATTTTGCAAAAGCGGATGGTTTTAAGTACATCATGCCTGTATCAGCAAGTGGGAATGAGATTCATAAGGAAAACCTTGGTGCTTTGTATCCTACACTTGCCCTCTAATACTCCCAAAATACTTTTATGTAAAAGCACTGTAATTGCTACACAGATTTTGAAGGAAAATATAAGTTTGGGCCAGATGCTACAGACAACATCTGCTGGATAATTAATCTTGCATGTTCTTTATATAATACTGACTTTGAAAGATACTGTCATACATCTAGCAGTGATCAGGCATTTGATAATACATAGATATCCTCTGCAGGTATCAAAGGAAAGATGTAGGTTTCCATCTTTCTTTTCTGAGTGGTATCTTTATGATTGAAAGTTAATCATGCATTACTAAGGCTATTTTCTGCTACATGCTACAGAACAAGTTCTGTTGCTTCTAAGCAAACAGCTGGGGCTGTCCTCCCTGCTGGGCACCAGCATGTAATTGAAGAAGTGTGCAAAGTGTGCTGGTAAAGCAAAGAAGTGTGTGAGCAGCTTCCTGCCACTAACAAGAGCAGCTTGATTTTGTTAATAACTTTATGATTAAAGGAGATTCTAAAAAATTCTGGTTGTGATCTCTGTGTCCTCCTAGCTCAATCAGTTGCCAGAGAAGGACGTTTAAAATGGTCTGTCCAGCCTACCTTTAGCTATCTCAGGGCAACTCTCCAGAGACCTTGCAAACACCAGACTGTATCAAGCAAACACCAAACGTAATAACTTTGAAGGCGTTTCATACCTTTGGCACTTATGTATTCTCTGTTTTGACTATCAAAATGGCTTGTATAGGCCTGGAATAAATACCAAGCTTTTAGAAGGTTGAAGCAGGATGAAACTTTTCCAAAATAATACATAAAATCCTTTGAGGGACACTGCTTTTTCAACAGCAAAGATATGTGTGTATCAGACATGTAAGAATTATATCCAAAAATGACTTCTTATGGGAGTTATTTATCTTTGAAGATTTGTCATTTCTCTGCACACTGATAAAGAACAAAGGAAGAGTTTTGCTAAAGGCAAATCCTATTGTAAAACTGTTAATGCTCTAAAATTAAAAACTCGTGAGCACCCCAAACGTTTTAGTTGTACATAATCCGCAATGAAACGACCAATTTAGGGAATAACATTGCAGTTACATTTTAAAGACATTACTACATCCTTGGATTTTAACATTCTTTTGACTAATAAGAGATACCATACAACCATGAATATAGTCAAACATTCACATTAGCTTATACTCACCCGCCTTTGAATATTGAATATGCTTTGGGCCTTCCAACTTTTTACATTGAAGTGAAAATTTGCATCTCATAGAATTTCCAGTGGAACATAACATTAAAAGGTGCCATGAAATGGGATAGCTTGACAGCCTGTAAATCATGAACTATAACCTTCACTCAGTTTCTTATCTTTTTGGTCTAATAATACACTTTTGAACTAAGCAGCACTTGCATTTTACTACACAGTAGTTTTAATCTGATAATTTAACTCTGTGCTAATTTTTTTTCAGGATAAAAAAACAGTAAGAGATTAGAAGAAGCTGGTGGACAGAGAAGGTAGAAAAGAGCTAAACATTTTGAAGGGAGGAACTGTGAGATAATGCTTGTGTTTTTCTTTCAATCCTATCAAGCTTGCTTTCCAATTTAATCTTACTGTTTTAAACTGTCTATGTCATTCTATTTACTATGTCAGCTATGGCAGAGAGGAGCTAAAATTAATGATGTATGGGTCTGTTGCAGTCCTAGGAATATTTATGAAAGTATGCTACTTTTAATGTACAAAAAATGTGGAAGTACTCTCAGATGGGTGCAGTTCTTCCAATGCATTTAAGAGTTCTTCAGTTCCAAATACTTAAACAGAACATCTCAAAACTATTTATAATTTCTTAATTGTGTCCCAAGTATCAGAAAAATAATTAATTTATAATCACAGAATTCCTGAAGTAATTTCACTTCTCAGTCTGCTGTTGGTGACTTCCATTATATTTTCTCCCCAAACATCACTTCTTTGGTGTTTGCTTTAATGGAGATACAAACATGGACTTGTCACAGACTTACAGTAACTATATCTCATCCTTCATTCCTAACTCATTGTGTTTTCCTTTTCTTGGCGTATTCTCTGGGCAGTTCATGCTTCCTTATGCATCAATATTATAAAACTAAAAAATGCAGGTTTTTCACAGCACTAACTTCACTTGCATCTTTTTGATTTGTTTGGGTTTTTTTTCCTTATCTTAAACCTTCTAGTATTTTGAACATTACTTTGGCCTTCCCAGTGAGTAATAATCTCTTGATGACACCTATCCCAGCATGAGTAAAGGCATCCTGTTGCTGAGACACCGAGGTTAAAATGAATTCATATTGATGATGCTTTATGATTACTCTTTTTAGGCTATTTTAGTGATTCAGTTATTATTTCTGCTTCTCTAGTGCTGTTTTTAAAGATTATTTTATCAACATGAAAATGTTTCTTGATACAAAACATTGAAATATTTGAATTTATCTTTTTTAAATAGAACTGATACTGTATGTAAAACACTACCTTATATAAAATTTTATATTAATTTCAGATCATATGTGCTCCTTATCTCTTCATATATTCTGTTACAATAGGCTTTAGAGTTTTAAAAGTTACAGACAATAATTAATCCGGTAATAAATTATTTCATTTCTGAGGTACTTTACATAGGGAGGAGCTGATACCTCCAAGATTAATAATTTCACCTTTGCATTAAACATTTTAAAGCTAATTTTGTAGACAGTTTCTGCTTATTCACTTCCCAGTGTATCAGCATAGATCCCTATAGAGGTGAGAGCCTGCAATCACTTCTGTTTGATACCTGATTAATATAGAATGTGTATGTTGTGTGTGTTGAAATAGAAGTAGCAATATAAAGAAAATGCAGAACCCTTGGATTGTTGGTTTGTTCTCCAGCAGGAAAAAAGGACCATCAAAAAGCCTCAAACATGTGACTTACTGGTGGGCAGTCATCTTTCTTTCCTTCTGGATTGGACTACAGGTCAGCAATACAAACACAGCTTTTTCTACTCCCACTCCAAGTGTATAAAGCTGCCATAAACTCAGCTGAATTTCTGCTGAAGGACTGATTATCTGAGAATTAACTGTACAAGGTTGGTTGTGACTTTTATAGATCATGTGAACAAGAAAAAAGGAGATAAGGATAGTACCTATTTAAATTTAGTAGAAAATAGAGATAATCTGAGTTTTCTAGTCAAAGTATCATTTTAACGATACTTTAAAGGGATTGGATACACTTCACATCATTTTTTACCCCTCTGTTTAACCTTAGGGGAATTGCCACATCTGTAATTTCCAAAAATACATAAGCCTTTCAATACTAATGGACTTCTCATCTTAAGTCAATTAAGTGCTTGCTTAAAGTTCTGCAAAGAGTTTTCCCCCCCAAGTCTGTTTGCCTTTTAAGCTTCTTTAAGTTTCAAGAGCAGCATTTTCCCATATGATATTTTTAAAAGCATGTGTATGTATAGGATTGGGATCTTCTATACACTACCTTAATACTAATAATTGAGATAAAATCTTAATATCCACATAGGTTATAGTTATTTTGTGGAATATGTCTGTTACTAAAGTTGAATAAAAGTTTGCAACTTTGTTTACAAAAGATAAAACTCTCCTTATACTTTTAGTAACAGAGGGATTCATTCCCTTACAGTACACATTGTCCCAATAGGACTTTAAAAATTAAAATGACGAAACATTTCTGTAAAATTTATTAAATATCAGCATACTCTTCAAAATTGACATGCAAAAATTTCCAGTGAGTATTCAGCAAAAAAGTGGTCAATGGCTTCCATATTTCACATCTTCCATCTCTCATGTATATTCTCACTCATTAGAGACCTCATTTGCTAAATACTGCCTGTCCTTGAAAGAATAATAAGAGCACGTCTAAAGAAGTTTGAACAAGTCACACATTCAGACAGCTACTTGAAATTTTTATGGTTTTGGGGAAAAATTTCAACTATCTTACAACACCGGTTGCCTATAAAAAAATGAATTACAGTCAAGTTTTACAAAGAATTAAAGGTTTACAAAGAAATGGAAATCTTGCAGAACAAAACCATGGACAGGAAATATGTCTTAATTAAAACCATTCATTAGCGCTGTGGTATGTATGGTGTTTTCTGCTGTTGCCTTTGTGTTAGGTATCACTACAATATATTTTGAATATTGTCTCAGAATCATACTTTTTATCACAGAATACATGTAGCTTTGAAAGAAGACTATCCCTAGGCAAAGACTGCAGGTGAATTTCTTAATGTAACACAGGAAAAATACCTGGATTCATTCTAGTTATCCAAAATAAGTTCCCAGCCTTGGCTTGTGTGGGCATGCTGTAGAAGTGTGTCTGTCCCATCTGGAGGCATGTTGTGGATGCCCTATCCCTGGAAGTGTCCAAGGCTGGCAGTGAGCCTGGGAAATCTGATGTAGCAGGTAGTATCCCCCGATGGCAGATAGGTTTGGAATTACATGATCTCCAAGAAACCCTCAAACCCAGGCCATTCATATCCAGTGAGGATCCAGATCCTCATACCTAAAAGATGGAAACAGAGCAAAGGACCCCAAGACCAGTTCTCCTGCATGGCACTCCCAAATTATGTAAGAGAGAAGGGAGCAGAAACTCACACCGCTGTGAGTTTTGAGGCTTCCTGGGAAGAAAAAAAAATTGAGCTTTCGATTCTTGCAAAGAACAGGTCCTATGAGGAACACCTGAAGGAAATGGGGTGGTTTATCCTGGAGAAAAGGAGGCACAGTTCGCTCTCTCTAACTCTACCTGGAAAGAGGTTGTAGGAACATGGGCTCAGTTTCTTTCCTGAGTGATGGGGTAGGGATAACAAGTGATAGGAAGAGGAGTCCTCAAGTTGTGCTTTTCACAGAAAGGACTCTCAAGCACTGGATGCCCAGCCAAGTAGCTGAGTCTTCATCCCTGAAGGTATTTGAAAGACATGTGGATATGGCATATAGGGAAGTGGTCTAATGGTGGACCTGGAAGTGTTAGGTTTACTGTTGGATTCAGTAATATGAAAGGTCTTTTCCCATCTTAATGATTCTATGTTTCTAGTCCATGACCTCACATTCTGCATGGGTTTCTTTTATGAATGTTGCTGACAGCAGGCAGGACTCCTGCTGCAGTTTTTCCTCAGATCTATGCACCTGCAGAACATATTTCATTATCTAGAATAGGGAATAACCTTAATGTATTAGAAACTTGGCAAAAATGTGCAAAGTGAATCTATTGTTACATACCCAATGCGTGATTTTTGAACTCACAACTTGGTTAATTCAAAACAAATGTTTACTAGAACATGCAGACACACTTTTCCACAGCAAGAGGTCTTTCAGCACCAGGGTTGGTATCATCACTTGATACCAGCAGCAGTGGGATTAGGTCTGTTAAGAATAAGAAATAAATTTCAAAAAAAGGTAGCGACTGGGTTTTTTGTTTTGCTTTCTTCTTTTATTGTCAGAGAAATATATTTCACTCTTCTTTATCACAGTGTTATAAAAGTTGGTTAATTTAGGTTTAAAGAGAAACAACAAGCCTGTGGGAATAGGTCAGATCTAGAAAACTGTTCTTCAAAGTTTGAAGTTCAGGAAAGTGAATGTCAAGTGAAATATGTGCTCTGAGACTTCATTGAAGTTACTGCTTTCTGCAATGAAAAATTGATTTTCAGCAGACCTTTCTGAAATATACTACAAATTTTGAAAATTCAAGGAAATCCATGGATTTTACTTCTTTTATTTAATTTTTAAATCCTCAGAATTTATTTAAATATTTTTATTCTGATTGACTTATGGTACATCCCTGTACTTTGAGAAATCAAAACTCAAAGGGATTGGATGTTTTTGTGCACACTAGGGAATCTGTTCACACAAGGTCAGATATTACAGATGTTCTTTACTTGAGTCTCTGTGTACCAAAGGGGAAAAGCAAACTCCCTGCAAATCTTCTCACACACACAAATATTTATACTGGAGAGCAGGCTGAAAGAAGAGAAAAACAGAAATGTTTTTTATCTAGGCGACCATATGATTCTAACAATTCTAAATCCATCAAATGAGATAGATTTAAAAAGAAAGTGGTCTACAGATATAGAGGCTTAAAATTCTTGTCACTAATGGATACTATGTGTATCATTAAGTATCTCCAATTGTAATAACGCTGAGAAAAATTCTATTATGCTGCCAAAAAGATGAAATACTATAAGCAGCATCAGAAGTAGAGGCAATGTCCCATGTAAAAAGGGAAAAAAAAAAAAGAGAAAACACAAACTCTCTGGTGTTTTCTACTTCCTATTTCCCCTGAAAAAATGATAGTGTTTTTTAACAAGTATTCTGACACAGCAACAGACTGCAAGGCTTAGAGATTGCAGATACATTTTCTTTTTAGTGCCAGTTTTACCCATAGCTAGAATTTTAGTTATGATTACACCTGCATATGTCAAGGTGCCATGTATTCACTAAGGATGAAGAGAACAAAGTCCTTGCAGGGGCTGCAATTCTCTTTGTCAACTACTCTGGCCAGGCAGTGGGAGTTAGATGGGATAGTATGTCCAGAGAAAAGACCTGCTTATATCACAGAAGCAAGCTGGCTTGGAGTGATTACTCAACTATGCTAGCCAGTATGATGACAGCTCATGGAGTTTTTTTTAATATCCAGATTGTTTTAAATCTACATAGTTTAGTGGCCTATTTTTAAATTTCTGTAATACACATTACTTTAGCTTATTCAAATTAATACACTATGCCAGCAGTGGCAGAACATGGAAAATGGAATAATGACAACAGTCATTACATTTTAAATCTAAATTGTAATTCCTACTGACTTGTGATAATTTAGTAGAATGGTCGAATATTATTTGTTTCTTATATTGAAGGAAAATACCAGTTCCCTCTAAAATTTTTTGATTAAAGGAGAGTGGAAGCTGATCATTGGGTTCAGATTTTAGTTTTTACTTCTCAGTGATCTCAGTGAGGTAGAAGATGGATCCTTTAACAAATAAGAACAGCTTCACATACAAAGAAGTGGGTTAGGAAAACAAAACCTGACAATTTTAGTTGTAGTTTGCTTTAAAGTTCTTAGATATAAGTGACCCTGAAACGCCAGCAGGGAAAAAAATCATGAACCAGGTTGCCATATGTTGGAACTACCATTCTGTGACACAATGGAGAAATATGCTTGACTACAATAGATATCTTTACATTAGAGGAAAAGGTGGGGCTATGGGTTTTGGTTTTGTTCTGTTTTGTTTTAAAAAAAGCATCTGACCTTTCTATAAGAAGACAGTCTTTGTATCTTGAACTTTACGTATACACTGAGGCTCCTGTTATGCTATAAATAATACACTTCTGAGAACAAGTTTTTCTTAGTTTAAAACTAAAAATTTTTCCCAAGTACATCAAAGCACTTGGCATATGTTGATTTCAACTCTTTCAGGTAAAATATTTAACTAACAGGTTAATTATGAAAGCACTAATTATTCTATATTTCTGTAAGGCAAACCGTTTCTGTCTGGAAAAGCTTTATAATTCTGACCTAGTGAGGCATTTCTGTCAGGAACTAAAAATTAATGTACAAATTCACTGAACCACTAGCAAACTTTGATGTTTAAATTCTTTCTGCTATGAAATAGGATGATCTTTTATTTCATGAATAATCTTTGATGTTGGCAGTTACACAAATAAATTAGGAAAATCCCAGTGACAGGAATAGTGTTGATAAATTACCATATCGCACGAATAGTTTCTTAAAATGCAGATGACTGACTCACTACAGATAAATTTATGGTTCATGTAAATTCTTGCTAAATTAACTTGAGCAGGTAGGTTGCCTAATCAGTACCCTATAGCTACTGTACAGATATATGGGGAAGTAGTTTGACAGACATAGCTTTTTAGGAGGTGACACCAGTTCTTTGAAATTATGATCTCCATTTTATTCAGTATGGTATTATATTTTTAAACTCAAATACCAGTTGCAGACAATACAGACCAGAGTAGCAAGATTGTTCAACATCTTTTTCTGTTGGGCAGTTAAACATCATAGCCCAACACCTCAGGTATTTTTATTAAATTGTCTAATATATATAAGCCTTGAGTAACAGAAATCAATTAATCTCATGCTTCTTATAAAACACTGCAAAATTGGAGATGGCCTATGGTCAAATGCTGTAATGGTGAGAGAAAAGAAAACAGGCCCCTCTTCTCTGGAATTTTCTTCCTAATCAAGGAGAGGGCACAGTTTTTCCTTTTAGGTCATCATAAAGTTTCAGAAAACTTAAAGGTTTAGCAATCAAAGGTCTTTCACTAAGATGATATTAAGCATGAACTGTTCTCACTCGTGCACTCCCCATGCTGGGCTGTTCTTGTGGATCTTTTTTCCTACCACACAGGGAAGCAATAAGCAAATTTTAGGATCTTTTCACTTTCTCAGGAGAGAGCTGTAAGGAAAAAAACACACCTACATTAGAGCTTTAGTGCGGATTCACTTTTGAAGTGCATCTCCTGATTTACCGTGCTTGGGTTGGCACCATGGAGTGAACTCTCAGTGCTTAAACTGCCTTTGGGTATTCTTCTAGGATAATGATAATGTGCTGTCTGGAAACAAATTGAAAGGCTGGAGTATTCAGCTCAGGAGGCCAGACAAAAATTACTCTCCTCGAAGCATGCATTGTGTAGGCATAAGGTCCTCACACCTGTTCCCTCTTTCTGCATCATATTTTTGAACCATACTAATTACTTTATTGCTTGGGTAGTCACAGCTGATAAATTTAAGGAGTGATGGAACATTAGGGGTATTTTGGGTTGGTTGTTTGGTTTTTATTTTTAGCATTTCAAGTCTTTTGCTTCCTAGGACATACTCAAATAATTTGTCTCAAGTTTTGATTTATGAGGGATTTACAAGCAATACTGGCTTTCGAGACTGCTATATATGCTACCCTAGCAGCTCATTCCCCTTACTAGGTAATTTTTAACAAGTCAAGGGGTAGCACAGATAGGAGGGATGTGAAAGTTTCTTAATGAACTACCAAAATAAATACGTTCCTCCTTCAGTTTTGAATGAGTCATATGGCTTTGTGTGGTGCTTCATCCTATTTAACATTATTTTTTTACTCCTAAATTTTAAACATCTTAAGTTAATGCCTCTTCTCTTTATATAATCTAGTATTGATTTTTTTTCCATCTTTCCACAAACATAAAATCTCAGGCACTGCCTCAGACCAGATTAATTTCTGTACTAGTAAATAAAGTGTCTTGACCTTATTCCTGTTAATTACGTCCTGAAGTTAGTTTTATTTCTCAAAATTTCTAGTTTTTTGGTCCCAAAAGACTTCTCTAATAAAAACGAAGCTTATATGAAGGAAAATAGTGGAAATAGAGACAGTAAGCTGTTTTCCTACTGACACTTAAGAAGTCGATGATACTTTTCTAAGTGAGCTGTCTTTGTTATTCTCCAGCTCTCCTTGCACTGAAATATTATTTCCTCAACCCTCCCTTAAACATCAGACAAAAAATTCTAATTCAAATCTGATACTTTTTCATTACTCTTTATTAATACCTGAATTGTAGCCTCCTTTCTTGTTCTTTGTGAGAGCCTAGAGCTAAACTTCACTTTGTTTGGCACTTTGAAATGTGGTTGGAGTCTCTGGGTCTTCTTGAATTATTCACTAACCTAGATTGTTTCTTGAGTTCTATACTCTGTCCTAAAACATAATATTAAAATAATCTATACTGAAAATAATATTAAAATAGTTAATTTTTAAGTTCAGATTCCTTTTTCTTGATGCTGCTTTTCTTTGGTCATAATTAACAGTGGTATCTTCAAGGCCAAAAATATATTTGAGCTTTTGAAAAACACTTTCTATTTCCATCACAAAAATAATGTAGGTACATGAATCACTGCATTCTTTTTAAATATTGCAATAGAAACCTAAAGCAGTTCCTTAATTTATAGAACTTAAAATAGAATAGTTCACTTTCAAAGAAGAAACAAGAATAAATAGAATGAAGAATGCTAGAAACAAGTAAACCAACAAAGACCTGTCAACATTTTTGCAGAAATCATTTTTCTGCTTATTATACAAATAGAAACCCATACACTCCTCTTTCATTCTTCAGTAGAAAAATTCTAAGTAAAAAGGAACTCAATTTATACTAATTATCTTTTGCCAAAATTATCCTATTGTATAAAAAATAAAGTATGTATTTTGCAATACAACCTTGGTGAGTGGAGAATTCTTTAGCTGATTTGTTTACAGTGTATAGCCTATCCATATATATATTTATAATTGGATTATAAATACGACTAAAACCATAAATACCAATTGGTATAAAAAATAGAAGGAGGCTAACAATTGGTAAGAAGCCAATTAACAAAACTTAATGATGATTAAAAGAAAAAACAGAAGAATTCAAAGTCATGACTAATCAGTTATAGTATATATAAAACATGACACAATAGTTATATGCAGATTATTTTAACTAAGTGATTATCCCTGCTAAATAAAAACTAGATCCGAGCATGTGGAAAAAAGGTCGCTGACCTGATCAGAATAGTAGCAGCGTTTTTACACAAAGTATGACATTTACAGCTGGACCTGCATCTCAGTGAAGCTCATTGCAAACTCCTTTGATGTTTAGCATCCACAGATGTTAATAAGTATTTAGAGCAAACCTTTGACAGAAAGAGTAACAACTGAATCAGTGGCTAGTTTTTTGTACTTTTAGTACATTATAACAAAACAGTCAAGAAAATCTGAAGGAAATGAGTGGACAAAGTCTCTTATTGAATACACCAGATTATAAAAGAAATCACAGAAACGTGTGCTTGGGGAAACAGGCATCAGGATTATAGATACAATTCTATATATTGATTAAATTTAGAACTTCTGCTGTGGTATGCATTTAAAATTGTATCTAATCCCTACCCCTACTACATAAATCCTACCTGGGATTTAGAAAACACATAATTTTACATTCCTCATACAGGGTATCTGTAGCATATTAGATACAGGTCTCACATTTGAACTGGTAAAACTCTGAGAACTTAAACTCATTTAAAATACCCTTAATTTGAGCGGGTCCTTTCTTTTTGATAGTATATCAGTTATTTATACTTGACAAAATTTTGGTTCAATAACTACCTTCAGTGAGGTACTAAGGTCATTTGGGACATACTGGACCAACAGTATTTTTAATGTATCTAAACCAAATGCATCTTGTTTGCATGCAATTTATTTTGGTAGCTCCTCCCCTGCATCCCCAATTACTACTAGTACAAGACATTTTAGTGTCTTCAATTGGCATTTAGCTTTTTGGTCTTTACCTCACTTTAGAGAAAAAGCCTGCTCTCCATAATCAGAGCCTCCCCTTACCCCACCAAACCAAGAATGAACTGGGTCATCCAGGTATGCTTGGGTAAATGTGGATAACAGAGTAAATCTAGAAGTTTCTTCAGAAATCCTGATCCAGCAGGGTTTTATTTCCTCTTCCATTCCCCCTTTTAATATTTTATCCCCTCTATAGAGCTATAGGGTTTCATTCCTTATCTCTTTGAGCTTTCAATTCTACCCTATAAATTCAGAACTACTCTACTCTAGGGAAGAAGCAGAAGACTGGTCCTTGGTCAAGGACATTTAAAGGGAATTCTTCAGATTACTCTTACACAAACTTCCCACAGCTCACTCTCTGCTTCCTCTCCCTCTCAAATTTTCAGCAAGTCCTCTCAGCAACATTTGCTCACATTGTCTTCATACACCCCACTTCGTTGCATTAACCAGGAGCAATTTGTTTTGGCTTAACAGAACACTCATCATATGCAGAGCCATGAATTTATTACTAGCATAATTAGTGTTTTGGCAGCCTAATACAACAAAGACATACATTAATCCAGTTACAACGATACTAACACATGTATTCCAAATTATCCAATTATTGCTAATCCCCGTTAATTTGATTCTTTCAATTGTATGCTGACTTTCTGCAATCTAACCCTGTCTTCTTGCATTATGTTTACATTTCTCATGACCTTCAGGATACTAAAATTGCCACTGTGAGCCTCACTCCAGAAGAGGAATGGTTTGCACTGAATCACCAGTGACTGAGTTCTTTGCTGGGAAGTTTGCTCTTGCTGTTCTCTCTGTTCTTGGGTCCTCTTAGAGTTATTTTATACAGGTCTGCTTGACTGGCTTGCCTCTTCCTACTCATCTCAGCTTAGTTACACAACAACCACACACTTTTTCATTGCTGCACTTCCTGAGGCCATACATACAACTGCAGTCCATGCTAAGCTAATGCAAAGCAGTGGAGCAATAGCCTCCTATGACATTTTGCTGTTATACATCCACAGTTGCCCAAGACATCAGTGAGAATTCCTGAAGTCAGTTGTTAAATTTATTAGAAGGTCTGTGGTCAAGGGTGTATAAAAGACTATGGTTGCTTTTGTTTAGGTTCACTTAATACTTGCATTTAATTCCTCTGTAAAGACAGGAAATTAGCTTAATCAGCATTTTGTCCAACCTATGACTATGACTGAATATGTAGAAATAAAAGAGGATTAAAAATAACTTGGTAGCTTAAAGTCTTTGAAAAATTAATTTGGTGTGAAGATTTGGCATATTTTTCCTATATCTTATAATACACAAGTATGACTGTAAACATTAGGAGACTAAAAGCTAGAGGAAAACTGATTTAAAACACCTAATATTTTGTGGTGCCAGTACACAGAGCAAACTTTTGTATTGTTATAGAAAGATGAGAGAAAAGGGATATTACCACTGCAGTGAACATTTTCTTGTATTTCCGATTCTATTTTGCACGGGGACTATTAAGTATAGATTCTTCTAGCATTTTCTAGGCAATATAACCAGCAATAAAATATTGTCCACTTTACTTTTTTTCTTAACAAAGAATGTCTGTCTCAAATGAAACACTTTGAAAATTAACTATAAATTGATTAAAAATAGTATAAGAATGAGATGGGATGGGATGGGATGGGATGGGATGGGATGGGATGGGACAGGACGGGACGGGACGGGACGGGACGGGACGGGATGGATGGGATAGAAATGCAGCTACTTGAACAGTTCAAGAACTATGTTGTACCCCTGCTTCTGCTAATGAACTATTCACAAATGAGGCAACAAATCCATAAAAATCATGTCCATCTGTAACGAAATTATTAATAGACAAGTCTATGGAGTTTTTGACAGATGCTGGCCCTGAATTATGTACTCCTAAATTCCTGATTTATTTGTGACACAAACCACATACCATTACCTTGGTTCATTGATTATAACTTACCAGTGCTTTGACTTACAATCAAGTTTACTTTCTTTGTAAACACATTTTCTTTCTTAATTAAATGAGTCTTGGTTACTTGCATATATTTATTAGATAAGAGAGATTTTGGTTAAGTAATATTGAAGCACAGATAAAGAATCTATGCAAAAAAACCTATGTGATATGATAAATGTATAAATATGACGAATGAGGCTTATACATTGGTTACTAAATGTAATGAGCAGAAACCAATGTGAAACAGAAAGCTAAAAAGACCATCACACCCTATCTCAGTGAGACAGGCACTTCCCAAGAAGGAGGGATTTCTACATCCTACGGTCTCTTCCCAGAACTGGCAACTATTTTGGTGCCAAGCAATTTCTGGATAAAACTGAGTAACAACAGTATGTTTCTAGAACTTATTTCTTCCCTCTCTCACAAGCTGAATACTTGTTAGTGCTTCCTTTGGCCATGAAATACCGTATTCCCTTTTGCATATTGGCAGAACTTCCACAGAATGTCTTGGCACACTGCTGGCTGCAAAGAACCAGCACACACAAAATACTCAACTTTGCAGAACATCAGCTCCTCCGCTTGGTAATATAAGGCAGATTTCAAGGGCAGGCAAGAATGAATATTTTATTGGCAGCTTCAAGAAGCAGCACTGAAATCCTACTTGGTTCTACAGTCCCATTTAGCCAATTACTTGTCACTTGCTACTTGCTACTTTTCCTCAGCTGGTGATAAGCATTGGAAGCCTACATTGATGTTTTCAGTGTTATCAAAACACTGTCTGATTTTGAACAATACATACTGATCAATTCAATGTTGATCACCCAATGGGAATACATCTTTTAGGTGTCCAGTCATTCAGTTACCAATTTTTGATCATCTTTTGTAATAACTTGCTCAGAACCGCTGTGATGAGTTGCTCCCTTCAGTAGGCTGGGATGCTGAATTCCTGATGGATGCAGTCAGTACTCACTGCTGTGACAGTGACAGCCAAAATAGTACTGCCTTGCCCTAGCCAATCCTTACCTTTGTCAGCAGGGTGCCCTGGTAACATGTACCTATGCCTCAATAAGGGGTGGGGAAAGACAGTTCAGCAAACTTTATAACAGTCTCTCCCACATGTTGCTCTAGCCTCCTGCCCCACAGGATGAGAGGCTTATTTCAATCACCCTTTGTCAATGTACGGTTGTTCAAGGAAAGTTTTTGTTGGTTGCTTTGAAATACAGCAGTCTCTTCCTTTCCTTTAATGTTACAGACAATTTTACTGTCTCTTTCCAGTTTGCTACTGCCAAACTGCTATGTACAGTTACAGCTTTTTACCCTACTTAATGAACTGAAGAGATTTCTGGGATGACTGACAGTGTATTTGGCAGGGTATATGGAAGAGCAATGGAATGTTGGTATTTTGAAGCAAAATAACTTACCTGTGAAATGTTAGTGATTTACTGGTGTATATTTTAAGTCAAACATTACCATCCTGATAGGTAGACCAGTTATTATTTCCTGTAATTTACCCCTTATTCCTCAGCTTGATACAATAAAAGTGGCAAATGAAGAGCAGATTGAGATAGGGATCTATGGCTGATTGTCAGCATACTAGTGCCTTACTTACTCCTCCTAAATTGGAAAATACTGGTGGCTAAATGGCAGCATCCTCATCAGGATAGGCAGCAATTTCCTTGGGACATCTGGCATTTTTACAAAGCCTTACCTACAATTTCCAAGTAAAAAACCTATTGTTGTAATTGGTTGAATCTGGCTGAATTCCAGGCACCCACCAAAGCCACTCTCCATTCCTTTTGCAGCTCAACAGGTGATCGATAATAAAACAGTTTATAGGTTGAGATAAGGACTGGGAGAGATCACTCACCAAATACTGTCACAGGTGAAACAGATGCCAATTACAGACATTAAATTTATTACTAACAAAATCAGAGCAGGATAATGAGAAGTAAAATAAAATCTTAAAAACACCTTCCCCTGACCCCTCCCTTCTTCCCAGCTTTACCTTCTCCCCCCCAGCATGAGGGTTATGGTCAGTTTATCACCTGTTGTTTCTCCTCTCTCCACAGGTCTGCAGGGCCCTGCCAGGACCCTGCTCCAGCACAGATCTCCCACAGGGTCACAGCCTCCTCTCAGGCATCCACCTGCTCCAGTGTGGGATCCTCCATGGGCTGCAGGTGCATCTCTGCATCCCTGTGCTTCTCCATGGGCTGCAGGGGCACAGCTGCCTCACCATGGGCTGCCCCACAGGCTGCAGGGGAATCTCAGCTCCAGAGCCTGGAGCACCTCCTGCCCCTCCTTCTGCACTGACCTTGGTGTCTGCAGAGCTGTTCCTCTCATGTTCTCACCCATCTCTGCTCTGGCCACAATTACATCTGCAGAATCACTTTTCTTTTTCTTCTTTTAACTCTGTTATCTCATAGTTGTTCCCACCATTTCTGATGGGCCCAGCCTTGGCCAGGGGCACATCCATCCTGGAGCTGTCTGGCACTGATTCTGCTGGACTAGAGGAGGCTTCTGGCAGCTGCTCACAGAAGCCACCCTTGCAGCCTCTCCATTATCAATGCTTGGCAATGCAAACCCAATATACTTAAAAAAGTATTCTTTGTTTCCCCATATATTTGCTCTCTTTCCACAACACAAAATTAAATGGTGGAGCATTTATTTTGGTAATAAATATTAGGTGTCATGAAGTTCACAAAGCAATTAAGTTCTACAAAAGGCGTCCTTACTGATTAATATACAGGAAATACTAACACCTAAAAACTAAAATGGCATCTGCAAATTTTGGAGTTTGTATTAAGATAACAAATTGACCTCAATAGCTTTGTGAAGGTTTTCGTATAGACAGAGCTATGTTTTAATGTCTGCATACCTACATTTCCTGGAAAACAAAATTATACTCTTTCATCCACTTCTCTGAAAATCTTTATCCTTGACATCTTAGTAAAATAAATTATTTATTGTTTTAGTGCTAATAGTCTTCTGTTTCCTTCTGTTTCTGATCCTTCACAGGTATCATCTGTGTGTGTGTTTGTATGTACAAATGCAAAGTGTGTCCATGAAAACAGGAAATAAAGACAGATCTGTATTATGATATCTTCCAGATTCAGCAGTTTGCATCTGTTTTCATGCATAGTGATTTTATTAAAATCTTGTGCACAATTTTCAATTTTCCTCTTGTGAGCCAAGCCATATCTGAATTAAACTTCTTGGTAATTATCTAATGTAACACCCCAAAATAATGAGTTTGGCTTAAAGTCATCTGATTGAAAACATTCCACATTGTCTTGAACTGCTGTCTCTTTGCATGATTACTTTCTTGATATTTTGTAGATTTTTATGAAATTTACAAATAATTGCCTTATTTCAAATGATAGGATTTAATGTAATCCAGAAAAACAAAAACTGTCATCACTAAATGTCATGGGTTACGGTGCAAAATGTAATCAAAAGTGTGTTATTCTATCACCATCTGTTGGAACTGGAATGAGGGGAAGTGATGCAATCTTGTGTTGATAAGCCAGCTGATAAGAAATCAGCAGGACAATTTCCTTATTTCTCCCACGACCCATCCTCCCTCTAGGGAGGGGTTTTCTGCTGATGGGCCATTGAGTCCACTGATAAGCTTACATCATCCCATTGGAAAATGCTCCATCCAAGGGGAGAAGCTGATGGGCCATTGAATCCACTGATAAGCTTATCATCTCATTGGAAAATGCTCCATCCATGGGCAGGATCCCGGATAAAAACCAGAGAATTGGGGCACCAAGGTGCCTTTCTTCACTGGACTCTCAGAGGAAGACCAGGCTCATCTAGTACCACTGGACTACTGCCAACACCCTGACCAACAGGCTATCAGGTTGTATTCTGACTTTGTCAGTGGCTTTCTTTCTTTTCTTCCTATTTCTTAATAAATTGTATTTCTGACTTGGAGTCTCTCACTGGTTTTGCTCTCAAACCAGTACACTAAAATAGCCATGTGACTGCTAGCTTCCATTTGCTTTATTTCAGAAATAGCAAAAACAAAAGATTTTTCAGGATCAGAGGTGCAGTAAAACTGAAAAAGTACAAAAAGAAGAAAGGGAAAAATGCAGGTATGCTTTCAACTAGTAACAAACTGGACAAGACATCAACTCCTAAAGAAGCTCATGGTTTCTTGAGCTATTAAACCTAATCACCCCTTGAAATAAAGCATTAGATGAGGCTATCACAAATTGGCTTAGCTCAACTTAAGAAAAAAATATTTATTTTTTCTTAATCCTTCCTCAAATTATATGTACCTACTTATGTTCAGTAAAGCAATACCATAGGAATATATAATTCAGTGAAGGGCACTTGTTAATTCCAAAAAAAATTAACATTAATAGTTCCTTGGCTGTCTGATTCTATCCTGTTTCTGACGAATTCCAGAAATCATTTGTGTAATTGTCAGTGTTAAGTGGAATCACTCAGAAAGTCATATATTGCATATAAAGATGAATTATATCAACTGAAAAAGATTTTTAAATTTAAAAATTTAAATTTAAAAAGCACAGCTTGTAGGTAAAGAGAAACGTCCTAGAAAGTGAATGTATTTATCTCAGTCAGTAATTTAACATATATTCCCTGTACATTATCATACAGCTATGTTATTTATTTTATATGTACACTAACTTGCATCTCCACTTTTTAATCCTCACTTATGTGCCATATTTATGATGAAGAACCATAAGAAGCAATGCTGGATGAGGTAACAAGTTTGTTCACAGGAAAACTATTATCCATACTACCAAATACCTGCTAGGACTGCTGCTGTTTTTTGCTGGTTCCTGGCAACTCCCATGGAGCCTGGAGCAGTCCACCTCCAAAGTAAGTGGAGCTCATGTGTGTGGCTTTGCTTTCTTTGACCGTCTTTAGCCTGAAGCAGACTCATACCTCTTAGTGCAGACACATGCATCCAGAGTAAGTGGAGCTCATGTGTGTGGCTTTGCTTTCTTTGACCGTCTTTAGCCTGAAGCAGACTCATACCTCTTAGTGCAGACACATGCATCCAGGCTTGGGTGGTCATGCAAGACAGCAGCCCAGTCTCATCTCTTCCAACATTTCACACTCTGGTGTGTTGTCATGCACTTTTCTACATGCACAGAGTGAGATAAATGCCTTTGTATGCACAGAATGGATTTGGGCAGATTGGCTTGAGTATGAATTACAGCTCTTGAGCAGAATGGCATTGACTCTTTGCTGCATGTTGAACTCCACACCTCTCTGCATGGTAAAGAAAACAACTCAGGCACAGGTGGAGGGCCCTGAGCAGCACTGGAGAACAAATGAAATCCCATAATCCCACAGAACAAACTGCTCTCTCGTCCACCACTTCCCATCTTCTCTAGGGCTCTCGTACATATGAAGATCAAACAGTAGATAGGGATGATGTCAGGTATTTTTTGACCAGGGAAACCTGGGAAGAGAGGAATTTATTCTAGGGTAAAATATAGCTGTGACAACCAATATTTTGTATGGATTTACCTCCAAGAAAAAGATGATGCTTGTTTCTTTCCTGCTTTACTCATGCACTTTAGTAGGGGGAAAAAAACCCCAACTATAAGTTTATAAAAAGTCTAGCCAACTCCAGTCATACTTTGCTATCTATTTGTGCATGACAAAGATAAAGGGATAAAAAGGGAGCACAGATACCTTTTCAAATTACATTTAGGTAAAAAAAACAGAAAAGTATGTGCATGAAGCACATATTTTTAAATCAACTGATAGGAAAAATTCTTCTTTCCCTTCTCTCTCCTTAAGAACAGAAATATATGTCTACTAATAAAGTAGTATGTTAAGGACCAGGACGACCTTCTTTGCCTTAGAATCAGCTTCAGCATTGCTACCACTGGACTGCAAGAAGCTCCCACAAAACTGATAGTCTGGACCACGGACCATGGTCAGGAATTGGATGGAAGCTAAAGATGCACACAGGAGCAAAATCTCATGACAATGCTTAGGATTGAGGACATTCCCTTGCCAGTTGTTATACAATGCCAAGAGTACCAAGAATACTCGAGGGATGTCAAACTACTCTTGGTTTTGATTCAGAGATCACCGAGCGGGGGCCATGTGCAGCTGTCGCTTATGACCCAATACGAGGCGCAAGTGCCTGCTGCGGGCGCGGACAAGACAAGAGGGACTACACTCGGAGTGTCAGCACCTTCGCCCCCACATCCCCACCACGTCTACCACCTTCCACCAGCAGAAGCCTTCCTGCCCCACCAGAGCCTTCGCCCGCCTTTGCCCCGCGGGGCGGCGCGGGCGGGCCGAGCGGAGCCGTGCGGTGCCGGGGAGGAGCGCGGCAGCGCTCGCAGGAGCACCCAGAGCTCGCCTGTCGGGATGCGGCCACGGAGGGGAGGGGAGCGGGAGCGGAGTCACCTTCCCCCGGCGAAGAGCCAAGTTAAATAGCCAGCGCCACGCCGCCGCCTTCCTCTCCCCTCCCGGCTCCGAGCCCTCTGCGAACGCCCCCGGTGCCACCCCGCCCCGCCCGGGCCGCGGGCGGCGGAGGGCAGCGCGG
>VWYI01023750.1:0-36597 GCA_013399455.1 Anthoscopus minutus | reverse complement strand
GCCGCGGCTCCCCGGGCGGGACGGCCGCCATCCCGCCTTCCTCCGCAGCCGCGCGGCACCGGGCACTGAGCGCGGCCGGGCGGGACCTGTCCCGCTTGATCCTGGTCGCGATTTTCAGCGCGCCGTGACAGGCTGCAGAGTGAGGGTCGAGTTTCCCGGGCACCGCGTTGATATCACTCCGTTTGAAACCTAGCTGCAAGCCTGAGATGATAAATTTAAAAACAAAACCAAAACAAAAAATAACCAAAACAAAAAAAAACCCAAATCCAAAAGTCAACTGCTCGGATGCATTTAGCGCCTCATGCACTTTTAGGAGAAGCCCGTGAGGGAGTTAGAAAATAACTTGCTACTTCACGGCAGCGTATTTGGCAAATCATTTATGAATGATGCCCTCTGACGGCGGTTCTCCGCTGTCCTGGTTTATATAAAATGTAGTAGATCTGCCCTGCGGGCTTTTAAAAATCATTCCTGACTCTGTGGTTTAAAATGTCGCTCTTTCTGGCATGGAAAGTTGTTTTGTTGAAGCGTCATTGCAATCGTTTTCGATCACCAGCTAAAAAATTATTCATTGTACTTATATAGAACATGTACCGATGCTAAAATAAACTTTTTTTTTTTTTTTTGCCTTGTCCTTCGAGCTGTTTTGGTGACCACAGCCTTGCAATTTTTAAAAGAATCTTCCTGATGTTTTTATCCAGAGTGTTGTTTAGAAGGTGCCTCAGCTGTATGAAAGCTTAGAGACACGTTCTTCTTCACTCCCTCACAGTGAATTTGTAACTACAAGCTCCCATAATCATAATAATTAAAGTGATATTTGGCAATTCAAGTGTAGAAGAAAAGGGTATACCTGACATCATAAGCATGTATGACAGTTGCACATAAATCTGTGGAAAAAAAACTCTGTTGTGTTGTCTGAGAAGCTTTCACAGCCTGTATTTGCATCTATCTTTCCACTGTGTGTGAGGAGATGTATAAATTTAACCTTTGGACTTTTAGAATTTCTATAATTCAAAAAGAAATAATGGAATTAAGCCTCCTGTTGAATCCTCTGTGTTTTACAGTTACTTTGCAGTTCTTAATTTGTGAGACCCGTTCAGGAACTGCAAAAATAATCTGTGCAGCAATTATCTAAAATGTTGACAGATGAGTAGGTTGTATGGCAGTTCAGGATATTTCAGCGTTAAAGGTGAGGGATAATCACTATCATTAGGTGACTGATATTCTTATAGTTGTGTCAAATGTGTATGTTTAAGAGCAATAGGACATGCCATTTCTGCTCTTACATATGGGACCAAACTAGACACTTCATGAATGGTGAACTCACTTTTTGGACAAGAGCAATAGGAGTTAAAGGCATGTGACTACACAATTTACTTTGACCCCAAATGAGAAATAGTGCTATGAATCTAAGGCTTTGGGAAGCTGTCTGTTTCCAACAAGCAGACAAATTTAGCCTCACTTTCCTGGCTGTTTCAAATAGAAATATGTGACTGAAAGAAGGAATGAAAGTCTTAGTAAAAAAGCAATTTAGACTAAAGTTCAACTTGGACAACTTATGGCAGATATTTATTTAGGTGAGTTCATAATTGCTTGGCTCTCCAGATATGCCACATACTAAACTTCTGAAGAAAATTATGTTCAAAATGTATTGAAAAATAAGAACTTGATTTATAATTCACAGTGTGACAAGTGTTTGACTTAAATCTTCTTGAGTTATTTAACAGTATTGGAATCTAGATCTATTTACCTTGTTAAAAAAATGTGTATTATAATACCTGTGTATTGACTATGTGAACATTTTTCTCAGAAATAAGATATAATTATAGTAGTTAGTGTTTACTAAATATTGCTTGCAGAGTCAAAGTAATTGGGATTCTGGTAGCTAGACACTATTAATTCTAAAAGATAGATGTATTGTCTTTGTAATTTTTTTCTCTTCAGAAGAATAACAGTTAAATACTACTCCCTGGAAAATAGCATACTTCTAAATTAAAGACAATGCTAGATTTGAATTACAATACTAATTTGTTTTGCATGCATGTATTCTTAACATTAATCCTCTTTTAAGAATGTTTCTCATAGTGTATCTATAAAGTTCTTGAAGTGCAGTTGTTTATGTTCAGTTCTATAGAGCTGAAGTTTCAGTCAGACCTTGACTCTTATGTTTTGCTAGTCTCACTGTAATTCCTGACACCTGTTTCATTTAGTATCAGATGTGAATTCTTATTCATCTGATTTCAAAAATCAGTATATGTTTCCTCCATCTGTAGTGAACTTTTTGTTCTAATTTCTCATATAATCCGTTCCCCCCTTTGCCCTCTGAAATACTCGAGGGGTCATCTCTCTTAGTAATTGTTACCATGTTAGAGTGCTTGTGCAATGTTCTTACATGGATTTTATGGTCTCTTGATCTCGTATGCATTAGTTACTGTGGTTTTCATTGTGTTGCTAGAAGCTTGGAAGGGAACGATAACGTAACAGGCACTTGTACTGTTGATACACCACGATTTTAAATTAAGAAATATACAGGTCATTGCTATATAAAATTGCTATATAAAATAAACATTTCTTGTGTTTTTTTGGTTTTGTTTTGTTTTTTTTTTTAATAAGGACTCTTCTCTTAAACTTGTGCATATATGTAGCGGATCCAGTTTTCTATTAAGTTCCATGCACAACCAGAAAAAGAGCAATGGGTAGACGGTTTCTTTTTGCAGCAGAAACCCAAAGAAAGAAAAAAAACAATGTGAAACTTGTTTGCATAGCACTCTGCAGTTACCCAAACTGTGTACTCAGTAGGAAAGGCAAGTGCAGCACAGGCAGGTTTTCTGTTCCTTTCCTCCTCTCGGTTTTCACTGTGTCTGTGATTTAGGCACTTGCTTAGCCATGCTAGTATAAATATCTACCTTTGTTTTTTTGGAACGAGGTCCTGGGGCATTGATGTTTCTTCAGCATTTGGCACTCACCAATGCCGAAGCTTCCTGGGAGTGAACACTAGGTGTCACGTTACCACAAACATCGGTGTCTTGTCTTCTCCCCATCTTTTCAGGGTCAACAGTTAATCTTGACATTTTTGCAAAATAGATGACTACCATTATATTCCACACCAGTATTTTAGTAAGTCTGGAATCCATTCAGTCATACTGTGTGTGATTGTCAGAAGCTTCAATTTTCCTGTGATTTTTTGGAGAAGTTATCAGTACTGAGGTGGCATGGATTTCAAGATTATTTCCAAGATCTGTCTATGCCACAATACAAATCAATAGGATATACTTACTAATTAAAGCTTTTTCTCCCAGATACTATTTTCTGTTGAAATTCCTTGCTTGTCAAGGGCTGATTTCAGAACATTTTGCTGTAAAGTGAACAGAATTTGTCTTCTGATTTGGGGATGGCAAACACAAGAAAACAGATGGTGGAGCTTCATGACAGGGAGAAGGTGTCTGTGTACTCTGTTGTGTGAAGCCTAGTAATTGCTTTCTAGTGTAACTTTTGTTGTCTTCCTGCTTATCTGGGAAGATGTTATTTTCCCTAATAGTTTCAATATCCTATTAAAGAACTTTATCAAACAGTTACCAAATATCAGTGATCAAATGTTTCATTTTTCTTCACTTGGCTTCCTTGCTTTCACAAACCAAATCTGAATATGTCTTTTACCTGTACATATCTCCACGAAAATACTTATCAAAATGATTAAAAAACCCAAACATGTTCAAGCTTATGGCTTTAACATCTTAATGGAAATACGACATGTGCCCACCTGCCACTGAGAAAAAGAACATTGGTATTCCTTTTACATCTCAGATCTGTATTCCATATTGTAAGCAGTTGGGGGGGTTGGTGGGGTTTTTTTTCTGATGTTTCAAACATTTTATGAGATGACTATAAATAGAATCACGTTCACTTGAGAGTTCAGAGACTGCTTAGAATAGAAATGGTAGTAGAGCTCAGCAGAAAGGTACAGAGCATGACCATGTTCCTATGAGTCTGACACCTAATATTGCTTGTCAGTGGCATCACAATAATGGAGACAGCAAACACAAATCAGATTCATTCAGGTCAAAAGGGACCTTGGGAGGTTACAAGCTTCTCCTGAAAGCAGTGACCCTATAGAATTCAGACTGAGTTGCTCAGGTCTTTTCCCAGTGTATCTTCAAAACCTCCAAGGATGGAGGCTGCTCAACCTCTCTGTGCAAGCTGCTCAGTGCTGGCTTGTTTTCCTGGTGGATTGGGAGTGTGCTGTTAGCTTCTCCCTCAAAGCCTCTACTTCCTTCAGTTCAAGCAGGCCCAGCTTACTCAGCCACTTCTCACAGAGGAAGTGCTTCAGCCCCTGGCCCATTTCTGTGGGCTTTGATGGGACAAGCTCTCATTTATCCATGCTTCCTGTGTTGCAGGGCCCAAACCTGGATGCAGTGTAATGAGTGCCAGGTAAAGGGAAATGGTTACATGGATTTCTCTCTGTTGTGGCTAATGCTGTCAGCCTTTGTGGCTGGCATCGTGCACTGGTGACTCCTGCCCATCAGGACAGAAGTCCTGGTTCTTTTCAGTATGTACTCGTCCCCTCACCTCACACACACCCACCCCCACCCCTCTCCCCTGCCATGTCGCAGGGAGAAATCTGAAGTTTTTAAAAAACAGATGTCCAGTTTACGTGCCTCTTCTTGTCTTCCTTTAGTTGAGAGTGAATGCAGAATTCCAGGGGAATTTAGCAAATTATTGCACTTGCTTTTTTGTGTGCTTCTTGACTTTTTTTGGATTTTTTTCACCACCAAAAGCAAGAAAAGGCTCATGCTGACTTTCATCTGAAGTTAACATTCACTTACTGTAAGAACTGCATGTTTAACTAGCTGGATCAATTTTGTGGACTTACTCATCCTTCACATCACAGATGAAGCTGACAGTTAAAGCCAACTGAGGCCCATGATTGTGTTTTACTACACACTTTGTCAGTAATACTCTTACAGCAGTTATGATCTAAATTTTATTGGTCTGTTTTCTTTGAAAAAGGGAAGTTGATTCTACTGTTTTGAGCTGTTCTGTACCTGCTTGTCTGAACTTTCTGTCTGTAGAACAGCATGACTCCAGTGAGAGCTGTCATGTTAGAACCCTTCTGCCACTGTATTTATGTATACCAAGAGGCAGATTTCTGTAATGAGATTTACAAACAGTCTAAAGGATATAACCTTGAAGAGCTGGAACCCTTTAGCACAATCTAATCAATATTATCTCATTTATCATCTTGTGAAGTTCAGATTGTTACAGGGACAAAATGCATTTCTAGTATTTAGAGAAGTTGTGGGCAGAAAAATCAATTCAAAACATCAGGGTTTTTTGTACTGTGTTTAAAGAGGCATTGTACATGCTCATGCTGTATGATACTCTAAAATCATTATACTTATAATGGCTTCCCTCCAGCATGCCAAACTTGCATGACTTTCATGCTTGTTGTTTTGTGATTTTTACCTTTGCAGAGCTTATCTGAGAATTTTAAGTCACCAGATGATTAAGAGCTAAGGAGAAACCTTCTCCATAAATAGGCAAGTTCTGAATAATGCCATCTGTTCTGCAAAGTGCATCTCTTTTCATGGGTGCTTAACATCTGCACTGTAAACACAGTGACTTCCCAGAGTCTGAGTGGCTGAATTCCACAGCACTTCCTTGACTGAAATCAGTAGTAATAGTGAGGTGCAGCAGACAGGCTTAATTGATTTGTTGAGGACCACACAAGCAGTCTTACCCAGGACTGGAATAAAAACCTTTTGGTGTCAAATCTGTATCATCGGCTCTTGATGAGTTTTTCTTGCCACAAAACAATAGTTTGTTGGTTTTACCTTTTCATGGGAATTCTTGTTTATGCCCAGGTTTTGCAGGATGCCTGACTACAATGGAATGAGTTGAAATGGGGCTCAGAGTAGTTTAGCCTCTGTTTCGTGACGGTCTCTTCTCACACAGACAGTAAAGACAGTGAGTTGACTGCACTGTGCATGCTGGTGGACAGCATTTCCACAGTGATGCAACACTGGTTCTTATTAATGGATGTTGGTGTCTGTACACCAGAGAAAATGTAAATAGTAACATGGTAAGTTTCAGAACACACTGTGGGTGAGCATTATTGTTCCTACTTTTACCAACTGAAAAACTGAAGGAAAGCGATTTCAGTTAAGGTTTTGAGATTTTCTTTGTAAATTTGGATTGAGGAAATTGTCTTTAATTACTTTATATTTTGTGAATACCTGACAAAACTTATAATAGACATGTATTATAAGATAAATACATTATCTGGAGAATGTTTTTCAAATTTTCTTTTGTATCTCAATTAGATTTTTTTCCCCTCACTATATCTGCACTCTTTTCCCATCCAGTAATGGATGCAGACTTTGGAGAAATCTCATTAATTTAACTGGCTGCTGCTACTTGTCTAACTAAGGACTAGTATGTTTAGGATTACCATTAATATGGATATATTATGTAGCTTGTATAATGCTAATATGTAACATGAAGAACAAAAATACACATGCAAAACAGTGCTGAATGAAATGAGAGGTTGTAAATAATGTTATTTTGTTTCCTTGTAGAAGCTGTGTTTTTCCTCTAGGTATATGTAAAATAGTAAGTTTATTGGAGGAAAGTGTCAGAAGAATTTATTTCATATGGGATAGCATGAGGACACTTACATATTTGAAAGCTGTTTGTCACAAGTGTTTATCTGTCTTCCTCTCCAGCAAGCCTGTTAAATCAACAGGTAAAGAGATAGATTTTTCATTTGTTTCACTGGCTGCAGCTAAAGCATAGATACTGCAAGGAAATTCATGGGCACATCTTTCCATACCAATCTTATCTTAACAGTATTAAGTCACACTTTTAGAAAGGCTTTAGGAATTACTCATAGATGTTGTGTTAATAAAATGATAGTGTCTTCCATGGCAGTAAAATACTCCAAACAGGCATTACAATATTATCTTACGTCATGTGTCTTCTCCTCTCTTTCTCAACCTATCCTGCTGTCTTAGGCATTGTAAATGCAGCATTTAGACATTCTTCTGCCACCCTTCACAAGCCCTAGTGGAGCAGCAATATAAGGATATGCAGTGATCTGTGCTGTGTGCTCATTTCCAGAATACAGTTGAAGCATAATTAAGCATATGTTGCCAGTTCAGTCTGACAGTGTTGTTTTATGATTGCTCTTTATAAAATCTCCTCTTTTTCTAGTTTTGAAAGAGTAGTTATCAGTTGCATCGTCACACAGTTTTATGCAACTATTTATTGTACTTTACATTAAGAGATTATTTACTAAGGCATCTGGTGCATCATATGGTGCATATGCTGGGTATGCTAAACAGAATGCTCTTTTTTGAATAGTAAGGGTGAAAATACACTACATCAAAGGATTAGGCTTCCTAGTGTGCTTTGAAGAGTAACTTTTCTCTTCTAAAATTTCCAAGCGGGTTTTACAGGATTTTGTGATCATTAAAGGAATCTTTGATTCTAGTGGAACATGTGTGCATACCTGTATGTGTCTGTATTCATAATATCTGAAAAGTAGAGGAGTAAAAAGACATTATTCTCTGACAAAAACTATTACACATGGGCTAGATACATGATAGTTTTTCACTTCTGTGACTGATAAGCACAGAATAAATTATGGTGGTACCATTTACAATTTGTAAGGCAAGAAATTTTTATTCTTATGATCTATAGAAATTATATGTATTCCAAGATTATCAAAAATTAAACAAAGACCTTCTCAGTCTTCAGATAACTTGTAGGCAATAAATATACTTCAGCCCACTCTAGCTCTACACACACGTCGAATTTCCTTCATATATTTAAGACAAACTTCACACTCATTTTACATTAGAAAATTACTGAAATGTACTGTAGATGAAATAATTAGCTGACATTAGTTTAAGGCTGATTTACCACTTCATTCCATAGTGTCATTTCCATAGTGTCAAGGGAAGGATGGCAGAAATTTTATATGGGTTAATTTATTCGCTGTTTAGACTTAGGCATTGCTCCCAATCAAATAAAATTTAACTTATAAAGTTTCAGAAGAAGAGACTTAAATCTGTTCAATGTACCTTCCATTTACAAAAAATTTTTTTCTTCATTGAAATTAGGCATTTAGAAGTTTTAACAGCTGTAGGGTTTTTGTTAAACGGGACATTAACAAAAGCATGGCATTGTTACAACTCTGTTTAAACAATCAAAGTTGCGGATGTAGCTTGATGTTCTCAAAGGACTTTGAAAAGCAACATGGTCTTTTCAGAAAACATGCTTAATCCAATAATAAAGCTCTCTGCTTTAAGCATATTTGGCTTTGAAATAGGTGGATACTCCTAAAGGTAGATGGTTTAGGAAGATGGCCCAGGAAGAAAGAAGTCTGAGTTGTCAAAATCACAGAATTAACTAGGTTGGAAAAGACCTTTGAGACTGTGGAGGCTAACACCACCTTGTCAACTAGTCCATGGCACTGAGTGCCACATTCAGTCTTTTCTTAAACACCTCCAGGGACGGTAGCTCCACCACCTCCCTGAGCAGCTCATTCCAATGCCCAATCACCCCTTCTGTGAAGAAATTCCTAATGTCCAACCTAAACCTCCCCTTGTGCAGCTTAAGACTGTCCTCTCATCTTTAAAATGCTGCCACAACAACCTAGTGGTTCAATTGAAATAGTTTAGATGTGATTTGCATGCATAATCCCAAGGAGCTCTCTGTTATTTATGACAGTCAGATAATATAAAGTGTAGCTTGAAGGAATGCTTCGTTCTTCTTACTTTTACTACCCGTAATCGAACCTTTTGAATAAGAAAACAAAAATTAGATTTGTAATTCTTACTGAGGGTAGTCTTGTAGCAGTTGGAAACATCTGTGAATAAATCCTTAAGAATATTAATTTCAAATGTCAGGAAAGAGGAAAAAATGTGTAATATTTTACTGACAGTAAGGAAAAAAACTAAACCAACCACAGCTGACAAGCTGATGTGATGTAGCAATTTTTTATCATCTCTTCAGTTTTTAGTTTATTGTGACTAATTTGCTTATTATTGTGCTTATTTACTCCTCTAGTTCTGTACTTCACTAGTTTGTGCTCTTTGTTCATAAACTTTGCTGTAGATCTAATAAAAATAAATCAGACTTTCTCATTAGCTCAACATGTATTCTTGTAGGTCCTCCATTTCAGTTAACAAAAAAGTGATGAAAGGATTATTTTTCCTACAACCAGAAACATTACAAGTTAGTTATAAAAAGAGAATGGATGTGAAAGGGGTGAGTAGGCAGACACGTGTTACCTACACCTTAGCAAGTATTGGGTTGTTTTTAATGGATTTGTATTTTCATGTAATAGAGAAAGTCCATAGTTACATCTCTGCAATCTTTGTTTCTTCTTTCCATCTGTTAGCAGTTTGACAGACTTTTATGAATGTTGCTGAGCTTAACTCAATGTTAATTGGCTGTAGTTTCATAGCAAAAAATCCCTAAGTGTAGTAAACCTGCTTGAGTTCACTCTCTAATTCTCCTAATACCAGTGTCATTTTAATCTGATCAGGGTCAACCTAATTCTGTTTTGTGAAAACCTCTTGCTTCGTCAATTTATAGCATAAAATGAAGACTTCATCTTTTAAAATGTATAAAATTTCTCCTCTATTAATCCAATATGTGATTCATTGCCAAGTGCCACAAAGAAGGACAGAGTGTTTCATGTATAATTTTAAGCAATTAGTGTTAGTGTTTATAGTTCTGCTCTGGGAGAACTATAAAAATATTCTTTGAAAGGCAGACTATTCTACCTTAAAAAATATGGCTAAGCCCAGCATATTTAGCAGAACTAAGAAATAAAGCTAAAACAAATCCACCAACCTATTGCTTTAGTTTATGGCACTGAGGTGTGAGATTAACATAATGATGTTTTATAAATTCCTTTTGGATGGAATTTATAATTGATAAAAAGTAGATTGTTTTGCAAAGCATTGTTATTTTTCAAGTATTTCTGAGAAAATCTGGCAAATAGAAGCCAGCAAAGGAGTATTATTAATATAAATTGAAAAACTCTTGTCCTATGGAGAAGAGATCTTTTCCATTTAAATTCGGTAATCAAAACTTTCTCAAAAATGAAAGATGAGAAAACATTATTTAGGTCTAAGAATACTATTTCTCTGTAACTGACTAGTCTGACTATAATCTCTGGTTTTATTTGTGGTGTTCATATTTCATTAGGAGGGCTTCTGCTCTCTGAGAAATAATTATCTTATATCTAATTGGATATGACTTGAAAGAACAATCAAAGCAGTATTCTATGTTCTCTATATATAATCTGCAAGAAATACTGAAAAGTATTTTCTTGCTTAAATATAATGGAAAATTGTAATCTTGAACAGAATAAAAAATTAGACTCGTTATAAATTGTGGTCTAAACAGTCTTTCATCAGCTTGCTTGATATTTACAGATCATATATCTTGTGGAACTAATACATGTTATGTGAAATTAAGGTGCTTTCACAAATGAGTTCTGCAGATACCTTTTTATGACTGTTTCAGTTAATTGGAACATAACATCTTGCCTTAGTTTTTCAAGACTTAAGAGTTTCCAACTTTTCCACAGGTGGTACAGGGTAACTTATGACTTAAAGACATAGCCCTGCTTTGGGATCTGGGAATTTTGTTGGATGTCAAGTAACTGCTGTATAAGCAGAATAATATTCCATTTAAATGGTACCCTTCTGTGGGTGGGAATTACTACTGCCTACACTACAGAGATGCAGTCAGTAAGAGTACATGAAGGTGGCCATGGCAGAGTGCCAAGCACGAAAATGCATTTGATTATAACTGTTAAAATGTTAGCATTTTCCTTTACATAGTTTTGTCCTGTGCTAGTTAGCAGTCTTCCAGATCATATCCAAAATGTGACTTGGTACTAGCCGTTCTGTGGGAGGTGTGACTGTGGTCCATGTCTTTAGGAAAGACAAAAACATTTAGATTCACTCATGCAAGTTGTGCCACCTGACCTTGAGGCTTTCAGGTGCTTGCTGTAGCTATCTGTTTGTCCTTGTACTAACCTGTCTGCGCACTAACCTGATGTGCTCAGAAGTTTTTGAGACTTTCTGACCTTTTTATTCACGGAAATTTATCATGAGTGATCTGAGTAAAGGATTTTTTTTAAAACAAACAAGTATTTAGACAATCTGTGACTTGCAGAATGAAGCACAAAGTGATGGAAAATAACCATTTCGAAAAGTATTTCATCCTAAGACATGTGCATTGGTATTTTATTTTGGATAGGGGCATGGCTTTGGTGAGCATCAAAATTATATCCTGTGTTCACAAATAGCACGTCTGAATACAGGTTTGTGGAATAAGGCAGAGGGACTGAGCATTCCCAATTTAGTGTGATTTCAGATTAGCTCTTGCTGGATCTTGTGGTCTGTCTAGGTTTGCCCCTGGAGCACCTCCAGGTCATGTGCTCTGGTACAATGCTATGATGGAGACCATGGTATGAGAAGTGGGAATGACTGGAGGAGACTTGCTTCAAAAATCTGCTTCTAGTGCTAACAAAATGCTGATAGAGAAGCATACAGGCTTTCAGATGGAACTAAATTGGAAGTTGCTTCATAGGTGCAGATCCAGTGAGGGTTCACTCTGTACAACCATGCTATGATAAGTCCAAATTAAAATCTCTCCAAAATGCTGATGGTAGGAGTGTTGCATCCTTGACAAAAGCACTTTTACTCTGTGCAGATCAACTTCTTTTACACTGCATTACTAGTCTGTGTCAATTCAGACTCAGTAAATTTGATTCTGTTTTTATATTCCTAATGTGAGTAAAAGATACTTACTTTACTTACATGAAGTTCCCTCACTATCCACTCTATCTGTCTTTTCCCCCATCTCCCACCCCTGCCCCGCCCACCTCTCCAGAGTAGAAATGAGGAGAGTACCTGTGTCTTCCTTGCCTACCCTGCTAAATCCCCACTTTTCTTAGATATTGGTGTATAGCACTGGAGGTCAGGCTAAAACAATAAATATTGACAGCTCTTTCTCTTCCTCCTCCTTACTATTCCGAACTAATTTTTGTATTTTAGAGGATGTGATTTCGAGAATTATTATCAGGTGTGCTATGAGAAATAAGATGGAAAATATCCCCTCAATTTGCAAATTTCCTAAATTACACAAATTGAGAAGCTCTAGAAGAAAAACATCTGCTGTATGTTTAGTTCCTCTTCTTCATGGACTGCAGAATACTTATCATTACTTGGTTCTTTTAAGAAATGAGGTGCATCAGATTAGTGAAGAATATTTCAGATAGTAGATTTGGGTAATCTTTGAGGCATGCAAAACATCCTCCTTTTTTGCTTGAAGAAATTTTTCTTCCTATTAATACATCAGGAAAAGTTGGGAAAAAAAACTAAAAGTTGGGGGAAGATTAGAGTTTAAAAAAATTCTTTTGGTAAGAGTATTTTAGGTGCTTTAATTCTAATTCAAAGTATCCTTGAACGTGAGATGACACCCATGTCCTGAGAGTAACATTAGGCTTTTTCTGCCTTTGAAAAGCAGTACATAAGTGGGACTGCAGTCCCCATTACCCTTATAACTTAATTCTCAGTTAAGGTTTCTCAATTCCTGTTGCATGTTGCCAACTATTGCTAATATCTTGACTCTTAATCTGCCAACCATTTCATTATAGTGGTAGTGGAAAGAAATAAATATATGACACAAAGTCTTCTCATTATGGATCAGCTGAATAGCAGGAGAGAGAATGTTTCTAATCTTATCATGTGTAAAGAGGGTATACATGTCTGCTCATGCATTAACGGTGCCTGTTTGTAAACACTTCTCACTATTTCTAATGTTCAATATTGTACTTTGGCTGTCATTTTGCTCTAAATAATAGACCTATAGTTAGACGTGGAGAAATACAGTCTGGCAGCCTCAGCTTTGGTCCTCACAATATTGTGGAGATGGATCCTTTTAGAATGTGACAGACATTTCATGAGTACATGAAGAAGAAGGTGATTATGCACAGTCACTGTGAACTTCACAAGGGTAGATCATGCCTGACCAACTTAGTTGCCTTTTATAATAAAATGATGGATTTGTGTACAAGGAGTAGCAGATTTTGTTTACCTGTACTTTAGTATGGCTTTTGAAACTGCCTTCTCTTACAGTATTCTTATAGCAAGGATACAGGTACATTATGGTCTGGATAAGTGACATGAGTTAAATGTCTGGACTCTGGAGGTAGTGGTTCTGGGTCTACTTGTCACAGCAACCCCTGCTTCGAGCAGAAAGCTGCACTAGACATCTTTAAGGGTCCCTAGGCTGGATTGTGTCATAGCAGGGTCTGATGCCTCTCTGTGGTGCTTCAAGAAGTGAAATATAAGTAAGATAACCTCGATGGAATTACAGAATCAGTATCCAGTACTTTCTTTTCAGATAATTAGTACTAATTATCTGTACTAATTAGTATAATAACGTTTGAATTTTGTCAGGAAAAAAAAAAGGTTTCATTAAGGCTCTTGTTCCTTTGAAGATGCTGAATATAAAATTAATTAAGGCAGGAGGAGATGTAATACCTGGTCAAAATGTAGGAAAGCCACATGGTAATATCACCATGGCACACTGCGTTACTAAAAAACAACTAGGAATCTTATATTTTCTAACAGGAAGATTTAACTTAATGGATATATAACAGTGGGATGGAGAAAGCATTTTTAGGACACTTCTGAAAGCTAATGTTATACTTTTGATTTCTTCTTTCTATAATATGACATGTATGATACCTTTCCGCAACAACTGATTTATTAAAAGCTTGAAAATTCCAGCATTCAGTAATGGATTTTAATTTCATATAATAGAATGGTCTGGAAGCCTTTCCTTGAAAACTTCCAGGAACAGGGCATCCACAATCTCTCTGAGTAAGCTCTCACCCAGCTCATAGTGAAGATTTTTTCCTAATACCTAATATATAGCTACCCTTTTTCACTTGTCCTGTCATGCTGTCTTGGTTTGAAAGACAGGTGTCTTCCAACGAAGGTGGGAATCTCCCTCGGAATGGAGTATGTGACCCCCTTCCCTCTGAATTTCTGTTACTTTGAAATTATCTTTGCTTTAGGGCAAAGATATGGGAAAAGGAATAAGAGTTATTTACTGGTATGTATGACAAGGCAAACAAATGACAACAGCAGCAGGAACAACGAACAGAGCCAGAGCCCAGTGATAGCCGCTGTCAGCCGCAGTCGCTTTCCCTTGCGTGCAGTTCCGGGCACGGCCGGCAGGGGGCGCTTCTGGCTGCCGGCCGGGCAGGGTGGTCACAGTGAATCCCCGCGCCTCCAGGGGGCGCTGTGGCGCGGGCTCAGCCGCCTCTCCCTCACACGGTAATGGCGGGCGCGGCGGGAGAAAGGGCTTCCTTTACAACCCCCCCGGGCCGGGTGATCCCAGTGCCCCCTCTGGATAGCAAAAGGAGCTGTAGCAGGAATCTCGGAAGCGGCAAGCTGGAACAGCAGGGATGAGGTAAATCCTGGAGTGTGTCGGAGCCTCCACAAATGTAGCAGGAGCTGGCCCCTACAGGCAGGAGTGGACAGCTACAGTGTAGCAAAACCATCTCTCAATCAGTAGCAGAGGCGAGGCGGAGTGGAGGTTTCGGAGGACAAAAATGAAGAAAATTCCCTGGGAGAAAGAAGCAAATGGAAAAATCCTATACCCCAAACCCATGCTATCCCTAGTCAAAAGTCTGTGTTTCTTGTAGGACCCTTTTAGAGGGTAGGTTTAGGGCGAGCTGCTCTAAGGTTTCCCCAGAGTCTTCTAAGGGGAGCCCAGTGCTCATGTTCATGATTCTCCTGTGGACTCACTTCAGTAGGTCCACATCCTTTATTGTTGGACACCCAAGAGCTGGATGCAGCACCCCAGGTGGGGTCTCACCAGGGTAGAATAGAAGGGCAGAATCCCCTCCCTTGAGCTGCTGGCCATGCTCCCTTGGATGCAGCCCAATATAATTTGAATTTCTAGATTTATGAGCTACAAGTACACTGGGTAGATCACATTGAGCTTCTTTTCAACACCCTCAACCTCCTCAGGGTTCCTTTCAATACATTCTTCACCTAGCCTCTATGTTTGCTTGAGATTGCCCCAGTCTTGGTACAGGACCTTGCACTTGGCCTTGCTGAACTTCATGAGGTCTGCTCTGGTCCATGTCTCGAGTCTGGATGACATCACTTCTCTCCAGCTTGCTGACTGCACCACACAGCTTGGTATTGTTGGCAAATGATGGCAAATTACCAACAAAAGTAAAGATTAAAGTAGACAAAATATTAGAGATGATTACTGGGTCAGACACAACTACATTTCAAATTCAAACTTAGCTTTGCTGTTACAGTTTTTAATTACTTAATATCAGATCTTTTTATAAAGTAGCTGAAATGAAATGAATAGTAGCTGATAAAAATGTGTTGTGGTGTTCAGGATTTTCATTATAATAGAAGTGCTCAGATCATGAATAGAAATTGGAATCTCAGCTAGGACAGAGAACCAAAAAAAGTGTTTGTAACCATGGAGAAGAATTATATGTATTTAAGAAGATGAAATGCTAACTAACCAAAACATATGGAGGTATGAAAAGAAAGAAGTGTACTGAGCAAAACGTAAGGGGATATATCAGAAAAAAAAAAAGTGAAACATAATATTTATTTTCAGTAAAACCTTTTTTTTTCTTCCACAGCTGTGGCTGTCACCATTTTCTAGATCTAAATAAAATATTTTACTTGTCTCAAATGCTAAAACAGTAAGCAGATGTCTTTTCTATATGAAATTCCACATAGAAATTCAAATAAATCACGTCTACAGTTATTTCACAACTTATATTAACACTGTATTTTAATTATTTCTTTTATTAATTTTCACTCCACATGAGTTTATGACAGTAACTTTAGATTCACTGTATCTCATTAATACAAGTGCAATTTCTGTGGGATGTGATAACTTGAGTGAGGGTGCACCATTTATAAATCAGTATGAACTTTTGTAATTAATTTGTCAGAATTGGGTTTGAGTCTTATTTTACCTTGTGCATGAGTGTGTATATTCTTTTTTTTTTCTGCCTGCAATACTTGATAGTTCTGGAGATTTACAGAGCCAGACTGTGCTTTGCATTTAGGAATAATTTCAGAGAATATGCTGTTGGAGGTTAGGTGTCCTTGCTTTTGCTTCTTCTCACCTACAAAATTTTTCCCTGTTTATTTGTGGGGAAACCCGACTGCTGATACTTAATGAGTGCTGGAGGACACAGAGTTCAGCTGGGCCCGTGGGAGAAGAGAGTCAGGTAAAAGGAAGGACAGGGACAGCTGAGGGTTGGCTGATTTTCTTGGGCCTCAGAGTAGGACACTCTCAGAACTGCTGCTGCTTGGAGAAAGGAATTCACCATCACCCAGACAGAGCTGGGTCTTTTTCTTCTTCATCTGCAGTTCTCCTGCATCCTCTCTCCTGCTGGGATGTGCAGCAGTGCCAGCCACCACCACGGAGCTGCTGATGCATCTCTCTCATCCAGCTGCCCAGGATTTCCTACTTTTTCATGCCACTCCAGCTCGGTGTTCCGCAGAGCCCCACTGGAGCACCAGGACTGACTGCCCACAGATTGGTTTGTGAAGCAGAGCCTCTTCTCCATCCTTCTCATCTTGGCCAAGAAGGCTGTCACGGGGTCCCTGGTTCTGTTTTGTTGTTAATGCTGTGGTTATTGTTGTTTGTTTGCCTTGTTCTACATAGCAGTAAAGAACTATTATTCCTATCTCCGTATCTTTGCCTGAGAGCCCCTTGATGTCAAAATTATGCTAATTCAGAGGGAGGTGGTTTACTTTTTTTTTTTTTCATTTCAAGGGAGGTTTCTGCCTTCCTCAGCAGACACTGTCTTCCAAACTGAAACATATACTTTCATGTTCCATGTGACAGATTTCATTTGTGATACATATGAAAGAAGAAATGTATGGGAACATGGTTTTTTTCTGGACTACTTAGTCCAGAGGAATAGAAGAAAACACCATCAATAATTTTGGAAAAGTTACTTTTTCAAAAACCTCAGATTTTTGCCTGATATTTTTCATAATTTCAAAAAGGAAAAGAAGTAGTAGTTTTTCTGTCGCAAATGATGATAATTAATGCTTGGTTTGTTTGGAGGTTTTCTTTTATTGGATATGGATTTTACAAAACTCATTAGTTACATATTGTGAAATTTGTAGTAAAAAGTTATTTGTGTGATCATTATATTGAAATTATCTGCAGAATAACCCCCCAATGCTCTCTGTTTCACAGAACAGTTTTAAATGTTCTATAAAGTGTTTCCGTTCTGTAAATACAAGCAAAGAAGGAAATTGAGAATTGTCTTTTTTTGGATAATTCTAATATGTTTTTCTGTATCATGAAGAAATATAATGCTGTGTAGATTGAGGTGGGGACACCGGGTTTTACTGATTCTAGTTGCAGATGTAAGCCATCAGACCGCAGAGCCCAGCTAGCTGTGGACATCAGTGTCAATATGTTTCCATCAGGCTTGCTGACTTGCTCATTTAAATTTTGCATCATCATAAACTGGAGTGTAAAACAGGATAAATACAAATGTTGTTTCTTACCATTTAGCATATCTCTAACTTTGCATAACAGCTAATGATTTTTCTAAACTCGCTGTTTATAAGATGGGTTCATATTCCAAAGCAGCATTTTCACTACCTAGTTTAGCGGAGTTTAAATTTATATTTAAAATTTTGATTGGAAATGGTTGGAAAATGAAACTGTTTTGATTTTCTCTCCATTCACCCTTTCAGTCAAATCTTTTGCAGCCTTGAATTCTTCAGATTGTATCATCTCTTCTCCCTTAACATGTGTGGTTTTGGCTTTGACTCTTGAGCTGACACTGAAATGCTAGATTTTTATCAGACATTTTGGCAAGACTATAGACAAAATAAACTATTCCTCATGTTTACAAACTTAAGATAAATATTATTTGTGTTAAAAAGCTCTGAACTGAAAAAAGATTTTAAACCATTGGAAGTAGATGAGTAATACCAATATTTATTGAAAATCCCTTCTTCTGGGAACCTTTTCCTCGTATGCAAATCTTGAATCTCAGTGGTTCTATACTTATGAGGATCAGATGAAAACCTTTTGTGTCGGTCGCTAGAAAATTGAACTTATATATGGATGAGTATGTTGTTCCTGTATTTTAGGATGTTTGCTTGATCAGCATTCAAGAGTACCTATTTAGTGATGTCAAACAGCACCTTCCAAACTACATTGAAAGCAAGTGTTAATATTATATTCCAGATTCAATATACATTTTGACTCTTGCATTTGAATATATTCATAGAGTGTTCTGTTCTGCTGTAAGGCTTTCAGACATATATATTGTGGGAAGTCAAAACAAGCTTTGTTTTCTTCAGTTTATTTTACCTAATAAGTTTCTTTTGGTCAATTAATGTTGTGCAGACAATGTCACAACCCTTTTCTACTTTGGCTATTGCACAGACCTACTTCTGCAATGTAATTTATAGTAATTGGATTATTGAATGAGCATAATAGTTACCAAGAATTGAAGTAATAGATATAGGCAGAGCAATTTCATGCTTTTCAGATGAGATTATATTGCATTTAGGATAAGCTACAAATGACTTGATGACTTCACCAATTTTAATTAACTTTAATATCTAAGAAGAAAAAAAAGAACCTTGCTAAATTGTCAATCATTTTGATTTTGGTTGCTATTTCACAGCTAGCATTTTTCTGTGCTCAAGATTCTATCTTTTAATTTTTTTGACGTATTTCCTTTTCATGGTCTTTACAAAGCCCTATTCTGGGCTGTCCTTGAAAGTGAAGTGTGTGACCTTCTGGACCAAGATCAGTTCTTTGTCAGCCTGACAATGACTGTTGTGTTTGAAGAGGACTCTTGCTATAGCTTCAGTGTATGTGTTTTGATGTTTTGTCTGTGAAAGCCATTTAATGTGTAGCTTGAGATATCTGTAGGAAAATTTATCAGTGTTGGTAAATTATCAGTACTGATATTTGTCACTATATTGATAAATATCAGGCCTCATATTCTCTTTCCTAAGCTGGAAACCTGTTCAAAGACAATGCTTGCAAATCAGGCAGTGATGTTTGTCACTATTGTAGTGCTCTTTACTGCTCTTGCTAATTATCATTCCTTCTAAGTTAAAATATGCATGCTACAGAACTTAATGTTTTCACAGTTCTCACTTTTAGACTTCTCTGTCATTTAATGAAGTCACTAAAGCTGGCTGAAAGCCTACTCCCAGTGTGGCAGATTCTGCAGAGATGCTCATTATAAACATGTCTCTGTACAGTAATAACTGTACCATGCTGACAGAGGTTACCCTACATGTACTGACATGGTTTAATTTTCACAATTAGCTGACCATTGTAAATAAAACTTGCTTTAAAGGTGAGAAACAAACCAGAATGTCAAATCTAAATTACAGCATGGCATTTCACAAAGCCCTTGTGCCTTCAAAACCAGAACCAATGCATTTTGATGGTGGGGGTCAATTGTCTGAACCCTGAGAGCAGTACTGGGCTGCAGCCTCCCTGCTCAAGGCCCAGAAGCCCCATTTCAGCCCAGCCTGCCACTCTTTCACCCCAGATTGACCCACACTGGCACCAACTTTCCTCACAACTTGTTTTAGGCTTCCTGGCTTGGCCTTGTCTGGCCCTTTGCCTGATGCTCAGTCTGGTGTCCAGATCACCTTTGCTGAAGGTTCACTGCCCCCTCAGGAGCACCCCTTGCTCCTGCTGCTTCTGGACACCAGGTACCCTTTGTGCAGAGCTGCCTGTGACAGCTGGGCCTCTGCCACTGCCGCTGTGGCTGCCCAAGGCTGCGTTTAGTCCCATACTCGGTGGTTTTCCTCACTAAGGTACAGAGTGAGATAAATGACAAGCAGCTGGCATTGTTTTTATGTGTATAGAAAATACATGCAAAAAAACACAACTGAAAGGATTTTATTTCCTGCCCAAAACTGCATTATGTTATGCAAAGTTATGAATTTTGAAATAGTAAAAAAAGAAGTGAAGGTTTATAACAGAAAACTTCATTAAATACACTGCCAGTCACGTCATATTTCAAGAGGCTGTTTGCTGTACCACTTCTCATGTTCTTACTGACTAAACAAAATTATGCAGGTTGTAATAATAAGTTATTCTTGTTATGTAATTAAGCCATTTTAGTTTTGGAATGTGTTCCTTCTGGAATATATGGACAACCTATTACCATTTTGGGAAGGCAAATTTATTATTTCTGGCTTCTCTGATAGATGTCATGTTTCAAGTGATAAGGAGTCTGTAACTTCACTTGGCAGTTTGTTTAATGATCTGGTGAGTGTAATTTTTTCCTCTGGTAGGGTGGCTAATGTACCCTACTGCAACTTGAAGTGTTGCCTCTTGTTCTGTCATTAAGAACAAATGAAATGAATTGATTCTGATTTTCTTTCAAATCTGTAATGGTACATTACAAAATAGTTGTCATCTCTACCACCAGAATTTTCTTTCTGATGTATCTGTGCTGTCCATTAAGGGGTCTGATTAAATGTATCTCCAACAGTAGCTGGAGATAAAGAGTCAAATTACAAGTATTTAATTTATATGTTTCCATGAAGAAATTATTTTTGATTGCAAATTGGCTGTGTTCTGGCAGAAGCTTGGCCAAAATCCAAGAGAAAGCAACACATACAGGGGGTTTAAACTGTGGAAACTGGTATTCATTGAAATTTTAAAATAATACAGCATATCTCTTTCAGTAGTTTAAAATTGTTTCCATTCATAGTAAAACTTTAAATTGAAAATTCACAGGTTCATCATGAAATACGTTGTGAGGTAGAAAATGCAGATGAGAAAGATTAGGGTATATATAAGGCAGTATTTGGTTCTCACTGGAGCCCAAAGTTAGCTGAAGACCACACTAGAATGTATAATCTCACTATTTTTAGCAGAAAATTAATTCTGGAGCCTAGTAATGTCTGTGACAATATTACCTTTCCAACTCCTCTCCCACCAAGATCAGTGATTATAGTACATGTTTCTATGTTATTTTGAAACTTCTTTTTAAAGCCTGTGATCCAGAGAACATCCGTATTTGCACTGGATCTACAGATACTGCTTACAGCTGTGGGATATAGCATGGAAATCTTGAATTTGAGGCCACAGCTACTCCATGTGATTGCAGTGCTTGACTGTCAGCTAGCAGTCTAGAGGTCCCAAAAAAGTCTTACAGCATAGTAAATGAATTAGTTACTATAGTCTGTGTGGAGAACTATAGTTCTCACTTTTAAGTTCATTAATATTTTTAAATCAGTTATGTGTAAGTATGAATAATGTTTCATGTAGTTGATAATACAAGTTTATTTTGTGCTGTGCATGCAAGTTTTTTCATAACCTCCTGTGGTCAATGGAACTTGGTTGAATAATCAAATGTAACATTTATCTCCCTCTATCAGACTCATAAGCCGTTATTACTAAAATAAAGTGGAGAAAGTAAGAAAGTAGCTATAACAGAGGAAACAGAGTTACTTGAAGTAACTCCTTAGGACTTTTGCAATAAATGACAAATTTATTAATTGACAAAATGAGATTATATCTTATTTGAAGGCTACACTTTCTATTAGCATGGCTCTGCAGTCATGGTATGATTAAAAGCTGAAGACTACAGCCAGTGCTGAGCATGTAAGGAATCTGTAGCACACATAAGTGTCAACTTCTGGATCTGTGCTGACACTAAGTTGAGGATTTCAGGATTACTTATTTCTTACTGCATGTAAGAACAAGCAGCATTCACTCACAGTGATGAATACGGTTAAGTAGCTGCAGGTTTATTAAATGCATCTGAGAAGTGTGCTGTGACATTTCTCCAAGTGAAGCTGGAAGACTCAAAAGCATTCCAAGGTGGATGTTTTCACAGACCCCTACTCTCTCTTCTTCCAAACAATTTACTTTTTGTTATAGCATCACAGGATCCTAGTATCCTTGTACATTAAGATAAATGTTTTTGTAGTATTCCTGTTGTTCAGTATGACGCAGTAAACACGCTCTTCTCATATGTTGGAGTAGAGAGACTTGGCTCAAGTTCTGGGCTCTGGGAGAGAGACAGATTGTCTGCAGTTTCAGCTGGGTGTCCATGTAGGTGTGGTGGCTTGGTTTGTAGATGCCTGGCGAAGTCTAGCATATTTGTCTCCTTCTTATACTGATTAAAGACTGAGGGTTCCCCAGTCTTCAAGAGCTGAAACATAGCAGGACACTTTTAGGCTCCCCTTTCTTGTACTAAGGGTTTTTTTCAGACTTAACCACAGTCTCTTTGTGAATCCAGGTGTCCCTGTGTCCTTATTTGAGACTACCAAACATAATTTTAACTAGACTAGGACAGCTATTCTAAATGTGTTGTCCTTTTAAAGCAAAAATGTTATATGATGCTACTGAAACATCAGGAATTATTGTACTAGTGCTCTTTTCATCTTTCTTCAAACCTACATGTGACTGATTTAATAATTTAAAAAAGGTGTGTGTGTGTGTCTGTAGGTTTGTGCTGGGAGTGCAGCTGGTACATAATTATGGAAGTGGACGGGGAAAGATGTGAACAAATATCTCTCCTTTTGGAAAGAATATGGAGAAAATCAAACCACCATTATGCAAAGAAAAGAAAAAAACAAACCTAGTATGACATTTCACTCTTCAGTTATTGTGAAATTTTCTACACTGATGTGAAATGCAGTGACGTAAGTTTGAAATACTACCTTCTTTTAGCTGTGCTCTGGGAGCTAAACTGAAATTATTAAACCTTTCTGTCATGTGAATGAATAGTTGAATACAGTGTGTTGACTCGAAGAAGAATTGAAATTTCTTCTCTATGAGTGTATTTCACATTGAGTGAGGTCTTCATATAAGAATGTTACCAATAAAAGTTACAGGGGAAATGTTTCTTAGGATTTATTTATAAGAATGACATATTTTGGGCACTAATCAGTTAGCCACTGCCATATTAAGATGTCTGATTAATTTGAAATGTGAATCAGTCCCTCATTTTGAGTCTTAATTCAGATTAACTGCAAGTTTGAGGATATACACTTGAATCTCTCACTTAAGCTTTTACAGATCAAAGAGTTGCTGTCTAGCTTCAAAGTGTTACTAAAACTCTACATAAACAATTAAAGCTGACTCAGTGTCTTTGGAGAGAGACTTCTTAACATATGTAATACATAGTAGCTATAACAAAATCAAAAGTATAAGGGATGGTTGCGTGCTTATATTTTGTAGTTATTTGGAGAATACTTGCAAGTAATACTAACACAGTTAGGTAACAACTGCATAAAAAGACAAAGGTTGATAAGGAAAAAATATTTTTTCGTAGAAGAAACTAATTTCTTAGGCAACTGAAGCAAGAATGTTCCAAACCTTTTCTATTTGTTTCCTGTCCCCAATGTGTTGCTAGGTTAATTCATGTGCAGAAGGCTATGGGAAGAAGCAGGGCATGTTTTTAAGCTGTGTTTCATAGGAGCCATTTTCTTTCCATAATACACATCTTAGCAGCATTCAGCTAGTTTTAACTGAGTAAATGTATATCTATAGATTAGCTTTATTATTCATGCAGTAAAAGAAGAATGGTTGATATTCACATAGTCATTTGGGTACTGTACTTTTGTGGGGAGCAGGGGGAGTAAGGCAATTAATTGAGTAGAATTACTCAATTACAGAGAGTAATTTTGATGAAAATTAAAACACCTGATAAAGTGACATTTATACAAGCCCTATATATAATTTCTATTTAAATGTCTTGAGGCACAATTAGGATACCATTATTTTCTGTCTTAGTCATATAATCCCAATTTCAATACAATTATAGCTGATTTAAGGTGATTTTTAATGAGCTTCTTCTATTTCACCATTGATTGCCTTTCTTTTAACACTGCTTGTTGAAAATATCCCTGGCCAAGTACATCCTTGTATCTTAGCAGGACTTCTCATGTGCCATCAAAATTTCCTCACTGATACTTCCCACTTTGGCCATGTCCATCTGCAGATTTTTCACCTGCTGTTTTTATGACCTTTGGATTGTGGTGGCATTAAGTGTCTGAAGTTGCTTCTGTGAGATGCAGAAGTTTGTTGCCACCATCACAGGGAGGTCCTATTCATGACTGTATGAACAGCCTGCATTCTCACTGTCTTTCTATTGTGCATAAATACCCATAGGCAATTAAATTCCTAAGTACTGATGGCATCCTTTAGGATTAGTCTCTCAGCAGTGCTGAGATGATATTTTCTTGTTATTAACATGAAAGACTTTGAAAGAATTTTTGTTTTGAAGAAAATTAAAGACAGAATAAGCCTTAAATATCATGTCTTTTACTTAAGAAATATCTACTGGTAAAATTTGATTTATTGCCCTCTGGAACTTGTGATCAAAACTAACGTGGAGAATAAATTTTCAGCTGTCATTTGCAGACATCAGAAAAATTGTATGGTTAACCATCGTTGCCTTCCTCTCAAGATTTTGTATGTCTTACCAGAACATGTGACTGAGATACAGTAGCCATGAACATCTGACTGGCAGAGATGAACAATGGGAAAAATGTTAATTTAAGTGCAATTGAGTGAACTGATTTTGTAAAAGGAGCATCAAAACGTGCAAGTCATTGTCTCTTGTACAACTGAAAATTCCAGCATTCCTTGCATATAATTTCTGTCAAATAATTCGGGGTTTTTCACCCTGAACGAGTCTTGCCAGTTGTATATGTCTGAAAATCATTGAAAAGAGCTTTAGAAATCAAATCTAGTAATAGTTGTGCAGAGGTCTTGAGTCTTTCTACTTAAAAGGAAGTGAAAATGTTGCCCCCTTGGTGAAGGTATAGCCTGCTTACCTCATAGACTCTAATCTAAACTACCATCTTTCACCTTAAAGCCATTCCTCTCTGTCCTGTCACTGCACACCCATGCAGAAGTCCCTCTCCATCTTTTCTTGTAGGCTCCCTTCAAGATGTAGTTAGATCTTTCTGGAGCCTTTGCTTCTGCAGGCTGAACAATAGCAGCTCACTCAGTGTGTCCTCAGAGAACTGTGAGCTGACTGCTTTATTCGTGACAGGTTTTTTTCCATTGCAAAAACTTTTATGTAGAGCCATGTCAGTGCTTGCACTAAAACCATGGTTATTTTGAGTTTTGGAAATGGCTCTGAAGTTAATCATATCTCTACCATCTTGTGCTTGGAACTTGTGGTAGGTCCCTGTGGAGCAAGGCAGAGGAAGCTCCTGTCTGGCTGCTTGGTAGTCTGCAGTCATGCCCTTCCTTGCCTTCCTTGTCTGGGTATCTACAGATCCTGCAAACAGTGCTCTGCCTCATGAGCCTGTTTTGTGCAATGCTTTCAAGACTCTAAAACAATTAGATGTTGCATGAAAGGGAATTATAAAGAACTTTCCATGGGGGTACTGATATGTACTGTGTTTGGTCTTTTTTCACATACTTAGGAAGACAGTATCTTTCTTACTGACTTTTCTATCTTCTTCATCCTTTTAATTAGATCTTTTTTGATTAGTGAACTGTCTGTCTGATATTGCGTAGACAGAAAAATAACTGTCTGATCCAGGTATGAGTCTTAATCAGCTTAAAATAGAATAATTTAAATTAATTTTTGATGGGTCAGTCTTACTTTTCCAAGAAGATGAAAAATATTAATGTTTCAATTTCTGTAATGCTGTACTATTGTGTCTGTCACTCAGGCTTTTCTTGCAAATCCAATGAAAGTCTTAATTTGTTATGATTAAGTACAGTACTTCTGGCAGTCCTTTAAGGACATATTATGACCAAAAGTAAATTAGTTATGAAAATATTCTTGTTTTTGTATTAATAGAAAGCATTTTTTGTCATTTAGAAACAAATAACAAATCTATGTAGTGAATGCTTTAAAGAGACTTCCTTTTATATTTAAATTACTTTTTGAAATAGAACATCATAGTACTTTTTAGGAGAACAGAGGGATAAAGTCTTGGCAAAACTTGTTAATATGTATTTCAAGGCTTATGAGTTATACTCTAGATGCTTGTAATAAACAGCATTTTTGTATTGCTCAATAATGCTAAAGTAGTAGAATGTACATATTATACAAGAAAATATATATTTATCCATGCTATTAATATTTTTCATAAAGAAATACTTTGGAAAATTTTAACAGTTTGCTTTTTACAAAACAATCCAATAAAAAGATGCATTGCCTAATTAATTCCTTTTCTAGTCTTCCATCAGCGCAGTTCTTGTGGAGATGGAAGAAAGGCACAGTGCATGCAATCATTCTCTGTTCCTAATTCACAGAAGTCCTGGGTAGGTGTTAAAGAGCGCAAAATGGAAAAAAAATATGCGGAGGTCTAATATGTTGCAAAGAAAAGTTAACATATGTGTGAGTTACTGCCTGTGAAGGATCTTATTTTTACTGGGGTCATAATGATATTAAGCTCTGTTCATCCCAGTCAGCACACTGTTTTGGGTTTACATGGCCTGATTTTTGGTAGCAGGGAGCCACAGAGGTGGCTTCTGTGAGAAGCTTCCAGAAGCTTCCACCATGTCCAGCTGAGCCAATCTCTGATGCCTCTGAAGATGGATGTGGTGCTGGTAAAGACTGGGCCAGTTAGAGATGGCAGAAGACCCTCTGTTGATGGCGTTATTTAGGAAGAAATCAAAACAAAGGTTGTAGAAACAGTTTTGATTCCAGTCAGAAAAAAGCGCAGTGAGAACACGTGGGCAAAAGAGCTCTGTGGACTCCAAGGTCAGTGCAGAAGGAGGGGGAGGAGGTGCTCCAGGCACTAAAGCTGGGATTCGTCACCACAGTGAGGACCATGGTGAGGCAGCTGTGTCCCTGCAGCCCATGGAGATGGTGTGTGTAGAAGCCCCATGGTGTGGAGCTCCTCCATAGGCACCTCCAGCCTGTGGAGGAGCACCACACCAGAGCAGGTGGATGCCTAGAGGAGGCTGTGATCCTGTGGGAAACCCATGGAAAGAGGGGCCCTGCTCCCAGGCTGAAGCAGCCTGTCCTAGAGGACTGCACCTCATGGAAGAGTGACCCACACCACAGAAGTTTGAGGGGGGCTGTTGCCCATGGCATGGACTCATGTTGGAGCAGTTCGCAGAGAGCTGTAGCTCATGGGATGGACACACATTGGAGAAGTTAATGGAGAAATGTTTTTGCTCAAAGTTGGACTCTATGCTCTTGGAGGTCTTTTACAACCTTAGTCATTCTATAGTTCTATGATTAATACACATCCAGATACTGCCTTACAACATATTCTGCCAGGAATAGCATCTCATGGTATTTTTGGTCTAGAAAACAGTGCTTTTACACTTATTTCACAAATACTGTTTTGTTGATGCTTCAGTGGGGATTCAAAGGATTTCTGCGTCTCAAGGAGACATGAGCAGTTGTTAGTTGCTAAAAAGATATTTATTGTATACAAGCATCAGTCTCAAGAGCAAAGAGTTCAGAGAGTTGAAGTCCTTACTAAAAGCTTTTGGTACAAAGTCCCAAATTCTGAGCAACAGCTGTCTGGTATAAAGTGTCAATGTTCTGGGCAGCAGCTTCTCAGCACAGAGTTCTGATGGCCTGGACAGCAGCCGCTTCCTGGCAAGTCCTGCTGGTCTGGGCAGCAACTGCGGGAACAGTTGCAGCAGTTTTCTTCTTTCTTCTTTTGGTGATGATGATGGTGCTGCTGTTCTTTGTGTGTGTGTGGAGTGTGTGGTGTGTGTGTGTGTCCCCCAATACAGGGGATTACATTTGTAAATCAGCTAAAAACACGATTCTAAACCAAAATTTTCTACACCAATCAAAGCTTAATTCTAACATGTGAATACAGTGTCAGTCCTTACCTAAATCCTACATATAGGGTTCTATCTATTTATGTGAATAATTCTATCTGTTCTATCTAAGAATGCAAGCTATGCTTTCATTGTGTCTAGGGCTAAGTTGAATCTCTGAAGAATATTGTTGAACTTTAAACTGGGTAATAAGGCTTTTTACTAGCTAACACAGACTCTTAAGGCATTTAAGCTGTATTAGAACTTACTTAAAACTAAAACCTACACTCTTACTTCATGTCTATGTAGTTTAATATAATTTAATTCTTTTCTCTCTCTGAGGGACTCAGAGAGGTTTTATTTCAGATTCCAACACTGTTTCTAAACCTACTTTAGTGCATGCCAGCAAAAAGGTTTTAAAAGTTTTTGCATGCTTTTAAAAAACTACTTCTTCTCTCAAAAAAAACATTTTTTTTTTTGTCGCAGGGAATGACATGACAAACAACTGCATTCTGTCACTTCTTGTCTGTTTTGTTTCTTCTTCTTCCTGGAAAGGAAAGCCTTTGTCAGTTCAGGAAGGGCTGTTGTCAATTTTTCTTTCTTTAATGGTGAATTAAAATAAGCCAAGATAGCTCTTGTGTTATGTTGATGAAAATATTACTATGAGCTAAAAAAAATGAAGGCATGGGGGGATTTTTGTTTGTTCGGTTCTGTTCTGTATGACTAGTCTATAACTTTGACAACTCAATGTCTCTAATGAAAAGAAATTTCAGGAGTATGTTTTTTTCACACAAGGCGGGTTTTTGGATTGTTTTTCTTTCAGCTTGGGCAATTCCAAAAGCACTTATATTAAATGGTATCTAAAGAGTAGAGTTTAGTATTATTTATGTAGTTTCTACTAAACTTTCATTTTTATAAAAGAAAAGGAAAGCATGTTTAGCAATATTCTGCAACTTAAATACTTCCATTTCTTAAATCTACTGTTTTGTGAGAAAACCAGTTTTTGTTAAGATGCTTGCAAATGCCACTGAAGTTGATTTCAGAGCTGAAGTCTGGATGTGCTGAGTTGTACTTAAAACAATTTAAACATGCAAAATGATATTGTTTGATGAATGTGGCACAAATACTTTATTATTCTGTCAGTTTTAAAAGAAAATATTCCTTTTAAATTAATTTTAAGTCAGTTAAAACATAGTGGTGCACATTCTTCTCTGACTTTTGTATATTTAGATTAAATGTTTCAGAAATTTTATATTTCTACCTGGCAACTTAAAGAATTGACTGTTACAAAAATTAGCAACTTTTTTAATTTCTTTTTTTTTACTTGCAATATATGCTTATTATTTTGTCTATTTCCTAATGACAAGTGGTTCTCTTACTACAATATAAACTACAAAGGTGAAAACAGGATGGAACACCAAAGGTTCCAGTATTCACAAGTTATTATGTTTAATGTTAAGATTAGATATCTGAAACTGCTGATGCTTAATACACTTAACATTGTAGATTTGGTCTAAAGCCAGTTCAACATCAGTATAGTGTTGACTCAAATAACCATTGATTTTCAGAAAGCAGAGGTATGTACAGATGTTCTCAAAATGATTTCTGGCTATGTGAAAAGAGAGGAACATTGGCCATCTAGCTAGACAAGGAAGTTTCAGATATGAAAATTTTAATTATTATCTGAAAATATAAAAGGGTAACAAACAAATAAATACTATTTGGTGGGATGCTGCATAAATGGAAAATAAAACTGAGCAATGTGGATTTTTCTCCAAGCAAATGTGAAGTTCAAAATGCAAGTGCCACAAACACTGATAATACCTAGAGATGGCAGAGACGTGGGGATTATGGAACCCCAGGAACTGAAGGGATTGCTGCTAACATGGAGAGGCACAATGAAAAGCTGTGGAACATTAAGCTGTTCAATGCAATTTTTGTTCAACAATTGTCAGGAAGAATTAATTAATGTTTGCTGGTATGAAATACTCAGAGGCTTCTATAAAATCATTAATCTATCATTACATGGTATATGTAAATGCCCTTTGACATTATCAAAATCCCTAAATATTATTGTTTGAGATTTTTGTCAAGATTATATGGAACTAGTGTGCAATCAAGCAACTGATGTGCTCAAATTTTATTTGCTTTAAATTTTTAGTGCTAGTTTAGCATCTCTAAAATTCACCAAGACATAAAATGCAACCAGAAGAACAGCCTCTCTTGAGTGCTGGGGAAAGAGCATGTGGGCTCTGTTTAGTTTCCTAAATGATAAAAATACATGCATGTGGAAGAAAGTTGCTAGTTTACATTTTTCACTCTATCAGTCAAACCCAGAATTCAACATCTTTATTCTTCCTCAGAAAATATTTCGCCATAGTACTTTGCTTTTAGGTCTTCTGTTATTGACCTTTCAACACTTTTAAGACAGATCATCACCTATATGCAACTGTAGACTGTAATCATAAGTAATTACTAAGAAAAAAGTTATCACATTGCTCTGCAACTTTTTGCAAACTTTTAAGTCAATCTGCAGCTATTTTAGATTGCATTGTGGAGGTTAAAAATCAGGCACTGAAATATATGCACATTACACATATTGTTCTAAAAATGAAAGTAGGTCAGTTTTCTGGAAACTCCATGCTTGAGTTAGATTGACTTCTGATTAAAAGACTTTCTGCATTCAGATACGTAATGAATGTTTATTCCTAGCTGTTTATTTGCTTGTATTGCTTGTTATACAGCAGCATTTTCATACTTAAGTTATACAACAGCATTTTCATGTTGCTTGTTCAGCACTAGTTCTGTTTAAATTTCATGTAACTTTTAAAATTTTGTATGTGTTGTTTCTTTATATGCAAACCCCATAAAAATCTGATCTTCACTACCAAGTGATACATTCACAGATGAGAATTTAAATTTTAGTATGGAAAGGAAAATTGCTCGTTATATGGTCCTGGGAGTAAGTGTGTTTTTTTTAAACTTAGTGGCCTGTAAACAAAACCTTTTAAGAAGACAAAGGACGAAAGGATGGTGTGAAGATTCAGGATATAGAAGTGTTGTAGAAGGAAATGTAGGAGCACACTGTAGAAATTTGAAGACCATTGGAAGCAATTGGAGAGACATTCCAGCGAATATTTTAAGGCAACCTGTGTCAGTTCTTGGAATCACAGAAGCACTGGGGTAGAAAGGCACTTCAGGGAGAAGTCCAGTCCAACCCCTTGTTCAGAGTGGACTCACCAGGAGGAGGTTGCTCAGAGTAACGTCCAGTCAGGTCTTGAAAATCTGTAAGGCTGGACACTCCACAGCTTCTTAACATTTTCCAGTGCTTGACCCACCCTCACAGTTAATCTCTCAATGGTAGATCTTAGTGTGACCAAGAGTAGAGCCACAGCAATTTATGACTCTACTCTACCCCCTTTGATAAAGGATAAGCCTTCCCTTTACTATATTCAGTTGAAGTTTAGGTAGAGGTCTAAGGTGTGCCTTGTCACACTGCTCCATACTTTTTGTCCTTTTCTCCTAAACAAAATAATGGCTTCTCTTCCATGTGCCATTTCAATCACTTGGTCTGAGTGCTGTTCTTTGTAAATCCTCATGGGGATTACCCATTGTTTTTTAGATTAGCTCAAGGTCTCATGCTTAATTTAATGTCCACAGAGTGGATTCAGTAATGTGAAACTAGTCAAATATTCTTGGTCATTGACAGAGAATAACGGCTTTGCTCAGAAAGACCTTCTTGTTAATAAGATAGGAAAATACATACACGTTAGGTCTCATGGATGCAAACAGTGTGTTGTTGCTACTGCTCTGTCAGAGCAGACCAGAGAGAGGCTGCACCAAAGTCTGAGCAGTTGAATTTGTGAAGGTAAAAAAAATAGGGCGGTAAAGAATAAGGACAAAATGTTTATTCTTCTCCAAGGAAAAAAGAGTTTGGAAATCTTTAATGTTAATTGGAAGTCAGAATGAAAGGGAACCAAAAACCTTCAAAGACAATGTTTCGAACATGCTTGGGGGGAGGAACTGGAGTGCCAAGAACCTCAAAAAGAGAGCTGCAATAATTAACCTATATAATTACAGTGGTGTATATGGAAGAGAAAAAGAGAAACTTGCATGCTATTTTTGTATGTTTTCAATTATTCTTCATATATGTGGGGCCTTCCATAAAACCTTACCCTTCTCATCAAGAGGAGGAATAATACAAAAATTCTGATGATGTTTCTTTATATTTTATTTCACAACTTTCACACTCCTAGAAACCTTCCAAAAATATTGAAACTCTATTATTTTTGAAACTATTATTTTTAAAGGGCAGCTAATCACAAAGGCAAATTGTGTCAGACAAAGCATACCTGTCATGTACCTTCTTGTAAGCCTGCAGCCTGAACAATCGGGAGGCTGAAATACAGCTTAGAGTGAAGCTCAGCTATCCGAATGAAAAATGCCTTGTTCAATATATGAACTTTATTTTTATCTTCATTTCTCTTCTGAAAACAGTCAAACCTCCAAAGGGAAAAGAAAATTAGTCTATTAATTGCCCAGGATCTCTAAATGTAATAATGAGGTACAACAGTGTGCTATTCTTTCAGCTGTTCTTGGCTGCGAAGTAAGGCTGAGAGTACTTAATAAGGTATGTTTAACTCTGTATTATATTACCTAAAAGAAATCCAGGGCTAATAAGAGAGAGAGTATACAGAGAGCAATAGTACCAATAAATACATAGAATAAATAGAATGTTAAAAAAAAATTGAGCTGTTAACACTGTACTTTTTATTTTTAAGCAAAGAATTTTTCTTTTACATTGCACAGAACCTCTTACAAATGTTGAAGATACGTAAGAAGAGTAATATACGTTATAAAATAAATTCTAAATGAGAACTTAAATATGTGAAAATATCAAATTATATACTATACTAAATCAATAGAAGACTTAATACTGCTAATTCCCTAGGATTCTCAAAAATTAGCTTAATCATACATAAATCTGAAAACAAAGAGGATGGGCATGCCATATGAATGATCTTGTAATGAGTGAATAAAGTCCTTATTCAGTATAGTAGTTTTAAACAAGAACCAAATATGCATGGTTTTCCATGACATGGCTGGGAGTAGGTAAAATAAATTGGTGACCTCAAGAATACATTATGATAGATTACTCCTAAATAAGTATATTATTTGGGTACACCTGTACTAGGTGAAAAGATTTTCTCTAATTTGAATTGGTTTGTTTGAACAAATTATTAGAAATCTTTGCACTGCAAAGTGATTATTAACACACAACTCTACACACCGAAGGATAGGGAAAATCTTGTTAGTTAAGTGAAAAGACAGTAATTCAGTGAGTGAGATTGTTATCAATTATTTGAGAAGAGTAGTTATTTGAATTTTCATCTAGATTACTGATAAAAATATGAAGATAAGCAGGGTTGAAAGAAAGAAAAATGACAGGGAAAAAAGTGATTGGGATGAGACAGAACTATCAGTTTTTAAGCAAAAAGGTGCACAAAAATCTTTCAATCTAAATAATTTTTTAGTTTGAGTCTGTTTGAGCATATTTTGCACATTGGTGTATTTAAGGTTCAGATTCTTATTTCCAACCAATTTAGAACTCTGTGTTCAATGTGCTATATACCAAAGTCTTCTGTTTCTTTGGGGAACAAAATAGTCAGTGTAATTGAAGTTAGGAGAAGACATTTTGAAGACAAAATTTATCAGGCTTTAGAGACAACATTTATTTGTAAATGTTGACATACTAACAGTCTCTAACATCTTGGTATAGCTCAGAAAATCCAGTCTGGACTCCACTGCTGAAGAATTTTTGATGGAAGGGAAGGCCATTTGCTGAAGAGCTACTTGGCCTAGCTGAATCCAGCATTTTTAGTCCCCCAAAGCAATACACATACATTACTGTCCTTTAACCTATTATATACTGAGAAATGAAGTAGGCTCCAGCCATTTTGGAGCCACTCTAATATTATGGTGCTTTTCAGAGCCAACCTACCTCAAGTAGCTCTCTCCTATTTCACTGAGAGCACAAGTATTGGCTTTTACTCATTCCAAGGCAGCATTTTTGGCTAGAATAACAAATAAATGTTCTGAAGTGGCTTATATTCAAATCATGCCTTGAGTGCTGAAAATATATATTTTGGAAATCTTTTCCCAGTTAAGCACTTACATTACTCTCCATAATTATGAAATTAAAATGATTTCCTGGGATATATTCCAACAGAACAGTTGTTAAAATCAAACAGATCCTGCTGGACTAGCATGTACGGTTTTGACTGTTTTCTGATCATAATGAGGATGCTCAGCAGAGTTTGCTTTTTGAGCAACTTTGCAGTAATACCTCATCCTGCAGAGCTTTAAGTGGGTTTTGCTGTCAGTGCACCTCAGTGATTTCTATATATAGCAGGTTTAGACACAAAGTGTTTTTCTAAATTGATTTCAAAACTGCAAAATGAGAAATAGAAAATGTCAAGAAAAACACATTTATTGAATTATTTGGTTTGTCACCTGCTCCTTACATTCCAACATAGTGTGAACTGTTTTGCTGTTTTTGTGTGGACATCCCAATGCCTTGTCTGTATCAGATTGACACTTATTTTTGTGGAGTTCACATTTTGGTGGAATTTACTGATGATTTTAAAAGAGTTGGAAAATTTATATCTGCTTGGATGTTGTTGAAGCTACAGCCATATTTGTTTTCATGGTATGTTTAAATTTGTAGAACGTGTCACTATGTAAGACTGTCAAGAAGTGCATATTGTCTCCTACACTAGAGTTTGGGTTTTTAAAAATTACTAGTCATTATGATTTTGGTCTGTAAAAAATTCTCTGTAATAATGGATACAACTGGTTTTTTATTTCTATAAAACATGAACAAATTATTCTTTATGATATTTTGAAGTTTCCCCCCCTCAGTTTTTCTTATTCCAAGGCAATTGAGATAATTCAAGATCATGACACCATTTCTGTGTCTGCACTTGTGACATGATCCCTGCCTGGAATGCCCCTGGGGCCAAAGCCAGGTTGTTGAAGTCTCTTGGGAATGGTCCCATGAATGCATTCATCCATCTACTCAGGGGCTGGCCATTGTCAAGGCTGATTCTGTTGTTAGATCTTGACTGTAAACACCCATTCCAAGTTAATCTGGATAAGTGGGGCAGTATTCACCTCAATGGCAGATGGCAGCAAGCTAAAACAAATCCAGATTCTTCAAAGTGCAAAGACTAAACATCAGCAGTTAGTGTAGACCCTCCCAGTGACCTTTTACAGGAAAGGCAAAAGCCTCTTTCCTGGGCTGTCTCAGAAAACTGTAGCATTTTGAAATTTTTCTAGATCCAGGAGGCTGAAGGGTGGTTAATGGGTCTCAGACAGTGAGTGTCTCATTTTGTCTTTTTACAGCTTACAAGCTCTCATGTAGAGGGTTCGGGCCAGAGAACAAAGTTGCTCAGCTGGTGATGCCACTGTATCTGGATGCAGATTATCCTCCTTTTCAAAGCTCTGTGACTTTCAAGCCTTATATATAGCCTTGAAAAGTGCTGCCTTTTTATGTGTTTACTTTTATTTTTAACACGAGCTCAGTAATAAGTGTTACAAAAAAAGCACCAAACAGAATGATAGTCAAGGTGAAAACTGTAAGCTAGTAACATTTTCAGGCAAGGTCCATTTAGTTTTTTTCTTTTTTTAGTATGATAGTGAGTGCAGAGGCAGTGTTTTGATATCTTGCCAAGTCATACACAACTTACTCCTTGCTTAGGTACAAGGTACTGCAGCATCTTTCTGCAGTGGTAACTATTTCAGGGCATGCACCTTGGTGGTCTGCACTGGGATGTTGTCACCATGAAGCTAGCACTGTTTGATCCAAAAGAACTACAACTGACTCAAAGCCTCCTCAGGCAGAATCACAGGTTAGCAAGAACATGAGGAGTTGAGTGAGGCCTCTTTGACTAGGATGGAGAGGGAAACGTTAACAGTCATGACATGGGCTCTCAGGAGGGCTTCAGGCCAGAGAACAGTTCTGGCACATTAAATTAATGAGTCTAGACATAGTTTTTGGACTGAAGCTGTACTAGGGGCAGCAGCCAGCAAAGTAGATATGTTATGCACAGACTTCTGCAGTGTCACTCCAGCTTCAACTGAGAGCCGACTGCACTCTTGACCTTGCAAAGTACTTGGCTGGAGAACTGGAGTAAGTGAGCTCCTACTTGCCAAACAGAATCTGTTCACTGGGCAGTGGTGCAGTGCAGTCAGAAATCTGGGAAGTCAAACATTGACTTTTTTGGTGCAGCAAATTTCTCTGTAACATGTCCTGGGGGTTTGCTCATCACTGATTAAATTCTCTTGCTTCCTGATAGGAGGGGGTAGAGATGCACAGGCACCTGCCCACCTCACCTCTGTTTAATGGCATCCTTATGAAGGAACAGAGCTGCTGAGAGTGTGAGCTGCTAGTTTAATGTCAGCTGTTGCTAGTTCCAGGTAAAGCAGGAAAAGCATTGGGCAAGATAAATATATATGGTCTCAATATGGAAAGGCTAAGTTTTTCATCTATAGGTTGCACATCACTTTTTTGCAGGTTGAGGGGTCAGACCTTACAAGAAAATAGTTGTTGATGATATTGCAGAGGAAGGGTAATGGCGAAAAATGTAAGCTGAGACCAGGATGGACTGAAGGAGAGCCTGGAAAAAATGACTCCAAGGTGATCAGTTCTGATGGTGCTGGGTCATTCTTCAGGTCTCTTGGCCCAACCACCCAGGACACATGTCATGTGTGTAATAGACTCCGTCTATCATTAAT
>VWYI01023747.1:0-28512 GCA_013399455.1 Anthoscopus minutus | reverse complement strand
GAAGGAAGGAAGGAAGGAAGGAAGGAAGGAAGGAAGGAAGGAAGGAAGGAAGGAAGGAAGTTTTCTTGTCTTGCCCTCAGAATAAGGAGTCCAGACCTGTGAGAAGGTGCATGAAAGTTTGAATATATTGTTTAGTTTTAGAAGAACCTATATCCAGAGTAATTCTGTTTTCCTCTAGACCTGAGTATGATTTATGAATTCCCACTTATTTATCAATTATCAATGCTAATTCTCTTTGAGCTCCACAAAAAAATTGACAGTGTCTGTGTTCTAGGTGTTTTTAATCAAAAAATAATCAGTTCTTTTAAAAGAAACTTAGAGGTAGTCAAAGTGGAATGTTTTGAAAGTAAAATATAAAGTGATATTATGTTATATCAAAACTGCCATTTGAGTCTTATGAGCAAAGGAGATAGTTTGCTGAAATACAGGGAATTAAAGTGAATATGAGACTAAATGAGCTAAGAGAGACACAAAGAGGGAATAACATACTAAAGTGAAAAGACAGGGATGAGAAAATGAAAAAAGAGACTGCCAAGGAGTACATGCTGGAAATCAATGGAGTCAAGCAGTTTAAGAGAAAAAGAACTATCAATACTTGCTATATTTTTATATTACAAGGAATATCTGCTTAAGAAACTTTCAGTGTGTAAGTAAGCTTGTGGTTTACATTCCTGAAACACCAGCACAAACAAAAGAATGTCAAATATACTCAAGGTGATGAAAAAATACAAAGGACCATTGTAGTTATTTCAGCATTTAGGCCTCCTCTCTCTCTTCCTGTCCTCTGGGACAGGCCACAGTGTTACATTTCATATGAAATATACAATTCCTTATGACAAAATCCTACACTGTTGGTTTCCCACAAATTTTGAATTATTTGCTCACCTTGATTGGCAGCCTTGTGTTCCAGCTGTGGGTTTTTTTGTAGGCTGTGAGAATCAGAAGCCCTTTCCCCCATTGTTCCATGAAGTTTTGCAAATTTGGCAACTCCAGGTTGCTCCTCCTTGTCCCTGCTTCTGTATTCCTGACACTACTTGTTGTGGAAGTTGACTGGCACCGTCGATTTTAATTTTTTCCCAGTGTGCTTATTCTAATTGCTTATTTCCTGCAAAAATTGACATAATTAATCAGTAATGATTTTCTTTTCTCTTTGGGCAGAGCACATTCTCCTTTGACATTAGAGATAAGCTGATAGGGCAGGTCCTACAAAAATAATGAGGCCACTGTCTTTTCAAGTGGAGTTTGAGTCTCTCTCTCTTTGTGCCACAGCAGAAGGAATTTGCTTGGTCTATTGGCATTGTAAAGTGGCCAGGACTGAAGAGTTTCTTTAAACTGGATATGAGCATTCACTCCTTGGATATGTTCAACCTTAGCTGAGCAGGAGCCTCCTATAAACATTTCTGTGGAACAAAGTGGTGGGAAACTTCTGCTGCTGCCAGACCTGGAAGAACATCTTCATGTTTATATGGATCTCTGAGCTGGGAGAAGACCTCAGACCACCTTCCAGTGCCTGCAGGGGCTCCAGAAGAGCTGGAGAGGGACTTGGAACAAGGGCCTGGAGTGACAAGGCACAGGGAATGGCTTCCCAGAGGGCAGTGTTAAATGGATATTGGGAAAAAATTCTTCTCTNGAAGGCATCCCTGCCCATGGCAGAGGGTGGGATCATTATGAGCTTTACAGAACCTTCCAACCCAAACCATTCTGGGATTCTGTGATGATTCCATGGTACATGCACTGGCTTTTCCAGAATTCTAAAACTTCGTGGAACTGCTCTATCCTTAGTGTGGAGTAGTGATTAAAGGTTTCTGGATCCAAGAAGAAAAGATTGCTAGGAAAAAGAGAAAGGTTGACATGGCCCATTCTCCTCCAGTGTGTGAATTCTACACTCCCAGCACTTAAAAACATTTTAGCAGGGGTAGGAGGAGGTGTATATGCAGCTATTTCCCCCAAAACCCACTTATGCACCTGTTAACTGGATAACTTAAAACGTTTTTTTTCTTGTTAGTATTATCTACCAACTTTTTATTATTTTCCAACTTATTAATATTATCTACCTATATCACTGCCAATAGTAGTAAAGGTATTGTTTGTTTCTGCCACCTCCTATAGGAAAAGGTTTCCACATCCTCAGCCATTTAGGAATGGATGTGCAGGCACCTGGACTTTAGGGCTACAGGGTTGGGGATTTCTGCTTACTGTAAAGATTTGTGACNTGTGTTCTAGGTGGTTTTAATCAAAAAATAATCAGTTCTTTTAAAAGAAACTTAGAGGTAGTCAAAGTGGAATGTTTTGAAAGTAAAATATAAAGTGATATTATGTTATATCAAAACTGCCATTTGAGTCTTATGAGCAAAGGAGATAGTTTGCTGAAATACAGGGAATTAAAGTGAATATGAGACTAAATGAGCTAAGAGAGACACAAAGAGGGAATAACATACTAAAGTGAAAAGACAGGGATGAGAAAATGAAAAAAGAGACTGCCAAGGAGTACATGCTGGAAATAATGGAGTCAAACAGTTTAAGAGAAAAAGAACTATCAATACTTGCTATATTTTTATATTACAAGGAATATCTGCTTAAGAAACTTTCAGTGTGTAAGTAAGCTTGTGGTTTACATTCCTGAAACACCAGCACAAACAAAAGAATGTCAAATATACTCAAGGTGATGAAAAAATACAAAGGACCATTGTAGTTATTTCAGCATTTAGGCCTCCTCTCTCTCTTCCTGTCCTCTGGGACAGGCCACAGTGTTACATTTCATATGAAATATACAATTCCTTATGACAAAATCCTACACTGTTGGTTTCCCACAAATTTTGAATTATTTGCTCACCTTGATTGGCAGCCTTGTGTTCCAGCTGTGGGTTTTTTTGTAGGCTGTGAGAATCAGAAGCCCTTTCCCCCATTGTTCCATGAAGTTTTGCAAATTTGGCAACTCCAGGTTGCTCCTCCTTGTCCCTGCTTCTGTATTCCTGACACTACTTGTTGTGGAAGTTGACTGGCACCGTCGATTTTAATTTTTTCCCAGTGTGCTTATTCTAATTGCTTATTTCCTGCAAAAATTGACATAATTAATCAGTAATGATTTTCTTTTCTCTTTGGGCAGAGCACATTCTCCTTTGACATTAGAGATAAGCTGATAGGGCAGGTCCTACAAAAATAATGAGGCCACTGTCTTTTCAAGTGGAGTTTGAGTCTCTCTCTCTTTGTGCCACAGCAGAAGGAATTTGCTTGGTCTATTGGCATTGTAAAGTGGCCAGGACTGAAGAGTTTCTTTAAACTGGATATGAGCATTCACTCCTTGGATATGTTCAACCTTAGCTGAGCAGGAGCCTCCTATAAACATTTCTGTGGAACAAAGTGGTGGGAAACTTCTGCTGCTGCCAGACCTGGAAGAACATCTTCATGTTTATATGGATCTCTGAGCTGGGAGAAGACCTCAGACCACCTTCCAGTGCCTGCAGGGGCTCCAGAAGAGCTGGAGAGGGACTTGGAACAAGGGCCTGGAGTGACAAGGCACAGGGAATGGCTTCCCAGAGGGCAGTGTTAAATGGATATTGGGAAAAAATTCTTCTCTGTGTGGGCAGGCCCTGGCACAGGGTGCCCAGAGAAGCAGTGGCTGCCCCTGGAAGTGTCCAATGTCAGGTTGGATGGGGCTTGGAGCAACTGGGCTAGTAGAAGGTGTCCCTGCCCCTGGAAGTGTCCAATGTCAGGTTGGATGGGGCTTGGAGCAACTGGGCTAGTAGAAGGTGTCCCTGCCCATGGCAGGGAGTGGCACTGGATGGGCTTTGAAATCCCTTCCAGCATATCTTGGAGCCATGAAAATGAAAAGCTTCTATTATTCTCTACTCATATTTGAAAATCTCAGAGGAATTTTCAGAAAAGAACAAAAGTGTCCAGTGGTTTGGGGTGGGGTTTTGTTGGTTGCTTTAAATTGGTTGGCTTTTGTTTGTTTTAATAAAATATCTTTTCCACGTCTGAGTTTGGGTTTAGTTATTTAAACTTTCTAATTTACATTAAATTATAACTCTCCTTGTACTTTAATAATAGTAAACAATTTTTATTTAAATATAATGGGAATCTACAGGGGCGGCACTTCAATATAGCAAACTAGCTGTGTAGAAATGCAACTGGAAGTATCAGGCTTTATCAATCCTCTCTCTTCTGTCCACAGAATTTACTCCTCAGAAGTTCACTCCAGAATCCTGCCCTGCATAATTCAGGGCAGTCTCCAGAAGGACTGAAGGAATGGGAGAGTCTAGATCCCAGGGAAAACAAGTGATAGATAAGGTGCTTAATTCTTTTAGCACAGTGCAAACACACAATTACAGAACAAGCAAAGGACATGAGTTAAAACCACTTTTTGGCTTTTCTGTGATCCATAGTTTGACTTCTGACTTGACCTATGGCTTAATTGTAATATTTTTGGCCATAGCCTCATATTTGCAATTTAAGCATTTTAGAATTGGAAGCAGTTCTTGCACTTGATCACAACACTGTGAAGAACAACCAGGCCAAGTTTTTGCTCTTGAATTTCTTGCAAATCATCAGAGTGTCGGTGTCTTTTAATTTTTTGACTTTCCAAACTCTTTGAAAAATATTCTTAAGTTTCACACAGCTTTGAATTTAACTTTAACACCATTAGGAATAGCTGCAGTTCACAGCTTCAAGAATTGTTCTTAAGAGTCTGGGATTAAAGGGCCAAAATAATTTAATTTCATATCTGCACAGGGCAGAGTCCCAGTAGAGCAATTACCACAGAGCCAGGATCAGAGAGATCAGGGAAGTCAGAGCTGCTATAAATGATTTTTACAGGTACCCCAGTGCATGTGAAAAATGGGACTGGGGGCAATGTCCACTGCTCATAAATTAAAAGTCATTTTTCTGCATCTACAACGCACCAAGCACAATATAATCTATGTATCCATGAGGCAGAATAATTATGAACTGAGTAGCCATTTCACACAAAAAAATGCTGAAATAATGCAAAACCCACACTCATTCAAATGGGCCAGGACTTAATCCTAAATATGTGCTTAGGATTTGTTTCCTTTGAAAGCCTCAAGGAACTTCATGCCTGACTTTCCTCCATATCAAATTGGGTTTCATCTCAGCACTTGTGAAAACCAACAAGGTGAAAGAGAACTGAAACATTAAGGTTTTATAGAGTGTCACCACAGGCTTCCATTTTTATGTTGAAACTTTTGAAGTTTATACTTTTTAACAGGAAATCAGTATCAAATATTCTGTTTCATAATCTGCATTGAAACAGAAGAGCAGGAGACTTTTTGTATTAAGGAAACTTGTGAAGTTTATAATTTTTATAGTTTTGAATAGGGAATCCTGACAAGATCAACTGTTCTTTTTCACATCTGCATTAAAATAGAATTTATAAAATTTAAAATCTTTATACACACAGTAGAATATTCATATTTAATTAAAAAATGACACAAACTTACAGTGTCTGAAACATGAAGTCAGAGCTTCCTGTCCACTTCATTCCTGTCTGTAGGAAAACCAGCTGTGGAATGGGGTGGTAATCACAGAAGATAATAAAAAGGCGTTGATTTAATCTCAGGATTTTCCTAAATGTTCACTGCCTTAAAATATGTATTAACTCTCTCTTTTCTGTTCTAAATTAATTCCAAACTGACATTAATCCCACTCTTCATGTTGTTAATGACATACCACTTCCTTTGATTTCTTTTTAAGTTTTTGTATACTCCTTTCCACCTGCATTTTGCAATTCAAGAATTATTGTGAGCAAGTCTTCTCTGTTAATGATTCTTAGCTCTTCTTCTCCTTGTCTGCTGAGAACCTCAAATTTAGTCAGTTTGTCCTAGAAGATACCCCATAACTATAATTTTTCTTGCTAATAAAAACCTTATTAAAAGCAATTTAGAATTTTCAGAATATTTTAAAACCTTCTGTACATTTGTAGCAAAAAGCCCACCATGTGTAAACATTGTTTTATCTATGTGTGATTTTAGGTACATGCCCTGCAAGTGTGACCTAAGCAAAATGTTCACTCATTGGTTTTGCTATAATATAAATCTTCTTTTTGGTTTGGTTTGGTTTTGGGGTGTTTTTTTTGGTTTTTTTCATAGTTCACAGTGTATGCTTAATGAACATATTGAATATTGCAAAGATTCAGTTGGGCTAATTAAATTTTAGCATGGAAATCATCAAAAGAATAATTTGGGGGAAAAATAACACCCCATCTCTGCTGCAAACATTGCTTCTACCACTTGGTGAGCCTGAGACCTTTAGCAGTTTTTCTTTTACCACTTCCCTGTTAACTCATCTTTTTAAAAACACCATGGGAGATAGGAAATGGAGCTGATCCCACATTATTACAGTAATGGAAGCCCTCTGTTCACAGTCTTTCATTTTGATTGTATCTCTTTCATAAAGTACTGATTAAAAACAGAGTTTGAACGTTTGGCATGTCCAAATTGCTTGAATCTTGCAATTAATTTACACTTGAAAGGCCAAACAGCGCTACTCAATATTAGCTGCAGATTCAGTCCTAATTTATTTCTTCTTCCAAACATTTGTTTTTTATTTGACAACCAGGAAAACACATCACCCACAAATTTCAGTGGGATCTGGGCTGGAATAAAGTTGTGTGTTATCTACAAGACACGGTTCTTTGAGACTTTATGAAATATATTATCAAAATGTTTTTGCTTTCTTTGCTATATTTTCTTTTTTCTTTCTTGAAATAATACAGAGACTGCAAAATCTGATGATTTTTCCACATTAAATACATATAAACTCATGTATATAATAGTTATTAAACTGAATGTTATACACTCACATGCAATGTGCATATACTCATATATTCAATTTAACAATGTAAATGTGTTATTCCATTTATATATCTAAAACAAATGCTTTGTTTTGCAACCCACCATTCCTTCTACTCTCACTAAAGTTTGTTTTCTGTGGATTTATAGGTTCAAATCCCAGATAACAGCCTGTGGCTGTAAAGGGTAGCAAAAAAGCAAGTTAAGAAAGAATGGGACTAAAAGTCAGTGAATTAAAGGGGTAGAAAACTGGGATTATCAGGGAATAAAAGTTGTGCAGTGACATTTGTCCTCAAAAAGAACCCAAGTTAGAAAAGTCAAGAAGGTATGCCAGGAATGTGAGATTTTTAGAGCTATGAGAAGAGACTACAAATCTGGGATGTTGGAAAATAAATTTAGATGAAAACAATTAGTGGCTGAATTAGAATACGAAGAGGTAAAGAAAAGTTTGAAGGTGATGGGAAGAGGCAGTCATGGCTCTACTCAGCACAGCTCAAACTGCCTAGAAGGCCAAGTGGAATTACCAAAGTAATTCCATTTTCCTTCAATTACAGCAGACAGCATTTATTGCTTAAACCTCTATCTCCCAAAATCCATGTGGTTTCATTTCATCTCCTTGCTTTCTTTGGAGAGTTCTGAAGCTTCCATGGACAATTTCCCGGGATTTTCACGTCTCCTACCTTGCCAAGACAAATATAAAATGAATTTTGCTTCTTTGTTTCACACTGCAGTAAGGTTGGATAATCATGAGAAAAATGAACTCTCAGTTGAGATGCTGCAGATCAACCATGGAAGAGCCAAAAGGTGAGAACACTTCTAGCCCTATTTCCATTTTTTATATATATTTATGATATTCCAAAATGTCATCTTTACTGCTCAAGAAAATCCCTCATGGAATCACTGAGTGAAATATAAACTTAGGAAAATTAAACTGCTTTAGTTCTTAGACTTTTGGAAGCAGAGAAAGTGTTAATTCATCTGCACTAGAGACTGTTTCCTTTGATATTTCTGGGAAAAATTACTGCCCATAAGTGCATATTGTTTTCTTACCTCTTTTCCCTTTGGAGTGGATTGAGGGCAATTCTAAAGACTTTTGATTTCCCAGAACAAATTCGTTTTGTGAGTGTCTGAGGATAAAAATGCCTTTTTTCAGTAAATAAGAGGAACTTTTGCAGTGAATTCAGCCTTTCTGGCATAGTTGTACCTTCAGAATTAGGGAGTATCCTGAAGAAACTTAACGTCTTCTTGCAAGTGGATTTATTGTTTGGAAAAAAATGTTAGATTTCTTTAAAACAGCTGTGCAAATATAAGACCTCTCCTATCCTTGGAGTGAATAACTAAAGTATTCATAGTTGTTACAGCACCAGAACTTGTTGAAAAAAGGAAGTGAGTTCTGTTTCCATTATTGAAATAAAATAAAACATTAATGAAGTTAATGAAAATTAACTTGGGTTTTAGGTGTCTGACTGGGCAGGTGGAAAAAACCCATTCACAAGAAACTAAGGCCATCTCTAAGTCTAAAGTCTTTGAAATACTGGAAAAATTTAGGCCATCATCATCCTGCAGGAGATTCAAAGCAATACAGTGTTCAATATTTACAGCTCCTTTAAAATATGGTATTTCTTTTTTTGGGAAGCAGCTTCTAGCCATGTGTGCACACAGAGAAAACTATTAATTAAAAATGCTCATGCAGAGAATCCCTTTAAACATGGGCAATAAGAGCTGCAAAAGAGTTGAAAGCAAACATCTGCAGCTACTGTATTCCAGGTTATTGGTAATTATTCCCTTTGGAATTTATTAGTCTTGTGTAGGCAAAATAAACCCTCCAGTTAAGAGCAGGCAATAGAAGTCCATCCCCCGGCACCTGTAAAGTCTCCACAGCTCCTGTCTAAGTGCTTTAGTAAAGGTTGGGTTGAATTCCCCAAAGCCAAATCACATCACAATGCAGGGCTGCTGTTCTACTTTTCAGGAATTTAAGTATCTTTTCCAACTTCCACAGTATAAATCTACCTGCAGCCAAAGCCTTTCCAGCTCCGGAAAAGCCCCACGTACTTAGTAATTCCAAATCTCTTCCTAAAAATGAACTGAAATGCAACATAGGACTGATATACTCACAAATTATGCACAAACACTTTTTTTTTTTTGAGTCTGCTTGATCTGTCCACTTGAATTCCTCTTATTGCTCCTCTGCAAGGTTTTTACTGGATTCTTGATCCTTCAGAGAGTGCTACAACAAGTTCCCCTGTAATTACATTAATAAAGGCAAATAACTTTTAAACAGAAGTGGCTAAAAAAACATATTATGCAGCTAAAACAGCTTAATTTCAAGATTTCTCGTTTCTTTTTTCCCAAGATACTTGATTCACAATTTTTTTTCACAGTGTTTGGATATCAATTTAGTCTTCTTTAAGAGGTGACATTAAAAAATTAAGTAAATATCTAAATGTTAAGCAGTCTCCCATCTCCACTATGTAGCTGAAACCCTCCCAGGGAAATCTTCAGATTTATAAGAATTTTTTCAATTTTCAAGGCCTTGGAAAAATTATCTTGTGCATAAGTATGAGAAAATGCAGAACGTAAGCTCTCAAAATGCTTTTATCCTCATTTCCCATGTTCTTGTTCATTGATTGATTTATAACTCAAACAATGTTTTATTTTTATAAAGTTGTCCATAATCTTTATTTGCCATTAAAGCGACTGGTAGGAAAATACCTTTACAGTCTTTTAAAATGCCTTATAAAATATAAACTAGTAAGTATTGCTTATCTAGAGACATATGTGCACCATTAATTAATTGGTTGATTTAGGATGAAAAAGCCCTCTCATTCCGTAGAGCTCAGACTCCTTTTCAAAGCAGGTTAAACAAGATCAGGGTTGTTCTGAGACCTGACCAGTCAAGTTCTGAAAATCTTTAGGTGTGAAGAGTTCTGAGAAAACTGTTCTAATATTTTATCATCTTCAAAATTAAACAAACAAACAAATTACAACAACCAAAAGCAAACAACCCCAAACTAGTTTAAATTCATTAATTGCATAATTCAAATAATGAAGTCAAATTTCATTGTGCTCATACTGTCTATGTTGTCTCTCACCCTATCCCTGTCCATAACTAAGCACCTGAATTTGTCATCTGCACCTTCCTCTGTAATTTATTGCCAAAACACCCCATGATTTTTATTTAATATTTTAATAATTAATTTCTTTTCAGTACCACATGGATGATGCCTTGAGAGACTACCTGGAACAGAGGCTAGACAGTGTTAAAGGAATAAAGTAGGTATTTATTTAAGGACCTTCACAGGATACACCTTGGGCAGTACAAAAGTCCAGCTGAGGTTACATCCAAGATGTCACAAGTTTTCACACTTTTGTAAATTTTGGTCCATTTACATACTGGGGTTAATTGTCCAGTTACAGCTTGAAGTAATGAAGTCCCGTCCTCCCAGATTGCTCTCCTCAAATCACTGGTGTTTATACTTTTGGGGCCTGAAGTTGTAATGATGTCCTTGGTTCTCAGGCTAGATTGTTTTGTCTAAATGAGCTGTGAAGAGAACTTGCTAACACTTTATATGAAGTTCATAACTAATGCAGTGCAGAATCTGGAAAATATGAAAGCTAAAACTTAAGGCATCAAGCTGAGGCCAGATTAATAATTGAGGAACTATTATAAATCAATAAATAAGCAAAGAGACGTAGTATTTTCCAAAGTTTAAGACTCATGGCTCACCGAGAGAATGAATAAGTTATAAGAGCAATATTGCCAAGTACTTTAATTATGGCAAAATTTTTGGGGATTTGCATAGGGAAAGAGAACCTCTTTCTGCCTTATTCTGGAGTGAACAAATTCAGGCCTTTGGGATGATCCTGGGGTATTTCTGAAGCTGGATATGTGTGAAGCACAGCAAGACAATCAGTGTAATTACATTTATGTGTGTCTGCAAGGCTAACCAGAGGATCTCTGCTATTTATGCACGTGGAATTTGGGGTTGATCAGAAGCTTTAAGTTTCTACACTGACAATTTTCCTGCTGTCTTCCTTCTCTTCCTCTTCCTGCAGCAGAAAGGGTTCCACTCTTCTTATTAAGACTGTCTTAGAAAGAGTTTCACCCTTCAGCAGGAGAGATCTTCTGCACTACAGAAACTCCCTGGTTATTACTGAATATGCCAAAATGCCAAGCACAAAACAAGAAATCACAGAGAGACTGTTGTCATTTAATCTCCAGGAGGTGTGGAATACAGAACCACAGAATCATGGAAACACAGAAGGGCTGGGACTCACCCTCACAGATAAGAATTGCCTTGTAACCACCCTCACGGTAAAGAGCTTCTTGCTAAGGCAAATTATTAGTTCAACTTTCTTATTATCAATTAGTAATGAATGTGGAGATTATTCAATAAATGCAGAACAGAGGAAGTGATATGTTGCTCTGATGCCACTGGCAGCCCATGAGTTGAACTTGGAAGCAATTTTCTCCTTCCTAGTTAGCAAAGAGGTGGCACCTAAGGTTTACCTTATGCATTTATCTTGGAATACCAGTTGAAACCTGAAAACTCTTTAACTCTGTATATTGCAGTTATTGATCCATTCATTCATTTCAGTGGACAGATGTAACCCATATGGTCTTTAAGGTACCAGTTTGGATACAAGCTCATCAGTCCACGAAATGCCCCCAAAAGGTTCCAGATGCAGCAATGTCATAACTAGATTTGGTTAATCAATATGAAACCAGATATGTCAGCCACCAAAATTTGAATGGAATGCAGAATTCTGAAGTACAGGCAGAAAATTTCTATAAATGAAATTTTAATATCATGTACCTTGCAATTTGCACTATATTCCATTATTAGAAACTGAAATTTGGAGGTTTTCCTTCTCAAAAATGATAAGAATTATTCGAACACAAATGAGTTCATCCAAGGACACAATTATGGTGAATTGAATGCAACAACACTAGGGTGAAGTTTAATCTCAAGAGGAAGATCAAAATGGCATTTTATATCAAACCTGATTTGCAGCTCATTACTAGGGTAAAAATCTTGCATATGGCCATCCCAACATTTGTTTAGCAGAGGAGGCAGAAAAAACACCCAGATATCCTGTGTGTCAAAGACAAGGGTGATTTGTTTCCCCACATTCCTTCCCTTTGTACCACCCTCCTTTCCTTTGCCAGGTACTTCTATGCATGCTGGAAAACTCCTCTCTTTGATTACTGTGTCTTGGTGACAAAATGCTGAGTCCATTCTGATTATTAATGGTAATGAGAAATAAAGAAATCAGATGAGAGGGTCCATAAATCCTATGGTGAGAAGGCCCAGGCTAAATGTTTCTGTTGTTGTGGTGATTATCAGAGCTAATACATCCTCCCATCTCTAATAGTAACATAAGGCCAGGTTCTCAGGGGGGATAAATCATTCTGGTTCTTGTACTATAAAGGATTTTGCTTGGTTGGCAGGTTGGGTTTGTTTTATTTCAGTATTTTTGTTCTATACAATGAATTAAGGCTTCTCTGCTCCCACAACACAGCTCCCCCATAATGGGAGCCCTGACTGTGTAATCGAAAATATATTTTCTCCAAAACCCAACCATTGCATAATACCCCATTTTTCAAGTATTTTCACAGAATAACTAGATTTAAAGTCTCTTATTTTTTCTATATTATTTTGGTCATCTGTGGCAAAGCCAAACAATGACCTGAAAATTTTAATTTTTAAAACAGACCGACAGAACTCAAAGACTGACCTGAAAATGCCAGCTCCTTTACTTGCTGTCTTTGGTGTTAAAACAAGATCCTACCCCAGTAAATCCCGAGAGTTCAGGATATTGGAGACAATAATATTTCTTTTGTTAGAGTAGCAGCTCTGTCTCATTGAGAGCATAGACCAAGGTGTCTTGTAACTTGTCCAGTCAAGCACTGAAGAAAAATGACTCAATCCATTTTCCAAATCTGTGTGCTTTCTCTCCAATTATTTCTTAATGTGCCTTTTGACAAATTGTCAGGAAGGAAAGTTAGCAAGCTTGGCTTCTTGGGTCAGACATGCCAAGGAGCAAGGACATGCCAAGCAACACCTCTGACTGGGAACCCAGCTTGCAAAGTAGTGGCTGAGCAGACTTGGATCTGGAATATCAGGGAAAAAGCAAATGTAGGTGGTGGTGACAGTGCTGTCCCGGGTGTTTGTCTGGGAAAAGGCATCAATGAGGAGGAACTGACCAGAAAATAAATTATTATGTTTTTAATAAAGAAAATGCATAGAGACTTTTTGTTTTTATGCTGAGAGATCCAGTACATAACATGGGTCTATATATGCATTCTAAAGTGTTTATTTTAATAATTTCAGTTAAAAATAATGTCTAAGACAAGTGATCAGAAAGCACGTGGAATTTGCACTGATTCCATGTATTAAGGAATATATGTTTTGTTAAAATTAATGTGTTGTGCCCTAAATGCTTACTGGGGAAGCAGACCAGAAGGGAAATGGCACAAGGAATGTTTCCATCTGGAACAAAGTACATCCAGGTTTCTATTGTTCCACATTTATTTAACAATATCAACCCTCTATAAGGCCTGATTTCTCAGAACTGAAATATTTTATTATATTTTACAAAGTCGAAATTTGAGATATTGACATGCATTTCAACCTAAGGTGTGTTTGGAGGGAAGGGAATTATGCTGCCCTGCCACAAGGTAGGGGATCCTTCAAAAGGGATGGGAACTCTGTTCTATGAATGACATGATGACAAACCAGTTAGAAATTACCTGTAAGTATTTGCTGAAAAAGAGGCAACTCTACAGGGGTAGTTGGAATTAATGAGGGGAAATAAAGAGAAGCCCTGGCTGCCCCTGGATCCCTGGTAGTCTCCAAGGCCAGGCTGGATGAGACTTGGAGCAACCTGGGATAGTGGAAGGTGTCCCTGCCCACGGGAGGGGTGGGATGATGGGCTTTGAGGTCCCTTCCAGCCCAAACCATTCCATGATTCTGGGATTGTGTGGTACCTGCATTAAAGCAATGAACGAGTGAACCATATGCTTACCTCTGAGATTCATGCAAATCCAACCACAAGAATTTTACACAAATTTGCCAATGTATGCTACATTTTCACTGAAATTCCCCTCACACAGAAATGTGAGATGATTACTCTTATTGAAATCTTTCAATTATCTCTCATGCTATAGGATTCATGGAATCATAAAATCCCAGATAAAATCCCAGACTGGTTTGTGTTGCATGGAAGTTTAAAGCCCATCCAGTGTCACCCATGCCATGGGCAGGGACACCTTCCACTGTCGCAGGTTGCTCCAAGCCCTGTCCAGCCTGGCCTTGGACACTTCCAGGGATCCAGGGGCAGCCACAGCTTCTCTGGGCACCCTGTGCCAGGGCCTCCCCATCCTCCCAGGGAACAGTTCCTTCCCAATAACCCACCTGACTGCCCTCTGGGAGTGGGAAGCCATTCTCTGTGTCCTGTCCCTTCAGGCTTTGACCTTGATATGGCAATGCAGAATGGCTTTAAACTGATACATAGTAGTTTTAAATTAGAGATTGGGAATAAACCATGAGCAAAAGGATTGGAGCACCTGACCTGGAGGCTGACAATATTGGGAATGTTCAGCCTGGAGAAGGGAAGGTTATGAGGAGACCTCACAGCACCTTCTGGGATCGGTAAGGGCTACAAGGAAAGCATAAAGGGATAATCCATCAGAAGCTGTGGTCACAGGACAAGTTCCTTCCAATGAAAACCACTCTGGGGTTCTATGATTCTATGTTTTGATTAGAAAACTTTGTTTTTATGACAGACATTTTTAAACAAATACAAAGGTTTAGTATGTTATAGAAATCTAGGAATATAGAAATATCCTATGTAATGCTATAGAAAGATAATAAAGGGCAACAGCACATCTTTCTCATCCAGCAGCATTTTGTGTGCTACATTATACTTATTAAAAAAACATTTTCTACTAAAGAAATACATAAACCTAAAAAACAAAACCAAAACATGAAACCATTCCATGCCATTATTTTTCCCTCTTCTCTGTCAATAGTGGAAGAATCACCTAATGCCACCTGACTTGTAGCTGACCCTTTGCAGTATCAGTGGAGCACAATTCACTTGGAATTCAGGTGGACTCATGTGAAAGTGTGCAAATGTTGCCCCTGCTGCTGGAACACACTTCCTTGCCCCAGGAGTCTCAGCAGTCCAAGGGAAGCTGTGCATGGAGAAACCCCAGGGGTTACTCACAAAAGGGCAGAGAAATTTATCAAAATCTGGGCAAAGTTCTCTGCACTTTGGAGAAAATTGAACCCTTTCATGACAAACAGAGCCTGTTAGGAGGTGTGGGATGGAGCAGGGATGGAATGAACCTGCTCCCAGGGCAGATGGGACTGCAGGAAACACTGACCCGAGCATCCTGAGCCCATGAAAACACAAAGCCCTGGGCTTTAGAGGGATTTCATTACTGCTTTAATGAGGATATAATCAGAGTTTGAAACTGTGACCTTCAGAGGGGAAAAAACCCTCAAAAATAAATCAACAAAAACTTCCCCAAAAACAGGTTTGTAAGGGGAGTTTCAACTCTTTTAAGGATAAATTTTGAGTTGTATTATCCTCCGTTATAGGTTGGATAAAAGATCAGCACTAGAAGCTTCTTGGGTTGTCAGAGGGAACAGAAAAGGTGATTAATCTGACAGTAGAACTAATTACGGTGTCTGAATGAGGACTCAGGGAAAGGGACTAAATGGTCACATTTATAAAATTTGTAGCATTCCACGTTGGAACTAATTGGAACATTTTGCCTTGATGAAGTACAAAGATAATTTTGCAACACAGCAGAGCAATAAAGTTGCATTTGTGCTCATCAAGATTTTCAACCTGAAATTAAGGAGCAAAGAAGGGTCAGATGATACAGAAACCACTACACCAGACTCCTTCCATTGAAAGGGAACTGAAATATAAGTTGAATTTGCCTCACTGGTGAATGATCTTTGGGAACTTTGTTGGTTGTCAGCATTTTTAGCTGATGAATAGAACTGAGGAATAGAAGTTAAAATAATGAACAGCAAATTATTTTTGGGGTGTTTTCCCTCTCAGGGGGGCCAGGGGTCCAATTCTGGCTAGCTCAGGACCCCAGGTTTTAACAACCCCAACAAGGACAAAAGCAAAAGACGAGAAGCGCTCTCCCTTGGGACCAACAGTCCCTCAGTTTATTGTAGAACAACTCACATGATGTCCAGGAGGGGAAAGAGGGGGCTCAGGGGTCTGGCCCCATGGGATAAACCCAGGGAGAGGGGGCAGGGAGAGGTCATGGCCAATGACAGGTGTCATTACACACCTGAAGGGAGGGGAGAAGTGGGGAGACATCTCAGGTAAACCCACCACCATGGTCTGGGGGGGAGGGGTGGGGGAAAGAGTTGTGTGGGACAAACAAAACCACCCAGTGCAAAATAATAACTAAACAAACTATTCTGTGCAATACAACAAGTTATAATTCTTTTTTGGGGTGTAATTAGAAGCTCTGTGTGATGTCTTCCGCTGGTGGAGGCAATGGAGAGCTGCAGATAATCAGAAGTCTTTGGAAGGTCCAAGAAATTCCATTCCCCACCACCAGTGGTACTCCCAGCTTGTAGCAAAGCTCCTGCACCACCATGGACTGGCCTCAAGCCCTGGCCTAAAGAATTTAAAGTTTAAACATGAACCAACTGTCTGCAGTTCCCAAACAAATCAATGGAAATATGTGCTTGGACACTTAATTATGGAGGTTTGGTTTTGCAAGGCATTCAGTTTGAAAAGGAACTAAAATGTTCTAAAAAGAAATAAAAGTTCTGACACCACAAAACTCTCTGATCAGAGGTGCAGGAGTGAGGCAGGAAGAGAAATATGTCTCACAGTCTTTCTTCCAAGAAGGAGGACCAGGGCCCGGTAAAAGTGGATGAGTATTGCTTATATTCCATATGAGATATAAGGAAATGAGGTTTAGAAAAGTTCTCTTTTACCAGTCCCGGGATGATGCCTTCATCTATCACATTTTTTTAATATGAAAAAAAAATATTAAAGCAAGGGAAAATATTTTAAAAATAGACATGTAGACAATATAGAGTTATTAAATTCTTAGAAGATCCATGAGAACTGGGAAGAATAGAGACAAGAATTTTGGCTGTTGAAAGGGGGAAGCAGAGCCCTGGTTAGAAACTCATGTGAGCTCAGAAGTTCCCAAGTGACTGAGCAAGGCACAGTGGGAATGTGCAGCTAGTCATGGGTGAGTAGATGCAAAGCAGCAACAGCAAAGATTAAATGGATCATGCTGCACACATGATTTGTGTTTTAGTATTTCAGGTAATTCCCTCCTGTTCCTTCCCTAAAATAAACATATTATTATTCTCCCACAGACGGTATCCTGCTCTTACATTTGCCAGAAGCCTCTGTGTCTGGTACTTTTTCTGCTAAAAACCTTCACTCCAGACCTGTTTCCGAAACATTCACAGGGACATTTTTGGTGCATTATTCCAGATTATCAATAGCGTTTGGTTCAGAAATATTCATATTGGAAAAGGCAGGTCAGATACCTCTAAAAAAGGGCAGCTTGATGTTTTTTGCAGGGCCAGGAGTTGGACTTGATGATCCTTGTGTGCCCCTTCTCACTCAGGATATTCTGTGATTCTGTGGAAAAAAAAAAGAAAAAAAGAAAAAAATGGACAAGTTTTTGCTTTAGTTAGAAAGTAACTTCCTTTCATATATACATACACATATATATGAATCTAGAGAGAAAAGCTGAAAAAAGCAAAAGAATTTTCTGGTTTAGTGGCTGAAGTTATGTGCAGGAAATGTCCATTGAGGTGACCTTTCAATTCCAGGTGTGCCAGAAGTTCTGTGTGTTTTCTCAGTGTCCTGAGTATTTTCTCAGTGTCCTGAGTGTAATCTGCTCTGTGAGGTACCTGCTGCTCTTAACTCCTGGTCAGAAACATTGATAAAAGATGAACCAAAAGAGAAATGTCAGAGGCAAGTCAGAGGAACACCTGTGTGCTTTAACCTGCGTGCTTTGCTATTCTCATATACATCCTTTTTCTGGGAGGAAAAAGGAAAAGCAAGGATTGGTAGGGAACAAAGTTTTTTTGGTTTCTTTTACACATTAATGTATAGCAACACTCAAGGAGCAGGGAACAGGAGATTTGGATGCACATTTGCTGGAATTCTGATATTCCCAATTTCCTTCTACTACTAAGAAAATAATTGATTTTAAGAAAGACCATCCAGCTTTGCAGAAATTACTTTGTTCCTAGACATTGTAGTGTGACCTAAAGAAGAAATAGAAAGTTGAAACTCCCTAATATTTTCAAATTTATGTCTACTCAGTGCCTAAATTGATATTTTCTTGTACTCTACTTTGAAAAGATTATGTACCAGGCCGAAGAATATTCCAATTACCCTCCCAAAATTATGTTTTAAATTTACTGCAAAGAAAACAATTTTGTTCTACTGTAACAGCAGCCTCTGGAGCAAATTACTTCCTCCGGCCTACGAGAGATGTTCCAGGGGATTATGTCTCTTTCACCAACACCTTAGTGTGCCAGACAGCTCTGAAATTGATTTCCAAGCATTTTAGCTGAGACTGGAGAAAAAGCTGATTACAGAAAGGAATGAATATTCCGTTTACTGGAAAAGTGAAGTAACAAGCAGCAGCAAACAGACTAAGGCAACACACTACAAATGGTTTGGGGTATTTAATTTCAGCTGCTCAAACTGAGACACTGAAAGGTTTGATTTCAAGAAAATTCAGGACTCAGGCAGATATCAACAGGCTCACTGGAAACAAAGCATTCTGAGAAAACACAATTTAGGTGCCTAAAATAATTTTCTGTTCTGTCTTGTTTATAAAAATAAAGGATTTCCTTCAAGCTGAAGTAAACAGATTTATGGAGACAGAAGTGGTGCTGAGTGATTTTCACTCCATCAGGTCAGGGCAGCACACTCCATAATACAAGAAAACAAATATTTGTTACTCTCTCTTTATCTAATAGATTTTGGCTTTCAGTGTGGTTGTTTTTCCTTGCAACATAAAGGATTGTGAGGTTGTAGACAGGCAGTTTTATAGCTTAATGTAAATCACTTTAAGTAGAAATTATACTCCTTTTCAGCTGTATTGTAATTCCTATGCCACGGGCCAGCATTGTTATTTGACCTTTCTAAACAAATATCAAATTGTTCCAATAAAAAATGGCAATAACCTTTGGCTCTTCCACTGTGGAAAAGTGACCACTTGTGACACTGTCCTCATTAGCATTCCTAGTGAGTGAGATGCTCTCAATCAGTGACTGATATTTACTTCTTATGAATAACAAATTAACTCTTAGGTCTGAGCTTCCACAAAGAAGTTAAGACACACTAGAGGTACCAATGCATCACTGCTGTGTGGCTGTAACCAAGCACTCTCATTGTGCTTCATGTTTAGGTAATAAATGCATTTTGTCCTCCAGAGATGTAAATCAAGCCCTGTGATGGACCTTGGCTTGGACTCAAAGCATCCATACCACTTCAGATTCTTTTAGTGCAGAGAGGAAACTGCATTGGTTCAGATCCGATCTACACTCTGATGACCCTTGTGGGTCCCTTCCCATTCAGTGGTTCCATGATATCACAACAACTGGAGTCATTACATTTATTGTCTATTTGATATAATATGGTTTAACTGTAGTTACTTAGTGAGGAAAATCCCACAAGCACACCTTTAAAACTGTGGTTTGTATTTCTCTTTCAATGTTTACAGCTCATTTGGGTCTCTATTCAGCAGCTTCTCTTTGTTATCCCAAGGATACAGCAAAATGAAGCAGAGCCTTCACAGAGAAAAGAAAATTACCTATTCTTCCTTTTACACAGTAATTGCTTTCCCAAACAAAATCAAGCAGTCATAGCCTTCTGCGAAACAAAGGATAAACTTCAGCAACAAGCACAGCAATGGTACAGTGTTCCAGGCAGTTTTTAAATCTATGGATCTCTGCTGGAGATGTGTAAGACATTCCACCAGCTCAGTCAGAAAACAGAAGTCCAAAAAGCATCTCCATGATCTTCCTGAAGTAAAAAAAAAAAAAAAAAAAAAATTCAAAGTCATTACTAGGAGAAAAAATGATTGCTCTCATTATTCCTGGCACATATTTGCTGCACCATCTGAAGCAGAGATGGGAAATGTGTGTTTAAATTGAATTCTGTCAATTGTGGGCAAGTCTGAGTCCATGAGTCCTGTGACTGTAATCCTTTGGATTGTGGGGGCAGCCCATAACTGGAGGGTGTAGAAGGAACACACTACCAAACACACTAGTATTCTTTAAGCCCTTTCTCAGTGCTGCTCACACTTAGGGCCTCTAAAATTAATTTTCTGTAGTGACAAACTTTAGTTGGTTGTTCCAGTGACCTAAAAATCTTATGGAAAATGTAGGGAATACATTCTGTGATGTTTATATCCTTCCGCAAGGCCTGCACTGATCTACAGCAACACCCAACACACTGAATTTTGTCAGGTAGTTTTTCTTAATCTTGCTTTTTCCTTTTCCAGATAAAAAAAGAATGAACTGAAACCAGAATATGAGTTTTTGAATGGTTTAGGGACCACAACAGAAGCAGGGTGTTCCAAAGTCACAAGAGAGGAATAATGACAGCCTTGGAAAGGCTCAAAAGAGGAACTGAAAAAGTTCCAGCTGTAATTCCTTCCTCAAGTACTGTAACAGGAATTTCTTCTGAGGAATCCTGCTACCATCAATTCTTCTTTTGAAAAGCAAGGCACTGCTTTATTATGGAGAGTTGCAGAGCTGGGGCTTGTGGCTCTAGAACCGGAGCAGGGGAAAAAAAAGATAAAGACATTAAAAGAATTCAATAACAAAATCATTAGGGAGTAATAAATGTTAAATAATTAAAGCACGTTATTTGCAATTAATCAGTAACTTAATATGTAAATATTCTTCTGCACGTATGGAATCCATAGCAGAAAAAAGAATACAGTTTGCCAGCATATCTGTCTTAAAAATTCAGTATTATATGTGGGAATAAATCAAATTATGCCTGGGAATAGAAAGGCTTTGGTGTTACTGTAGGTATGTCCTTACATTACTCATTGACACCTAAGAAATCCTGAGCCAAGCCAGCTTTTTCCCTGGCAAAACATTATGACAACTCCATTTTTCCTAGGCCAATAAAAGTAAAAAATAGGATGGATTTTGTGACTTGGCCTGCAGCTGAGATTCCTGGACTCAGTGATAATAAGACCCCACAGAAACACAGCCCTAACAATACACCTTATGTACCATTGCCTCCAAAAGCAGCACTGATTTTCATGCACAAACCCAGTTGTGCCTGATTGCAATGCTGATGTCTAATGACCATGCAACTATAAACTGTCAATGAATATTTAACCCCATAAAGAAAACACCAAATTCAGATCCACTCATTTTTACATTATGTCGTTGAAAGTTGACTTTCCTGCAAGAAGAGTTGTTTTATGTTTTATACATTCTGTTATTATATAGGAGTTGTTCCTGACCTTGGAAAAAGGGTTTGTAAAGATGTGCATTTGAGAGGGGATTCTGCCCCACAAGTCCCATTGTAAGGTCTCTGAGGGACATTCTGTCCAAAAATCTTCACTGTAGGATGCCTGATTAATTATTCACTTCTTCTGCTCCACTAGTTGTGCATATATAGAAATAATTTTTGCACATATATCACTTTTTATCCAACACTTGACAATATTTCTCTCATTTAGGATTTTTGGCTGCCTTTGGGATCTTCATTTGTTCAGCCATCTGCTCAGAAATATCCCATGCTGGAGTGGATTTGAGAAAGGCAAAGCTCAGCCCATTCACGTGTTATTTAATGTCTTTAACAAGGAGGATGAAATGAAGTGGAATGCTCCAACCACAAACAGAGCGACTGATAAATTCTGGGATGGGCTGATGGGACAGGGGGCCTGGATAGGACCAGAGGGCTGGACACAACCTCAGGAGGTCCAGCTGCAGCCCATGCAAAGCTGGGCTGGATGCATAGCTGGGCTGGACTGCTAGGACAGCTGGAGAGGCAGGAACTGTTGGGGAGGTGGGAACAGCTGGAGAGGAAGGAGAATCTGTAGGGACAGGAACTGGGGATCTTTTTGGAGAATGTGTTGAGCCATATGCCACACATACTCCTGGCTGAATTTCCAAGAGATGAGGCCACACCCAGAGTGCTGGCTCTACCCCAGAGCTTCCCAGCTCATGAGAATCATAGAAATACTGGAGAGAGCCCGGTGGAGGCACAGGAGATACAAGAAAAGTCCAGGAAAACCTGGTTTGTTGGCTCTTTAAGGGCTTGGCTAATGGAGATTAGGGCTATCTTCAGCCATAAACTTCCTAATACGTATGGCTGATTGTGCAGGGGCGAAGTGGGTATAAAAAAATCATTCCTGTTTCAGTTCATGCTATAAACTCAAAGGTTTTAACTACCGCAGTTATGCATCAAATCATAAAATTATCCAGCCATTTTAGAAATTGAGCTGCACTGTTTGACTCCTTGACCTCCTGCTGCCGAGGGTTTCACAGATCCATGTGAAGGTGTTGGAAGAATTACTTCAATTACCCCTTTTCTTCATCACTGGGTTTTTAGATTATAATTCAACAAATGGAACACCTACCCTGTGCTTCTGGATGTTAAATCCTACACTTCTGATCTCCTGCAATGTTTAACCAAGTGAATTTCTCTCACTGGCATTGATAATCAGGTGATGGATGCAGCGGGATAAAGGCAAATGGCTAAAATTTACCCACAAGATTAAACAACTGAGACAATCCTAGACAAGAACACTGAGAATATTGAAATGAATGATAGAATCATGGAATATTCTGGAAGGGACCCACAAGGATCATCAAGTCCAAGTGCACAGACCCCCCCAACAATTCCACCCTTTTCTGAGAGCATTTTCCAAGAACTCCTTGGGCTCTTTCAGGACTGGGGCTGTGACCATTCCTTGGGGAGCCTGTTTCTGTGCTTTTCTGGAAGTTTCTTACCTGCTCCAGAGCTTTTCTGGAAGTCTCTTACCTTTTTTCTCCATGTCATCTGTAAGCATTTCTTTGCATCTCAAAAATACCTGTCAGGAATCAAGTGAAGACCAAGTAGATAAAATTCTGCTTCCCCTGAGAATCTAAAAAAATCTTCAAAATCACTGAAATCACTATTTACTATTTGATATTACTCAGTTATGTATCGAACTCAAAGTGCAGTTAGGAATTTTATTCTAGTATCTGGCTTGCTTTGGGGCAGAACAAAGAACTATCCATAAAATAATTTAAAAATCCCCATTATCTCTTGGGGTTGCATGTTTATTCTTTCACCCTCCTTTTCAAGCCAAATAAATGAATTTGTGAAACAAAACCAAGTCACCACACACAGCCTTCTCTCCTGGCAGCCTGGAAATACACCCATTTACAGGCTGGAATTTTTAATGACATCTAAAGCTGAGTAATACCATGGATTATGTCAAAGAGAAGCGTTAAGCAGGAGCAGACATTAGAGCTGCGGTAGTTGCTGTAAAGAAAGTCTGCAATGGACCGCTGGGGAGATAACTTCAATTAAAATATTTGGGCTAAATTGAGCCATTTTGATATTAATTCATTGTCACAAAAGAGTGGTTTCTGCTTCTAAAAGAATCATCATCAAAGGTATTGGCAAAAAGCAGATTTTAATGGAGTTCAGTGGCAAGGTTCACTCTATTACTGACTACATCAAGGAAGCGTATATAGGAAAATGGGATTGGAGTCAATTTTGAGTGATTTACACGGTGACTAGAGGTGGAAAAGGGTCAGAGGGAAAAAGATACAGATACAAAAGAGTGCAAGAGGATTAAGCAGCGCTTAATCAAAAAGAGTGATGCACCATCGCACTCATCTGACTATTAAAAAAAGATTATATAAAGAATAAATAAAAATGCAATAAAGAATTGATATTGCTTTTAATGTTGGAAATATTTTTTCTTTACATTAGTCAACATCTGGCACTTTTTTCCTGCAAAATGAAGGTGTTTAGCATATTTAAATCTTTATTTAGATACATATTTCTAAAGCATAAATAATGGCAGGGGGTTGGAGTGTGATGATCTGAAAGATCCCTTTGAACCCAAACCATTCCATGTTTTTGATGAATAGGCATTTGCAGATTTCCAAAAGCTAATCCAAAAATTCAATGAAGGTACAGATGGGTGAAAGACAACAGTGAATGTGAGGAAAGTAGCACTGGGTGCTATTTTCTTCTTTATTATGAAATGGTACTGATCTTTTCCAGATCATTGAATGAGATAAAGGAAATATCTAATATCCATTTTATCTTTTTTTCCTAGTAAATATTATGGATTTCTGTGTGGGATATAGGCAGGGGGAAATTCAAGTCCATCTTTTCAAGAGATGTTGGGTAAAAGTTCTTGTGGAGTATTTAACAACATTAGAGAGGTCTGATTCTGTATTTTCCTGGAAAATATCAGATTCTGGTGTCAGAGGGTGAAAATGAACTTCCTGGTATCCAAACTGGACGCTCTCTGGAATTTTCACTTCTCTAATGAACTTTGTAGATGAGAAGGTGAAGGCTTTCCTGGGATGCTGCTGCACAACCTGCCCAGGCCAAGGAGTGACTTTTCATGCTTCTTGCAAAATGGAAGCAGCTGGAAGTTTCTCAATCTGCGCAAACCGAGTCATGAAAACCTTGAAAAAACCATGGGGCCATTGGAATTTCCTTTCCCATGCTGACCATACACTAGGAATCTAACAGGAGTGTCATCACTGTAAATTGCCCTGGTGAATCATTCCATTCGCAGTGGGTATTGATCTTTTGCTCTTTACAATTCTAAATTAAAACCCCTCAGTGGTCTGTTGGGAAAGGAAATCGCCACAGACTCAAAAGACAAACCCACATCTGTCACCATCTTTATTTTACCCAGGCCAGATTTCAAATAAATACAAGATATAAAGGACTTTAGGGAGGCAGATGGAAGGTATATCTGCAAGGAGATGCATTGGGTATGAAAGATATTGAGGAGGAATTGTTGCCTGTGAGGGTGGTGAGGCCCTTGCACAGGGTGCCCAGAGAAGCTGTGGCTGCACCTGGATCCCTGGACTTCTCCAAGGCCAGGCTGGACAGGGCTGGAAACAAGCTGGGCTAGTGGAAGGTGTCCCTGGGATGGGATTGGATGGGCTTTAAGGTCCACATCTCTGCAATAAAAGATAAGAGGTAGATAAACTGTCTATACAGGGGACAGTTGGTTGGCTAAATCTGTCTAACCTATATCTAAAGACTTTAAGTTATCTTGGGAATACAAATGTTAAATAGGATTTCAGTGTTCCCATTTAAAACAGTAGAAGTGAACCTCTCTTTTCTCTTCTAGCTGTGTACAGGGAAGTTGGGCTAATTCCTTGAATTTTTAAATTTTTTGTTACTTTTATTAAGTAGATGAGTAAGGATGCAACCTTTCTATCTCTTACAGACCTCCAAAGAAGTATCTATGTGACTACTGATTCATACTCTTTGTTTTCCTGTAATTTGGAATGAATTACAGTTTTATCTTTTCTTATCAGTATAGCCGAAACCAATCATGGAATCCTCACAGGAAAACAATTTGCAATTAAACAGAAGTGAAGACAAGGCAGGTGGTTAAAATGAGAAATAACAAAAATAAAGTCTAATGACCCTAAAGAAGATGAGACTATGCAAGAAAAAAATTATTGTAATGATGATATCTAATTCTGGGGATTAGCAGACCTTCAGTCACCGTAACACTTTGTTGAGTTCAATATCAGTTAATATATAAAAACTACTCAACATCATATCTGGCCTAAATCCAGTCAAGAAAGTCTTCAGATAAAAGATATTTTCTGGCCATTTAGGAGGAATTTCACAAGGAACTTCATCATTCTGACACTCAGGTTCATTTACAAATAGTATATTTTTCAGAGCCTGACAAGTTTCATCCAGGAGTGAACACTCTCCTGTGGTATAAAAGATCTGGTTTTAGATGTGGAAGTTTCTACTTTTATTGGCCAGTTTGCACTTATGAGAACATAACTTGCCAAGCTATGTTTCCTTGAATTCAGTTGGAAAGCTAAGAACTAAATCTTCTGTCAGGCTATGTCTGGACAAGCCAAGTGAAGCTGAGGAATATCGAAAGGATACCAGAAAGCTCCACGCATTTGAAGACAGGATGAGAAATATTAAAGTGGGAGTTCTGAGATGTTTTTCACACTCAGGTAAATCTCCATTTCCATTTGGATCTTAGTGGTCCAGACTCAACTCTTGTTGATGTTAAAACAGCAACAAACATGTTGGACAAGAGTTTTAAAGGCTTGGAGCTATGGGTTTGATGAGAAAATATCCACTGTGGGTTGAAATGTGTCATTTGGATCATCCATAAAATTAGAATTTTACTCAAAAGTGCATTCAGAAAACACAGAGAGCAGCTTGGGGAGCTTGAGCAGATGTGTCCCTTCCAGCTGGGAAATGTGGCATCACACATTCCGTGTCCACAGAAAGTGTTCCTTGCAGATTTTTTGAGCCACAGCTGAGGGCTCTGCACCACCATGGCCCCAAATATATCAGACACAGGGAGAAAGAGAACAGACTGGAATGCCATCAGATTTCTGGATGCAGGATTTCTGGGCAATCTTTATCTGCAGCGGAAATGCACAGTCAGGGTCTGGGTGCACAAAGAAATTGAGGAGGGGTAACATTCCTGCAGAACTGAATCAGTCCAGACCTTTGTCTGTCCAGGCTGGTATCCCATGGAAATAAGGCAGAATGCACAAAGTGCTTTGAACACGGAGCCAGTTGGAGAGAAGTTTCTTGGAAGCTGGTTTTCCTTGAGATTTTGCCAGGGAATGACAGAATCTTTCACTATCAGAAACTGAGATGGAAAAAAGCAAATAAATTTGTCCCAAAGAAAATAAACACAACCAGGTCAGTTCCATATTTTGACAGCAAATTTTTGAATCACAGTGTTGACACTTTAAGAATCTACCTGTCAATGAATTAACACAACCTAATGGCTGAATATTAAAATGCCTAATTTGATCTTTCTCAATCTCTTTGGGGCTCACCCACTTCATGATGAAAAAATGTGGGAGTAAGCACAGCAAAAGTTGTCTCACTGCAGTGATTCTGTAGATAGGCTGTAAGGATTGTGCAGGCACCAGTTTGGACAAATGGGTTTGTTCAGGTTTGGAAGGAAAACATTTTTGCAGTAAAAACATAAGTTGAAAAGCTTCTTCAGTATCTGTCCAGAAAATGCTGAAGAGGAAAAATCAGCCTCAGTCTAAATGGGATTTCTAAAATATCTCACTCACTAGCAAAAAGTTCTGTAGATCATATCTTTATTAATAATGAGATGAATATGTCACATGTGGGCTATTGAACTCTGACAGATAAAAAAGCATTAAGTAGTGACCTTTAAATGCTAATTGCTGATGTGTTAGAGCTTGTAAACTGCTTAAAAGGAGTTCATGCACACAAATCTTAGAGCAACAAAGGATGTGCTCATTTGGAATATTAAAGGAACAATTTACTGTATCAGTTTGAGGAAGTACATTTGACATTAGATGTGTAGCAAAATAATAAAACAACATTATTAGATATCCAAAGGTCAAATGTCTGAAGCCAAAGCCACCACCACATGTGAAAAACTAAGTTGTTTGAAAGGAGTGGAAGATGTTTAAAACACCTTCCTATGGCCAAATCTAAGCTGTAGAGAAGAAATAGAAATGAAACAGGCAAGAAAAGTCAATAATGGATTTATAAGGTAATTTCCTGTGTTGGTTTTGCAAAGCCTGGTTTTTGGTAGTGGATGGGGCACAGAAGTGGCTTCTGTGAGAAGTTGCTGGAAGCTCCCACCATTCCAGCAGAGCCAATTCCTGATGGCTCTGAAGATGGACCTTCTGCTGGCCAACGCTGGGCCAATTAGAGAGGCTGGTAATGCCTCTGTGATAACAGATTTAACAAAGATGGGGGCAGTTGTAATTTTCCAGCTAGAGAAGAGGAGGAGGTGAGAACATGTGAAGGAAAACAACATGGAGACACCAAGGTCAATGGAGAAGGAGGGACAGAAGGTGCTTCAGTCGCTGGAGCTGAGATTCCTCTGCAGGCCATGGTGAGACTATGGTGAAGCAGCTGTGCCCTGCAGTCCATGGGGATCCATGGGGATGCAGAGATCCATCCACAGCTCATGGGGGAGGTGCTCACACTGGAGCAGGTGGATGCCTGGAGAACGTGATACAGTGGGAGACGCAGTGGAGAGAGGGGGGCCCTTGCTTCCAGGCTGGAGCAGCCTGTTCTTGGAGGACACTCTTCCACCCCGTGGAAGAGAGACCCACACAGCAGCAGTTTTGGGAGGGCTGTCTGCCCGTGGAAGGGACTCCTGTCGCGGCAGTTTTGGCAGGACTACTGCTCAGGAGATTGCAACCACACTGGAAAAGTTCACAGAGAACTGTCTGTTACAATCTGGTTTAAACCCAGAAGAGCAAAGAAAATTAAGACTCTCTATATAAAACGGAAAGAATTTGAAGGCTCAAAATATACCAAATAAACGTGGTTAAAACCAAATAAGGTTAGATTTTGGTGCCAAAAATTAATATATTTTGTTTAATAATAAAAGAGGCAAAGAGCAAGGAAGGAAGGAAAAGGGAAAGAAGGAAATTCAGAGGAAGAGGAAAAAAGGAAGGAAGGAAGC